>CM017763.1:23860371-24460371 GCA_008009225.1 Acer yangbiense
CAGGGAAAAGGACAAGGGGGGCTGGGGGGCAACAAGGAAGGAAAACAAAAAAAAGGCCGGGGCACGGGAGAGGAAAGCTGGCGGGGGGAGAAGAACAGGCCTCCGGGCGCAGAGGTCCGGAGGCGAGCAATGCGCCGTCAGGGCACGCCGGGACCGGCTCAGTAAGAGGGGGGATAAAGAACCTGCAATGGGAGCTAGGAGTGCGAATGCCTGTAGGGGGGATGCGGTTGTTAGAGGGAACGATGGGGACGGGGGGCATGGTTTGGGTGTAAGTAAATGCCAAGCCATTTCCCAAGCGGGAAACTCTTTGGCTCGGAATTTGGCTAAAGCAGCTTTGTCGTCCTGTAGGGAACAATTCTGGATGGATACCAATCCCCCTTGTATGTTTTTTTCTGGTTAATGCAATTATCCTTTTTCAAAAAAAATCACTCACCTGGAGACACTTTTTGCTTACATACGATTGTGCTAATAATGTGTTGTAATTAATGAAATAAATAATGAGTAGAGAGAGAGTGAGAGGAAGAGAGAGACGAGAGAAAGAGAGATTAACTTTGTATTTGATTTCAAGAGAGATCACTCATTTACAATAAAATGAGTTTTCTATTTATAGACTTCTAAATATAGCAGCAGTTGCATTTGCCCAGTTGCATTTGTATTAACCTAGTGGCTAAGCAAACTAAATAAATATGAAACCCACGTGTGTGTATATAGTAGAAAGTTTGAGTGTATGGTGGAAAGCCCCCAATTACAACACATAAGACCAATAATGGTTTTTTTTTTTTTTTTTTTTTTTATTTTAACAATCCACGAAAGGCCCAAAAATCAAACATTCTCTCTTCCTACTCTTGCCACTCCACAAGGTTCAACACGCTTGAGAGGGTAAAGCTTGACCCGAAACCCAACTTGGACAGCAAAACAGTCATACCCGTTCGAAGATTAGAGATTCGAAGATCTCTTCCATCGGAGGATATGCAAAAATCTCACCAAGGACATCCTTCTTTTAAGGTTTTTTGTTTTTTTTTTTTTTTTTTCCTTTGATAAATATTGATGGCTTACGTTATTAACGGAGACTCAATGACGAACATGCTTGTAATAAAATTGATTTATATCAAATTATACCTAAGATATAATTGTCTTTATATTAAATCAATAGGGAAAATTTAAAAAGATTCATTAAATCTAACAAAAGATTATTTCATAATCACTTTGCAAAAGTAACCCTCACCTGTTTTTTAAAAGAGTAATGCTACTTTGCTCAAATTTGGTACCCAAATCTGGTGCCCAAATGACGTGGCAACACTCTCATCCATTCATTTAAATCAAGTAAATCCAATACAATCTAAATGAATGGATGGAAGTGTTGCCACATCAATTTGGGCACCAGATTTGGGTAAAATAGCATTACTCTTTTTAAAATTGCTATCAAATCAATGCAGATTCTCAAATAATCACTTTTGTAAATTTTACCAAACATAATTTTTATGCTAAAATTATTAAATTATCAGATATTACAGTAGAACCCCTTTAAATTAATATTTTTGGACACATCATTGAGTATTAATTTAGAGGGGTTATTAATTTGAAGGGTTTTACCTTGTAAAATGTTATTTTATCTTTGAAAACATGTGGAAGTCGGCTTTCTTATTTAGGGAAGATTCCTTTTCAGGATTACTTGTTTAGTCGGTTTTTTTAATTCACAGAAAGTTCATTTTTTCAGGATTCCTTGTTTAAGAAAGATTTGTTACACTCCAACCAAAGAGGATATCATCAATGATATCACAATACAGAATAATAATGGTATGGTTGAGATAGATGATGATGACGACGACGATAGTCAAGAGGGACCTAAAATCTCTACAAGTAAGGCTGTTGAAATGCTAAATCTAGTTGAAACCTTTTGGCTACAACAAGAAAATGATCACAATAACTTCTTGAGGACAATTTAAAAGATGAAGGATGAAGTCAAAAATATCAAATATGGTGACCTTGTGCAAACTATCATCTTGAAGTACTTTTATAGTTCTTGAATATTTTGCAATATGTTTTATATTTTTATGAAATTATTAATTTATGCGACAGTTGGGACCGAAATTTTACACTAGATTTCAAAAAGAAATTATTAATTATTACGATAGAGATGTTTATTAATTTTTTATACTGGCCCAAGTCGGGACCGAGATTTTTTTATTAATTTAGAGAGGATATTAATTTATAGGAGATTAATTTACAGGGGTTCTACTGTAACTTCTCAAAAACAATACCAAATGGGCCCTAAGATTGCAGGTTCGAATTGTGCCTCTCTCTTAGACTCCGAATTAGTTGTAAATCTTTGTTGTCTCCCACGTCATTGTGTTGTTTAGATACTATGAACTCCTTTAATGAGAGGTGCACATACAAAATTTTGAGTAGTGTAAATATAGTCTCTTTCGAATATTTATTGGATTAGGCCCCATAAAGCTTGAAACAGCTGCTCTTCTTATAAGTTTTATTCATTTCATGAGTAAATGCTAAATGTCACCATTAGTGTCTGAATAAACCCACATCATTGTTTTCATAATTTCATATTACAGTTTTTATCTTCACTGCTACAACAACCCTAAGGTTTGGGATAATTGCAGACAGATAAGTTAGGATGTTTTCTTCTACATCTACATAGATAATCCTTGGACTTAACATGCATTATGTACTCTTTTGGGTTGATCAAGTTCAAGTCTCACTTATGAGAAGAAAAAATTCCCTTACATTAATACATTGTACTAAAGGTTAATTACAACATCTCCCCTAAACTTTCGGCTATTGTTGAATAGCTAGAGAATGATGTGTACATTCAAAAACTTCCCTTCAATTGTAACGGCCATTAATTCTCCATTAAATTGAGTTGAGTTGACCGTTTGAAAAGACTATTATACCTTGTTATATCCTTAAATAATAAATTATTAAAGTAATATATTTTGAATAAACTTAAAACAAAATAAATAAATAAATGTTAAGAATAAAATAGAAATAGAGTGCAAGATAAATGAATACCCCTAAAATAGGGACTTCCACAAAAACCGTTTTAATTTTAGAATTTTACAAAATTTATGATAAGATTTAAAAAAATAAAAAAAAAATAAAAAAAAAAACTATACCTACAAAATTACGAGGAAAAAAAGAAAAAAAAAATTAGCAAAATGATAATAACAAATCAAAGAAACTAACATTATGTTTGGATTGATGGAATAGAAAGGAAAAGAAATGATAAATTAAAGAGGAAAGGAAAGGAAATGAAGGAGAGGAAATGATTGTGTTTTTAGGGATGGTTGTTTGGATGATTACGAATGGAAGGGAAATGAAAGGAAACAAATGTAGTATTAATAGTAGGAATGGCAATGGGTCGAGCTTAGGTCGGGTTTAGCTAAACCCGAACCTGAACCCGGGAAGCATTTCCTTTACCAAACCCGAACCCGAACCAGATTAATTTTACGGGTTCGTGTTCATGTCATGACCCATGGGTTTTATTCAGGTTTGGGTTCGACCTGTGAACCCGCGCACTTCCATAACTTTTTTGTTTTTTTGAGAGGAAAGTCATAAATGCATTTGCTTGCTCAAGATCATCACAAAATACCCATTGTGAATCATACATGGATGTCTTTTTCTCTTTGATGACTCATTATTATCACTTTCACCAATCCCATCTAAGACCTTCTCTAATTTCCTCTGATTGACAATCATATTTATCACTGTATTTGTTTATTCATTTCTTTAATTGAACTCAACATTACCCCTGAAATGTTGTGTACTACTCATAATTGCCAAACTTCTCAACACAAGCACAGCAAAATCTATAGCTTCCCATAGTAGATACTTTAATGACTCTAAATAAATCTCAAGCTCTTCTACATTCACTTTTTTGAAAATAGTATAAAGGATGCTTGATTGGCGGTGATTGATGACTGAGGAGTGAAGACGGCTGCTTGGTAATGACTGAGGATCAATGATGAGAGAAGGGAAAGGAATGAAGCTAAGAAAAAAAAATAGGGTTTTTTTCACTTTTAATATAAACAAGTTCGATGGTCGGTTTTGGGTTTTTTTCTAGACTCGAACCCGAATCCGAACCCGAACCTATTTCAGGCTTGTATTTTGCCAACCAACCCGACACATGACCCAAATAGCAAAACTTGAACCTGACCCACGCGGTTTGGGTTCAAGTGAAATTGTCATCCCTAATTAATATGGTTAGTTTTAGAATATTGAAAATTTTCATTAGCTTATAATTCATTTCCCTCATTTTCCATCCAATTTTGGAGAGAAAATAAAATGAGTGAAACAAGAAGAAACTATTCCCTTCATTTCCCTCATTTTCCTTTCATTTCATTCTCATTTAACAATCCAAACAAGAAATATGAAATCCTCTCATTTACTTTCCTTTCTTTTCTCTTATATTCCATCAAACCATACATAATATAAGGGGCTAGTCGGTGTAATTTTTTAAATTGGTGTTTTTCATTTTTCGAGTCTTAAAAATGGTGGGAAATTGGGTATACGTTCGGTGATGTTTGTAGCCCTAAAATTTTCAAAAACACTAGAAACGACGAAGCTCATTTAAAGCTTGAAACATCTTTTTAATGTATTCAAAAATTTTCTTTTTATCCTATATGTGGTCTCCACATATTTAATGTTTTTTATTTATTTTTTATTTATTTTTATTTTTTTTATAAAATACATTTCTTTAATAATTAACAACTTATTTATTAATAATTAAAATATGATTAAAAAAAACTCCTTAGCATTTAACCATATGACATAACAATAACAATAATAATTTTAAAAAATAGAATAAAATACATATTTTGCTAAATATATATTACAAATTTACAATAAAAGAAGATTGTAAGGTTCACATTTGTTGATTGACTCATTTCGTGGACAAATCACATGTTGGGGTTCTTTGTAAGGGTAGCCTAGGTATCGGTTTTATTGTTCGAAGCCCTTTGATGACCTCATATTGATAAGCACCGAAGGTAAATTTCTATGTGCTTACTTGCCTTGAAGAGATAGTTGCACACACTTACAGCTCATGCATATGTTTAATACTTGTATGTTGTGTGTCTTATTTTTGTGCATTAATGTTCATTAACATCTCTTCTTGCATGTTAGTTTGATTGCATCTTGCATATCCAATTGCCTTGTCATGCTAAGACTTAGGATTGCATTTTTGCATTGGGCGCTCCCAAAAGCGCTCTACAGAAGCGCTGTACGAATAGCGCCGTACGAACAGCGCCCATTGAGCGCTGTTCAGACCTGATCGATTTAATTCGGTCGCTGTTGGGTCGCTGTACAGGCGCCGTACAAAGCGCTCTACGTACAGCGCCGTACAAAGCGCTCTATATACAACGCCACTCTATTTTCCCGTGAGAACAAAGTTGGGGCGCTGTACAAGCGCTGTACAGAAGCGCTCTATATACAGCGCCCAAGGCAAATTTCAGGCCAACTTATCAAAACGACCACACTTTGTTTTGGCCTCCTATATATATGCCACTTTGACTTTAGGTCAATCAAGAGAGTTCATATTTAGATTTCATACTTATGATATTTTTCAAGAGAAGAAAAAAGTCCAAGAACTCAAATTTTATTCACTCAAACACTTATTCATGATCATCAATCATCATCTAGCATCATCCTAGATCATCTAGATGTCTCTTTGTATGGATTCTTCATCACACTTTGCTTGGTAAGCTTTTCACTAATATCTTACATATTTTGTGTTTTTCTTAACAAGCAATCTCAATTAATTACTTGTATGTTATTTATATATCTTTTGATACAAGATTGAGATTAGTGTGTTGTATGTTTGAGAAGTTGTATTGTGATAGCTAATTAGGTTTTGTGCTTAATCTTGATTAGCTAAACTATTTGATTGAACATGTCATTTAGTTTTTAATATCTAGGATTGTTCTAATTGCATATTAATCATCTTAGATAAGCATATAGGGTTTCCCTTACTCTATGTTACATTTGAATATTCATATATTCACTTAGGGTTTTATTCTCTTCATTGAGAAAGTAAGTCTTGTGTGTAGCTTTCAGGATTATGTTGCTTAGATCGCAAGCAAATTGGACTAGGTTCACTCATACCAGGATTAGGTAGGTGTGTGATTACTTCCGGGATTAGGTTGTAATCGTTTTACACATTTAGTGGATTCGAGGTTCGAGTGTGGCTTACTTACTAGCCCGTGGTTTTTCCCGTGAGGGTTTCCACGTAAAAATCAAGTGTTATTTAATTTCCACATTTTATACTTGATTTATTGCTTTATCTATTTATGGGTAATTTCGTAATTTTGACTAACACGAAAAATTGGGTAAAAAGCTTAAAATCTATTCACCCCCCCCTCTAGATAGTTTTATACACACCGTGCTATAATTTGTTTCAATTGGTATCAGAGCGGGTTCCTAGATATACATAGGTGATCCTTGTTTATTTTGGTATGTTTTGCATTTTGTGTGATTTTTGATCATTCATACATTTGCATTCATTTCATTCATTCATAAACACTATGAGTGGAAACGGTGGAAATGGTGGTGGCAACGAAGGTGCTTCAAGCACAAGGCCTCCACTTCTTACCAGATTGAACTATTCCCAATGGAAATGGAAGATGGAATCCTACATATGCCAAATTCATGACCGTGCTTGGATGGCGGTGGAAGACGGATATGATCTACCCAAGATGACTCCCGATGGTGGAGGAGAAGAAGTATTGAAGCCAAAGGCGCAATGGAACGCGCAAGAGTTTGAGGCTTCAAAGTGGAATAGGAAGGCGATGCATGCCATCTTATGTGCTATGGACGAAAATCAATACAAATTGATTCAAAATACTAGGATAGCTAAGGAGGCTTGGGACATCTTAGAGATTGCACATGAGGGAACCGAAGTTGAAAGAAATTATAGCACGGTGTGTATAAAGCTATCTAGAGGGGGGGTGAATAGATTTTACGCTTTTTACCCAATTTTTCGTGTTAGTCAAAATTACGAAAATGCCCTCAAGATAATATAACCAAGCAATTGTAATATGGTGCGGAAATTAAAACAACACTTGGTTTTTACGTGGAAACCCTCACGAGAAAAACCACGGGCTATGTAAGTAAGCCACACTCGAACCTCGAATCCACTAAATGTGCAAACGATTACAACCTAATCCCGGAAGTAATCACACACCTACCTAATCCCGGTATGAGTGAACCTAGTCCAATTTGCTTGCGTTCTAAGCAACCTAATCCCGGATGCTACACACAAGACTTACTTTCTCTATGAAGAGAATACAACCCTAAGTGAATATATGTAAATATCCAAAATGCAACATAGAGCAAGGGAAACCCTATATGCTTATCTAAGATGATTAATATGCAATTAAGAACAATCCTAGATATCAAAACTAAATGACATGTCAATTAGTTTAGCTAATCAATATTAAGCACAAAACCTAATATGCTAGCACAATACAACTTCTCAAACATACATCATACTCATCTCAATATTGTATCCAAAGCATACAAAATAATCAACAAGTAATTAATTGAGATTGCTAGATAAGAGAAACACAAAACATGTAAGATATTAGTGAAAAACTTTCCAAGCAAAGTATGATGAAGATTCCATGCAAGATGACATCTAGATGATCCAAGATGATGCTAGATGATGATTGATGATCATGAAAAAGTGTTTGAGTGATTAAAATTGAGTTCTTTGTGTATTTTTCTTCTCTTGAAAAATATTCTAAGTATAGAATATGAATATGAACTCTCTTGGCTGACCTAAAGTCAAAGTGTTATATATATAGGGGCCATAAGTGAAGTGTGGTCGTTTTGAAAAACGCACCAAAAATTGCTCTGTGCGCTAGTGGACTTGCGCTGGTCGACAGGCGCAAGACCAGCGCACACGCACATTTTTGCATTGGCGCTGGACGACATGCGCTCACACAGGCGCCAGACCAGCGGAGCCACACTGGGCGATCAGCGCTGGTGTAGACCAGCGCACGACCGGCGACAGAGAACTGGACGATCTGCGCTGGTGTGGACCAGCGCACGACTAGCGGCACGCCACTGGGCGTTTTGCGCTGGTGAGCGGCGCTGGACGTCAGGCGCAGGTGGACCAGCGCACAGCCCACAACTTTGAACCCCACAAGCAATCATGCAAGGGGAACAAAGGTAAACTAAGATGCATCCTAAAAGCCTAAATGCTATGATGTTATAAACACAAGATGCAATCATTATACCAAGCAAGAAGAGATGTAAATAGGCATTGATGCACAACAAAAAGAAACACAACATACAAAGATTAAACATATGCATGAGTTGTGAGTGTGTGCAACTATCTCTTCAAGACAAGTAAGCACTTAGAGTATTACCTTTGGTGCTTGTCAATTATGAGGTCTTCAAAGGGCCTAAGCAATAACAACAACATCTAAACTACCCTTACAAAGAATCCCCACATATGGTTTGATCACGAAATAAGCCAACTAAAAACAACGGGAATCCTTACAATCTCCCCCTTTGGCTATTTCGTGACAAAACCATCACTCACATTGATTCCTCACAAAAAAAAATAGAAACTACGGGACTACAATGATATTCTACATTACAAAGAGATAAGAGAATGCAACTTGAAGTCTTCAATCCTCTTGTAGAATAATCAATCCCTGAAAAGAGTTTCTAACATTTCTAATACAAGAAAAGTGTGAGATTAATCATGTGAGAACAATACCAAGCATTTGCATTTTTAGAATTTAGGCACAACATTACCAAATGTATGCAATGTATGATAAATGCAATGCTCCCCCTCAACGGGTTACTCCCCCTCAATGTATGTTCTCCCCAAAGTGTACAATAGCTTCTATATTTTGCACCTCCCCTTACCATATCCTACTCCCCCTTTTTGTCATGATATAGGCAAAGGAGTAGTCCCCAACCGGGTCACTCATAGCAACGAGAGAAAGAAGCATGCAAGATTTGCATATACATATAAGTCACTCTATGCACTTCAATTAATTTGAGAGAAACAAGGAGATTTATTTTTAGAAAATGTGTGATTCCAACATGCTTTGCATACAAGACATATAGCATTCAAGTCCAAAATACAATGGTATTTGGCAAAGCAAATGACAAAGGTTTCTAATAAGAATTCAAACCAATTTCACCAATGTCATGGGAAAAGCAAGGATATAGAGATTATTGATTTCAATTTAAGAGCAACTATATCCAACTTTATAAGCGAAACATGGCATGAGCGACTTTGCACCCTATTTGATTTTTCCGGATAAAATTATCCGTATGATAGTAACCATGTTCAACTAATAAAGAAAGAGAGACATTTGGAATGTAAATTCCTTTGAATGGATACAAGATCCTTTATTCATTTTGAGTCTCATAAGCTTTGACACAAGTTTTGCATTTTTAAGAATATGCAATCATCAATTCATGCTTTTCATGTGAGCATGTTATATGAATTTCATGCTTTTTCATTTGTCATTAGCATGTTATTAAAGAATCATCATGTCATGGAGATAATCATAGGTCATTCAAATCATACTTCCTATATACATCTCCTAGTCCAAAAATGCATGTTTGAACATAAATATGACATGGATTGTAGACAAGCAAGGTTCACACTTATGGAATTTTAAAACATATATACATATGTACAACCAAGCTTACTCAAGCAATTAAAAGAAGAGGCATAAGATATTTCAAATTTTTTGCAAGATACAAGAATGCAAAATAGCTCTCTTTGCTTGAGTTCCCCATATGGGGTCAATCATAGAACATCACTCCACAAGACATACCCCAATAGATCTACTAAGAGTTTTAAATCGAGTAGCATCTAAGGGTTTAGTAAATAGATCCGCAAGTTGATCATTAGTACCTACATGTTCAAGTACTATGCATTTATTTTCAACAAGCTCTCTAATGAAGTGATGGCGGATGTCAATATGCTTAGTTCTAGAATGTTGCACCGGATTCTTGGAAATATTAATGGCACTCATGTTATCACAAAAGAGAGTGAGAGTACCTTGGTTGAATCCGTAATCTACTAGCATTTGCTTCATCCATATAAGTTGAGTGCATCCACTCCCCGCGGCTATGTACTCGGCTTCCGCCGTGGACAAGGAAATCGAGTTTTGCTTCTTGCAAAACCAAGACACCAAGTTGTTGCCTAGAAAGAAGCAACCGCCCGATGTGCTCTTCCTATCATCACAATTTCCTGCCCAATCCGCATCACTATATCCTACAAGACTAGGATTAGTGTCAAATGAGTACCAAATCCTATAGTTGGAAGTCCCATTCACAAAGCGAATGACTCTCTTAACCGAAGAGAGATGGGACTCCTTGGGATCGGATTGGTACCTAGCACAAACTCCTACACTAAAAGATATATCGGGCCTACTTGCGGTCAAATAGAGCAAGCTCCCTATCATGCCACGATATAAGGTTTGGTCCACACTTTTACCGCTAGCATCCTTGCTTAGCTTCAAAGTGGTGCTCATAGGAGTGTCACAATGTTTGGCTTTTTCAAGACCAAACTTCTTCACAAGGTTTTTGGCATATTTGGCTTGGGTTATGAAGATCCCATTATCTAGTTGCCTAATTTGCAAACCTAGGAAGTAATTAAGCTCACCAACAAGACTCATCTCAAATTCATGAGACATAACATCAACAAATTGTTGGACCTTGGTGTTGTTGGTGGAGCCAAACACTATGTCATCGACATATATTTGAGCTATGAAAAGCTCATCATTGTCTCTCTTGATGAATAGTGTCTTGTCAACACTACCTCTTGTGTAGTTATTGTCAACAAGAAATTGAGTGAGGCGCTCATACCAAGCCCTCGGTGCTTGTTTCAACCCATATAGTGCCTTCTTGAGGCGATAGACATGGTTGGGGTGGTGTGCATCCACAAACCCCTTGGGTTGTTCAACAAACACTTCCTCTTGCAAGAAGCCATTGAGGAAGGCACTCTTGACATCCATTTGGTGCAATTTGAACTTGTGCACACAAGAAATGGACAAGAGAAGCCTAATAGACTCTAAACGGGCAACGGGAGCAAATGTCTCCTCAAAGTCGATACCCTCAATTTGAGAGTACCCTTGTGCTACAAGTCTAGCCTTGTTCCGCACTATGTTGCCATCCTCATCGGATTTGTTCCTAAATATCCATTTAGTGCCTATGACATTAGTGGTCTTAGGCCTAGGAACTAGAGTCCAAACCTCATTCCTTTCGAATTGGTTTAGCTCTTCTTGCATGGCAAGAACCCAAAATTCATCATGTAAGGCTTCTTCAACCTTTTTGGGTTCAATTTGAGAGGTGTAGCAAGTATAGCTAATAAGATTAGCAAGTTGACGTCTAGTCCTAACACCCTCATTTACCTCTCCAATGATATCTTCTTTATCATGGAGTTTCCTAACCCATGGAGCGGGTTCTTTAGAGTCCAAGAGAGGAACTCTAGCAATAGGTTGTGTGTCATCATTGTTGACATTAGATGTCCCAACATTAGGAGGCACCACAACCTTCTCCAAAGGAGAACCATCACTAAAAATAACCTCCTCCTCATGATCATTAGACTTGAGCCTAGTATCATCAAATATGACATTGGATGATTCCATAACACTTAAAGTCTTTAAATTGAAAACTCTATAGGCTCTACTATTCAAGGCATAGCCAATAAAGATACCCTCATCACTCTTAGCATCGAATTTGCCAAGTTGATCACGGTCATTCAAAATGTAGCATTTGCTTCCAAAAGTGTGGAAGTAGCTAACATTTGGCCTCTTGCCTTTCCATAACTCATAGGAGGTATTTCTAGTACCGGGCCTTAGGAAAACACGATTCCCTATATAGCAAGCCGTATTGACGGCTTCGGCCCATAGGTTCCTAAGGACATTGTTGCTAAGCAACATCACACGGGCCATCTCTTGAAGGACCCTATTTTTCCTCTCAACAACTCCATTTTGTTGAGGTGTCCTAGGAGCCGAAAACTCATGGGAGATACCTAAACCATTACAAAAGGTTTCAAAGGTAGCATTCTCAAATTCCCTCCCATGGTCACTTCTAATCCGTTTTATGCTTTTAATATTAGAGTTCATTTCATTTTGAAGTTTATTACAAAGCATTTTAAACTTATCAAAAGTTTCGGATTTTTCTCTAAGAAAATATGTCCATGTGAACCTAGAGAAATCATCAACACATACAAAAATGTATCTCTTTCCACCCAAACTTTCGGTTTGCATGGGACCCATGAGGTCCATGTGGAGAAGCTCAAGAGGCTCCTTGGTGGTGAGATACTTACCCTTTTTGTGCATGCTTTTAGTTTGCTTTCCTTGTTGGCAAGGTCCACAAACACCATTGGCTTTCTTCCCAAGCTTAGGGAGGCCACGCACACATTCGAACTTTCCAAGGGTCCGTAGATCCCTAAAGTTCATGTGGCCAAGTCTTTCATGCCACAACTCAATTTGCTCATCCATGGACACATTGTTTGAGACTATTCTAGCTTCAAGACAATAGCAATTGTCGCTAGATCTCATACCTTTCAATAAGGTTTGTCCATCGGGCTTTATGATCGAGCAATCATCTTTACAAAACAAGACGGAATATCCTTCATCACTTAGATGTGAAATGCTTATTAAATTGGCTTTCAAGCCATCAACAAATAAAGCATCGGATAAGAAGGGTAATCCGGGAACGGAAATGGTTCCTTTCCCTACTACTTTCTTTTTGGATCCATCACCAAAAGTGACATATCCACCTTCCTCCATAACAAGAGTCTCGAAGAAACTCTTGTTTCCCGTCATGTGCCTAGAGCACCCACTATCTAGATACCAAAAATTAGAAGAATTTGCCTTCAAGGCTATTTGAGCAACATGGCAAACAATGTCATTCTTTCTAATCCACCTAGAAACAATCTTAGCTTTCTTAGTGGTCTTTGGTATATGGGCTCTAGATGTCCTAGGATCATGCATAATAATATTATCATTCCTAGGAACATGCATCATGGCTCTTTTCTTTTTCTTCTCAATCATGCTTTGTTTTCTACACATTTTAATATATTGAAAGCAATTTGGTCTAATATGACCATCACAACCACAAAAGTGACAAATAGGGATGAAATAAGAAATCATACCTTGCCTTTGTGCACGTATGGGAGCTTGTCCATGTCTTTGTGGATAAGTGGGTTCAATCCATCTTCGTTGTTGAACCGGTCTAGGTTGCTTCCAAGCTTGAGGTTGCATGATTGGTCTCTTTCCTTTGTGAGCCAATTTTGGAAGAGTGTTGGCTTGAGGGACCCTAGGGGGTTGAGCTTGAGATTTCCTTCTTGGTCCCATTTTCACTTGAGCATTAGAGCATTGTCCTACTTCTAACTTCTTCCTAGGAGGTTGCATAAATGAAGTTTCTTCGTTCTTCAAGCTCTTGACAAACACGGTCTTGTTAGAGGTTGAGATTTTCTTGCCACCATCATACCCAAGACCTCTCTTGTCACTTGGACTCTTTCCAACACCAAGTAAATGATCAAGCTTCTTGGTGCTAGAATCTATCCTAGCCAAGGACCCTTTAACTTCTACAAGTTCCCTCTTCAAGCCTTCTTCACTTCTCTTGGATAAGTCTAACTCCTCAATTAACTTATCCTCTCTCCTCTTCAATCTTTCCACTTGTTCACTTAAGTGGTCATTGTGAGCCGAAAGTTCAAGGTTTTCTTCTCTCAACCTCTCAATCTTTCTTGTGCTTTTAAGTGCTAAATCATTGAACTCGGCATGGTATTTAGCAAGCACCTTTTGCTCCACAAATTTCTTTTTGGAACTAGAAGAGGAGTCACTTTCTATTTCACTTGAGTCATTTTCCTCTTGACTCATTTCCTCCTTCTCACTACCACTTTTGCTCTTATGTGAGGAGGCAAAAGCTAGGAGGTTAGCCATGAGCTCTTCTTCACTTGAAGACTCATCTTCCTCATTGGAGTCATCACTACTCCCACTCCAAGTGGCGGCCATCACTTTGCTCTTCTTCTTTTCATTGTGATTAGCACATTCGGGGGCAAAGTGACCAATCCCACCACATTCAAAGCATCGGACACCTTTCCTTTCGGTCCTCTCTTGTCTAGGCTCAAACTTCTTGAAGGAACTCTTTTTCTTCAAATCTTGTCCTCTTGACCCAAATCCCTTCTTCTTCTTGAACCCCATAACCTTGTTGAACCTTTTCACAAATAAGGCAAGGTCTTCATCCGATTCATGCTTTGCCTCATTTGCATCCTTAGATGCTTTCAAAGCTATTCCTTTAGACTTCTTAGGAGGAGTAGTGGTGCTAGGAGCCTTCCTAGACTCATATGCAAGGAGACGCCCAATCACCTCACTTGGCTTCATATCCATGTAGCCACTATTTTCTTCTATGGCCGTCACCTTGGATTCAAACCTATCGGGGAGAGATCTCATAATTTTTGCTTGACTCTCCTATCCGAATACGGGTCTCCGAGTTGATGGCTTTGATTTACAATGTCCATCAATTTGATTTCGAAGTCATTGAAGCATTCATCCTCTCCCATCCTTAGTAGCTCAAACTGAGTTTGGAGGACTTGAAGCTTGGACTCCTTCACCACCTCGGTTCCCTCATGTGCAACTAGAAGGATGTCCCATGCCACTTTGGCAATCTGAGTATTCTGAATAAGCTTGTACTGATTCTCATCCATAGCACACATAATGGCATGCATAGCCTTCCTATTCCACTTAGAAGCCTCAAACTCTTGCGCGTTCCATTGAGCCTTAGGCTTCAAAACATCTTGTCCTCCACCCTCGGGAGTCATCATAGGGAGATCATATCCGTCTTCCACCGCCATCCATGCACGGTCATGAATTTGGCATATGTAGGATTCCATCTTCCCTTTCCATTGGGAATAGTTCAATCCGGTAAGAAGTGGAGGCCTTGTGCTAGAAGCTCCTTCGTGGCCACCACCATTTCCACCGTTTCCACTCATAGTGTTTATGAATGAATGAAATGAATGCAAATGTATGAAATGAATGCAAATGTATGAATGATCAAAAATCACACAAAATGCAAAACACACCAAAATAAGCAAGGATCACCTATGTATGTCTAGGAACCCGCTCTGATACCAATTGAAAGAAATTATAGCACGGTGTGTATAAAGCTATCTAGAGGGGGGGTGAATAGATTTTACGCTTTTTACCCAATTTTTCGTGTTAGTCAAAATTACGAAAATGCCCTCAAGATAATATAACCAAGCAATTGTAATATGGTGCGGAAATTAAAACAACACTTGGTTTTTACGTGGAAACCCTCACGAGAAAAACCACGGGCTATGTAAGTAAGCCACACTCGAACCTCGAATCCACTAAATGTGCAAACGATTACAACCTAATCCCGGAAGTAATCACACACCTACCTAATCCCGGTATGAGTGAACCTAGTCCAATTTGCTTGCGTTCTAAGCAACCTAATCCCGGATGCTACACACAAGACTTACTTTCTCTATGAAGAGAATACAACCCTAAGTGAATATATGTAAATATCCAAAATGCAACATAGAGCAAGGGAAACCCTATATGCTTATCTAAGATGATTAATATGCAATTAAGAACAATCCTAGATATCAAAACTAAATGACATGTCAATTAGTTTAGCTAATCAATATTAAGCACAAAACCTAATATGCTAGCACAATACAACTTCTCAAACATACATCATACTCATCTCAATATTGTATCCAAAGCATACAAAATAATCAACAAGTAATTAATTGAGATTGCTAGATAAGAGAAACACAAAACATGTAAGATATTAGTGAAAAACTTACCAAGCAAAGTATGATGAAGATTCCATGCAAGATGACATCTAGATGATCCAAGATGATGCTAGATGATGATTGATGATCATGAAAAAGTGTTTGAGTGATTAAAATTGAGTTCTTTGTGTATTTTTCTTCTCTTGAAAAATATTCTAAGTATAGAATATGAATATGAACTCTCTTGGCTGACATAAAGTCAAAGTGTTATATATATAGGGGCCATAAGTGAAGTGTGGTCGTTTTGAAAAACGCACCAAAAATTGCTCTCTGCGCTGGTGGACTTGCGCTGGTCGACAGGCGCAAGACCAGCGCACACGCACATTTTTGCATTGGCGCTGGACGACATGCGCTCACACAGGCGCCAGACCAGCGGAGCCACACTGGGCGATCAGCGCTGGTGACCTTGCGCTGGTGTAGACCAGCGCACGACCGGCGACAGAGAACTGGACGATCTGCGCTGGTGGGCTGCGCTGGTGTGGACCAGCACACGACCAGCGGCACGCCACTGGGCGTTTTGCGCCGGTGAGCGGCGCTGGACGTCAGGCGCAGGTGGACCAGCGCATAGCCCACAACTTTGAACCCCACAAGCAATCATGCAAGGGGAACAAAGGTAAACTAAGATGCATCCTAAAAGCCTAAATGCTATGATGTTATAAACACAAGATGCAATCATTATACCAAGCAAGAAGAGATGTAAATAGGCATTGATGCACAACAAAAAGAAACACAACATACAAAGATTAAACATATGCATGAGTTGTGAGTGTGTGCAACTATCTCTTCAAGACAAGTAAGCACTTAGAGTATTACCTTTGGTGCTTGTCAATTATGAGGTCTTCAAAGGGCCTAAGCAATAACAACAACATCTAAACTACCCTTACAAAGAATCCCCACATATGGTTTGATCACGAAATAAGCCAACTAAAAACAACGGGAATCCTTACAGAAGTGATAAAAGACTCTAAGCTTCAAGTCCTCCAAACTCAATTCGAGATGCTTAAGATGGAGGAGAATGAGTGCTTCAACGACTTCAAGATCAAGTTGATGGACATAGTCAACCAAAGTCATCAACTTGGTGATCCATATTCGGATAGGAGAATCAAGCAAAAGATTATGAGATCTCTTCCGGATAGGTTTGAATCAAAAGTAACGGCTTTAGAAGAAAATAGTGGATATAAAGATATGAAGCCGAGTGAGATGATTGGGAGACTTCTAGCTTATAAGTCTAGGAAGGGTCCTATCTCCACACCTCCTAAAAAGCAAAAAGGAATTGCTTTGAAAACCTCCAAGGATGAAAATGAGGCAAAGAAGAATGACTTGGACGAAGACCTTGCATTATTTGTGAAGAGATTCAAGAGGGTCATGAAGTTCAGGAAAAAGGACTTTAGTTCCAAAGGTCAAAACTAAAAGAAAAATGGTTTCTACAACAAGTTTGAGCCTAGGAAAGAGAAGACCGAAAGGAAAGGGGTCCGATGCTTCGAGTGTGGTGGCATAGGTCACTTTGCCCCCGAATGTGCTAATCACAATGACAAGAAGAAAGGTAAAGTGATGGCCGCCACATGGAGTAGTAGTAGTGATGACTCCATTGAGGGAGATGAGTCTTCAAGTGATGAAGAGCTCATGGCTAACCTCCTAGCTTTTGCCTCCTCCCATAAAAGCAAAAGTTCTAGTGAGAGAGAGGAAATGAGTCAAGAGGAAAATGACTCAAGTGGAGAAGAAAGTCATTCCTCTTCTAACTCCATAAATGGTTTTGTGGAGAAAAATGTGCTTGCTAAATATCATGCCGAGTTTAATGATTTAGCAATCAAGAGCACAAGAAAGATCAAGATGTTGAGAGAAGAAAATCTTAAGCTTTTATCTCATAATGACCACTTAAGTGAACAAGTGGAAAAATTCAAGAAGATGGAAGATAAGCTAAAAGAGGAGTTAGTCTTATCTAGGAGGAATGAAGAAAGTCTAAAGAAGGAGCTTGAAGAAGTAAGAGGGTCTATGACTAGGATGGATTCTAGCACCAAGAAGCTTGACCATATGCTTGGTGTTGGAAATAGGATAATGTTCTAATGCACAAGTGAAAATGGGGCCAATAAGGCAACCTTAAGCTCAACCCTCTAGGGTCCCTCAAGCCATCATTCCTCCACAAGTGGTTCACAAAGGAAAGAGACCAATCATGCAACCTCAAGCTAGGAAGCAATCTAAACCGGTTCAACAACGAAGACCAATTGAACCCATTTATCCACAAAGACAAGGACAATGTATGATTCCTTATTTTACTCATATATGTCATTTTTGTGGATTTAATGGTCATATTAGACCACATTGCTTTCGATATATTAAAATGTGCAAAACTAGAAGCATGATTGAGAAGAAAAAGAAAATAGCCATGATGCATGTTCCTAGGAATAATAATATTGTTATGCATGATCCTAGAACATCTAGAGCCCAATTACCAAAGACCACTAAGAAAGCAAATATTGTTTCTAGGTGGATTAGAAAGAATGAAAATGTTTGCCATGTTGCTCAAATAGCCTTGAAGGCAAATTCTTCTAATTTTTGGTATTTAGATAGTGAGTGCTCTAGGCACATAACGGGAAACAAGAGTTTCTTTGAGACTCTTGTTATGGAGGAAGGAGGATATGTCACTTTTGGTGATGGATCCAAAAATAAAGTTGTAGGGAAAGGAACCATTTCCGTTCCCGGATTACCCTCCTTATCCAATGTTTTATTTGTTGATGGCTTGAAAGCCAATTTAATAAGCATTTCACATCTAAGTGATGAAGGATATTCCGTCTTGTTTTGTAAAGATGATTGCTCGATCCTAAAGCCCGATGGACAAACCTTATTGAAAGGTATGAGATCTAGCGACAATTGCTATTGTCTTGAAGCTAGAATAGTCTCAAACAATGTGTCCATGGATGAGCAAATAGAGTTGTGGCATGAAAGACTTGGCCACATGAACTTTAGGGATTTAAGAACCCTTGGAAAATTCGATTGTGTGCGTGGCCTCCCTAAGCTTGGAAAGAAAGCCAATGGTATTTGTGGACCTTGCCAACAAGGAAAACAAACCAAAAGCGTGCACAAAAAGAGCAAGTATCTCTCCACCAAGGAGCCCCTAGAACTTCTCCACATGGATCTCATAGGTCCTATGCAAACCGAGAGTTTAGGTGGAAAGAGATACATTTTTGTTTGTGTTGATGATTTCTCTATATTTACATGGACATATTTTCTTAGATAAAAATCTAAAACTTTTGATAAGTTTAAAATGATTTGTACTAAAATACAAAATGAAATGAATTCTAACATTAAAAGCATTAAACGGATTAGAAGTGACCATGTGAGGGAATTTGAGAATGCCTCTTTTGAAAGCTATTGCAATAGCTTAGGCATCTCCCATAGTTCTCGGCTCCTAGGACACCTCAACAAAATGGAGTTATTGAGAGGAAGAATAGGGTCCTTCAAGAGATGGCCCGAGTGATGTTGCTTAGCAACAATGTCCCTAGGAACCTATGGGCTGAAGCCGTCAATACGGCTTGCTATATAGGGAATCGTGTTTTCCTAAGGCCCGGATCTAAAAACACCTCCTATGAGTTATGGAAGGGTAGGAAGCCAAATGTTAGCTACTTCCACACATTTGGAAGCAAATGCTACATTTTAAATTACCGTGATCAACTTGGCAAGTTTGATGCTAAGAGTGATGAGGGTATCTTTATTGGCTATGCCTTGAATAGTAGAGCCTATAGAGTTTTCAACTTGAAGACTCGAACCGTCATGAAATCATCGAATGTTGTTATTGATGATATGAGGCTCAAGTCTAATGACCATGAGGAGGAGGAAGTTTTAGAGGATGAGGAAGTTTTAGAGGATGACTCTCCTTTGGAGAGGGTTGTGGTGACTCCCAATGTTGGGACGTCCAATGACAATAATGAAGTCACACAACCTATTACTAGAGTCCCTCTTTTGGACTCTAATGAACCCGCTCCATGGGTTAGAAGACTCCATAACAAAGAGGATGTTATTGGAGATGTGAATGAGGGTGTTAGGACTAGGCGTCAATTAGCTAATCTCATTAGCTTTACTTACTACACCTCTCAAATTGAACCCAAAAAGGTTGATGAAGCCTTGAATGATGAATTTTGGGTTCTTGCCATGCAAGAAGAGCTAAACCAATTCGAAAGGAATGAGGTTTGGACTCTAGTTCCTAGGCCTAAAAACACTAATGTGATAGGCACCAAGTGGATTTATAGGAACAAATCCGATGAGGATGGCAACATAGTGCGGAACAAGGCTAGACTTGTAGCACAAGGGTACTCTCAAATTGAGGGTATCGACTTTGAGGAGACTTTTGCTCCCGTTGCCCGTTTAGAGTCCATTAGGCTTTTCTTGTCCATTTCTTGTGTGCACAAGTTCAAATTGCACCAAATGGATGTCAAGAGTGCCTTCCTCAATGGCTTCTTGCAAGAGGAAGTGTTTGTTGAACAAACCAAGGGGTTTGTGGATGCACACCACCCCAACCATGTATATCGCCTCAAGAAGGCACTAAATGGGTTGAAACAAGCACCGAGGGCTTGGTATGAGCGCCTCACTCAATTTCTTGTTGACAATAACTACACAAGAGATAGTGTTGACAAGACACTATTCATCAAAAAAGACAATGATGAGCTTTTCATAGCTCAAATATATGTTGATGATATAGTGTTTAGCTCCACCAACAACACCAAGGTCCAACAATTTGGGATGAGTCTTGTTGGTGAGCTTAGTTACTTCCTAGGTTTGCAAATTAGGCAATTAGATGATGGGATTTTCATAATCCAAGCCAAATATGCCAAAAACCTAGTAAAGAAGTTTGGTCTAGAAAATGCCAAACATTGTGATACACCCATGAGTACCACTTTGAAGCTAAGCAATGATGCTAGTGGTAAAAGTGTGGAACAAACTCTATATCGGGGCATGATAGGTAGCTTGCTTTATTTGACCGCAAGTAGGCCCGATATATCTTTTAGTGTGGGTGTGGGTGTGTGTGCTAGGTACCAAGCGGATCCCAATGAGTCCCATTTCTCTTCCGTAAAGAGGATCATTCGCTATGTGAATGGGACTTCCAACTATGGGATTTGGTACTCGTTTGACACTAATGCTAGTCTTGTAGGCTTTAGTGATGCGGATTGGGCAGGAAATTGTGATGATAGGAAAAGCACATTGGGCGGTTGCTTCTTCCTAGGCAACAACTTGGTGTCTTGGTTTTGCAAGAAGCAAAACTCGATTTCCTTGTCCACGGCCGAGGCCGAGTATATAGCCGCGGGGAGTGGATGCACATAACTCCTATGGATGAAGCAAATGCTAGTAGACTACGGATTCAACCAAGGTACACTCACTCTCTTTTGTGATAATATGAGTGCCATTAATATTTCCAAGAATCCGGTGCAACATTCTAGAACTAAGCATATTGACATCCACCATCACTTCATTAAAGAGCTTGTTGAAAATAAATGCATAGTACTTGAACATGTAGGTACAAATGATCAACTTGCGGACCTATTTACTAAACCCTTAGATGCTACTCGATTTAAAACACTAAGTAGATCTATTGGGATATGTCTTGTGGAGTGATATGATTTGTATTTGACCCCATATGGGAAACTCAAGTAAAGAGAGCTATTTTGCATTCTTGTCACTTGCAAAAAATTTGAAATATCTTATGCCTCTTCTTTTAATTGCTTGAGTAAGCTTGGTTGCACATATGTATATATGTTTTCAATTCAATAAGTGTGAATCTTGCTTGTTTACAATCCATGTCATATTTATGTTCAAACATGCATTTTTGGACTAGGAGATGTATATAGGAAGTATGATTTGAATGACCTATGATTATCTCCATGACATGATGATTCTTTAATAACATGCTAATATCAAATGAAAAAGCATGAGATTCATATAACATGCTCACATGAAAAGCATGAATTGATGATTGCATATTCTTAAAATGCAAAACTTGTGTGAAAACTTATGAGACTCAAAATGAATAAAGGATCTTGTATCTGTTCAAAGGAATTTATATTCCAAATGTCTCTCCTTCTTTATTAGTTGAACATGACTACTATCATATGGATATCTTATCCGGAAAATCAAAAAGGGTGCAATGTCGCTCATGCCATGTTTCGCTTATAAAGTTGGATATAGTTATTCTTAAATTGAAATCAATATATTCTATATCATTGCTTTACTCATGACTTTGGTGAAATTGGTTTGAATTCCTATTAGAAACCTTTGTCATTTGCTTTGCGAAATACCATTGTATTTTGGACTTGAATGCTACATGTCTTGTATGCAAAACATGTTTGATTCACACATTTTCTTTCAAATAAATCTCCTTGTTTCTCTCCACTTAATTGAGATGCATAAAGTGACTTATATTAATTATGCAAATCTTGCATGCTACTATTACTCGTTGCTATGAGTGACCCGGTTGGGGACTACTCCTTTGTCTATATCATGATAAAAAGGGGGAGTAGTATATGGTAAGGGGGAATTGCAAAATATAGAAGCATTGTGCATATTGGGGAGAACATTCATTGAGGGGGAGTAACCCATTGAGGGGGAGCATTGCATACACATACATTTCATAATGTTGTGCCTAAACTTTTAAAATGCAAATGCTTGTTTTTGTTCTCACTTGATTAATCTCACATTTCACTTGTATTGGAAAATATAGAAATCTTATTTTCAGCGCTTGATTATTCTATAAGAGATTGAAGACTTGAAGTTTTATTTTCTTATCTCTTTGTGTTGTAGAATATCATAGTTGTCCCGTAATTTCTATTTTTTTTTTGTGAGGAACCAATGTGAGTGGTGGTTTTGTCACGAAATAGCCAAATGGGGAGATTGTAAGGTTCCCATTTGTTGATTGGCTCATTTCGTGGACAAACTGTTAGGATTATGCTCAATAGCAAGAGTGTAATAGTGTAATTAACAATCTTTTTCATATTAATAAAGTGATTTCTGGTTTAACAAATCTTATAGCATTTATAGTTTAATATTATAATTGTCAAAGTAAATAATCATAAGGTCTAAAGACTATGAGAAAAGAAGAATTGTTCGTACATCTGGATGTATATGTGGTAGACACAATTCTTTAGTTAGTCTTGAATATTGTTCACAACTTAAGTTAAAGGTTGGGCACTTTTATCTTGTTAAAGTTGTAGAATTCTTTTGCTAGCATTTGAGTGGGATCAAATGAGATATGATGAGTCTAAAATCATCGGAGTGTCTTCGAGCAAAAGAATCTAGTGCACTGGGTGCATTGAACTGGATCACAATGAAAAGCTTTATCTAGAACCGTCAATAGATAATAGTCTTTTCATTATCAGGACAATCGGAGAGTCTATCTTAATCCTGAGATAAATGATGGACTTATGGTTGCAAGTGATATCATTTGAGTTATCAATGAGTACGATTATATAACATAGTCTATCCTCAATAGTTTGGTGATATTCATTTGTTAATCGATAGAGGACTTCATTTATAGATATGGACATCGTGGCTCCATTTATTAAATGAGAGTATAATATCATCATATGGATGTTTTGAGGTAATTGGATATTAAATCTCAATGTTGAGTTTTCGATAGTGACTATTGAAAACATGGCTTCTGGACAAGTCAAAATATCCAAGTTCAAAACGTGGTCATATGAGTAAATATGGTAACTTGGAGAGTTATAGGCGGTCTATGAACTCTTGGCGATTACTGATATTAATCACGAGGATACACTATCTCCAATATGATTGTCTAGGGTTATGAAAGAGGAACATCTTCCTTTTCTATCTTTATTTAAGAGTTCAATTTTAGCTATTTAGTGGAATGAGTTAAAATTAATGGATCGGACCTAAGTGAATCATTTGTTGATTGTGATTAGGTTGTGTCTATTGAAGCTTAAATTTAGATAGCCCGCCAAGATCCCCAATCCACACGGACTTGCATGGATCACTTGATATAT
The DNA here is from genome assembly GCA_008009225.1 of Acer yangbiense. Taxonomy (NCBI): domain Eukaryota; kingdom Viridiplantae; phylum Streptophyta; class Magnoliopsida; order Sapindales; family Sapindaceae; genus Acer; species Acer yangbiense. The sequence goes on from CM017763.1 coordinate 23,884,177, forward strand.
TCTACCAGACCAATTTAAGGGTCCATCTAGAATTGCATTTAATATATTAAGAATATAATTTGCACATTAATTATTTAATGGGCTACTCAATTATATTTATATACTAATGGATGGCATGTGGGCTTGGTTCTTTTAGTAAGAATGAGTCTGGTTCACATGTGGGCTTTTTATTTAAAGTCCAATGGATTAAATGAAATAAGAAAATAATATATGGCCCATTTTATACATGTGGGGCGGCAAGGTTAAAATATTAACCTAACATATTATTTTGTTTCATTGTTTAATTAAATAAGAATTAATTAATTTATTAACTAATTGTTTAATTAAGAAACAAATCTTTTTCTGTTCAGGAAATATATTTCCTAGAGTTATACTAAAAGTAAAAGACTTGTTTGATAAAAAAATAAATAATTAAGTTTATTTATTTAATCAAATAAGAAGTTTTTTTATTTAGTCAATAAAAGAATAAAAATACTTATGAGTTGAATTAGGGTTAGGAGTCTAATTAACATGTGAATTAGGGTACAACACAAATCCTTTTTTGTAGAGGAAATTTGGCAACCCTAATTGGACCACATGGAGATTTCGGCCAACCCTAGAAGGAAGAGGAGAAAAATTTCGACCACCCTATATAACACTTGTTATAGAATTCGGCCACCCTACTTGTTGATTGATTCAATTTTCTTCTTCTTCTAAACTCATAGAAAAGTATTAGATTTTATTCTACTAAAACATAAAAGAAAAGAAAAAGATTATTCTTTTGATGGTACACTAATTGCTTGTTCATCAATAAGCTTGTGTGTACAACATCGAATTAGGTTCACGCGAGTTTCGATCATTAGATTGAGAACTCAAAAGTGACCGGAATAATCTTTGTATTCTTTTAATTGTTTTGTGACTAACAAAAGAAAAAGAAAAGTTTGTTTGTCCATTCTCAAGTTTGCAATTCAAAGAAAAAGGGAGACCACCCTCCTAGGTGATTCACGTTCGTGTTAGGATTGAAGATCTTGTAGATTACCATCGACGTAAGTCAATCGGATCACGCGACAAAAGGTATTCAACTTTTGTTACTTTATATATGGTTAATTAATTAAAGGGGTTAAGGTTCATAAAAAGGAAAAATTTTAAAACATACTAAAACTATTTTTAGTCTCGCTTCCGCTGCGTGTACTACGATATTTTTCCCTACACAAACCACATGTTGGGGTTCTTTGTAAGGGTAGCCTAGGTATCAGTTTTATTGTTCGAAGCCCTTTGAAGACCTCGTATTGATAAGCACCGAAGGTAAATTTCTATGTGCTTACTTGCCTTGAAGAGATAGTTGCACACACTCACAACTCATGCATATGTTTAATACTTGTATGTTGTGTCTTATTTTTGTGCATTAATGTTCATTAACATCTCTTCTTGCATGTTAGTTTGATTGCATCTTGCATATCCAATTGCCTTGTCATGCTAAGACTCAGGATTGCATTTTTGCATTGGGCACTCCCAAAAGCGCTGTACGAACAGCGCCCATTGAGCGCTGTTCAGACCTGATCGATTTAATTCGATCACTGTTGGGTCGCTGTACAGGCGCTGTACAAAGCGCTCTACGTGCAGCGCTACTCTATTTTCCCGTGAGAACAGAGTTGGGGCGTTGTACAAGCGCTGTACAGAAGCGCTCCACGTACAACGCCCAAGGCAAATTTTAGGCCAACTTATCAAAACGACCGCACTTTGTTTTGGCCTCCTATATATATGCCACTTTGACTTTAGGTCAATCAAGAGAGTTCATATTCAGATTTCATACTTAGGATATTTTTCAAGAGAAGAAAAAAGTCCAAGAACTCAAATTTTATTTACTCAAACACTTATTCATGATCATCAATCATCATCTAGCATCATCCTAGATCATCTAGATGTCTCTTTGCATGGATTCTTCATCACACTTTGCTTGGTAAGCTTTTCACTAATATCTTACATATTTTGTGTTTTTCTTAACAAGCAATCTCAATTAATTACTTGTATGTTATTTATATATCTTTTGATACAAGATTGAGATTAGTGTGTTGTATGTTTGAGAAGTTGTATTGTGATAGCTAATTAGGTTTTGTGCTTAATCTTGATTAGCTAAACTATTTGATTGAACATGTCATTTAGTTTTTAATATCTAGGATTGTTCTAATTGCATATTAATCATCTTAGATAAGCATATAGGGTTTCCCTTGCTCTATGTTGCATTTGAATATTCATATATTCACTTAGGGTGTTAATCTCTTTTAGAGAATTAAGTCTTGTGTTGTGACCGGGATTAGGTTGTTTAATTCGCAAGCAAATTCGGAATAGGTTCGCTTATACCGGGATTAGGTAGGTGTGTGATTACTTCCGGGATTAGGTTGTAATCGTTTTACACATTTAGTGGATTCGAGGTTCGAGTGTGGCTTACTTACTAGCCCGTGGTTTTTCCCGTGAGGGTTTCCACGTAAAAATCAAGTGTTATTTAATTTCCGTATTTTATACTTGATTTATTGCTTTATCTATTTAGGTGTAATTTCAAAATTTTGACTAACACGAAAAATTGGGTAAAAAGCTTAAAATCTATTCACCCCCTCTAGATAGTTTTATACACACCGTGCTATAATTTGTTTCAAGAAGATATACATTTTCTTATATTTTATATTAATAAAATCAATTTAAATTAATTTAACTATAAACTATATTGATTTTACTCTTAAAACATTTTAAAAAAAGATCTTCAAAATAATTTCAATAAATGCACATTATAGTACAATTACTATTTAAGGTTTTTTTTTTCAAACTTTCTTTTTTAGGATACTGTTTTCAATTATTGTTACCATACACGTTTTCAGTGTTTTCAACTTCTGAAAATACGAAAATTATTTTCTCGTTTTCAATTGAAAATATATAAAATAGAAACAAAAACATTATTGAACATGCCCTAATTATAACGTTTTTTATTTTTGTTTTCTGTTTTCTTGTTTTCAATTGAAAACGAGAAATTGACTTTTATATATTTCGGATTTGAAAACACTTCTAGTAACAATTATTGAAAAAAATATTCCGAGAAAGAAAACATAACAAGTGCGTTTGATAGTAATACCATAAAATGAGAAAACAGTGAAAATGTATCTGGTATAATTAATTTTTAAAATCATTTTCAACTAACTGTAACCATATAATCAAACATTTTATAAGGTTTAATTCGATTTTTTTTTCATAAATTTAATTTAATTTTTTGGAAAAAATGTATTTGTTAATAATATTATAAAAACTGTAATTACAACAACAACAACAATAAAATATAATATTAATATTATGAAAAAAATAGTTATAAAGCCTAATAAATTTCACTGATAATAACCCTACAAAGTTTAATTAATCATAATGTTTATCTATTATTCATTCCAATTTCCACAATTGTAATGCAATCTCATTCCTAACTGAATTCATCTGTGTCATGTTTTCTTGAGACATCCAAATTGAAAATATTTGTTTTTGCTTCTTTCTCAATAATCATATAATCTATTTCAAATTCTTTGAGCGTCATGTCACGACTCACGATGAGCTTCTTCTAGTATAAAATTATACAGTACATAACATGCAATTAGAATCAGTCGTTGCCTACATAGTGAGTAATTAGACATTAACTTCAAAATTGAAAAACGAGCCTTCAATACATTGAAAAACCACACAATAAATAATGCGAAGATGAATGTCTGTAATTCTATTGGACCTCTTAGTACCCGAGTAGAACCTCGATAGTCATAGAGATGGTATCTCTCCTCTATATGGTGCTAAAAAGCATGTATGTTTAAATATGCAAAATCCATCACATGCTAATAACCAATAATAATATTATTCATTATTTTCACATCATAACAATATTAATTAGAAAAAAGAAAACATTAAAAATATTGATAATTCTATTATTGAAATTGATTTTTATCTTTTGTCAATGCATCCATGAACACTCTTGAATCATTTGTAATGTCTTCCCAACCAGTGTACACAAATGTAAATAACATATGTGTAAGATCCTAGATCTTTGTTGGCTTGAATCCATTGCAAAACGCTCTTTATTTGTAATGGTTAGTTGCTTAGGTGATTCTTGGTGAAAAGAAGCTTCAAAGAAGAAAGGCAACTTCTCATGCAAATATCATCTTCAAGAGGAAATGCGTTTACTTAAATGCTAAGGTATTAAGATACTTCTTCCTCTTGCAAGGCGTAAGCGCACACACACACACACAATTCATTCATGTGTGTCCCTATATCATAGTGCAAACATTTGGTATAACACATTCACACACTTATTGAAGTATGCACATGCATTTGTTTCATATTGTCAAACGTTGTAGAATTGCATGTGCTAGGACTATCTCTAGGAAATGGCATACTTGTGTGACATTGTGTTTATTTGTTTCTATTTCTCGTATTTTGGACTTGAACATGATCTCATATGATTCCTTATTGAGTCCTAGTCATTTTGGTTACTCATTTATTAGGTTTCGAGTCCAAACGATGTAGCTACGCTACTTTGCGTTCTCATTCGTTGAGTTGTCTTCGCCATCGTTTACCGAGACGAATTCTCAACCTTTTGTCAAAGTTTTATAGTCGTCGTTGTTGGGGTTTTTGCCCTAAAGCTTGTAATTTGTAAATATGATTTGAACATAAATAAAAGAAGTAGTATATTCATTCATTTTGTGTCATACTTTAAATATATAACATGTGCACTTAACATCCAAGATTGCCAGATGTAATTTCGAACTGAGTATATGAGTGTCATATACAGATGGATGCAGTTTGAAACAAACAATCTAAAAAGTCCGTAGATAGCAAATAAAGATGGGTACTTTATTTGTGGATAATCTACAGCTACGGTCTATTTCGTAATGTACTGTGATCCTATCCTGGATCATTCATATGGAGATATGAGAATGGAGGCACCTTGTATGATGTGATCATATAGGACTGGGCCATGATCTATATGAATCTCTCATTAAGATCCGTTTAACGATGAGATTCATATATATCAACTAATGATGGCTATATATGGGTGATCTTAATCCTGAGTGTCTTATCGACTCCTTCAGGTTAGATCGTGGTCTTTGATATACCATGGGTGAGGTCGGAGTTGCATTCCTGATCAATATGCTCCGTATGTTGGGATCGCGGTTTGACTTGTGGCTGGGAAGGTTTGTACACAATAGTGGAATCCACTCCTTCTTGCGAGAAGTAGATGGTAGTTTCCTTAAGGGTTGATTCGGGGCTTGAAAAATATGAGCGCTCTCCTAATTCCGTAAGGAATGTAGGATTTATTGTTCATTAGAGAATCAATGGTACTTAAAGGAAAGATATAATTAGAGGGATCTAACGGACATTATGACCCAGCTCTAATTATGAACTACTTGTGGAGGATTATACCATATGTAATAGCTATATCGATGGACACCGAAAGTTATTGGTTTGTGTAAAAACGTCTACAGTTGAGAGAGTTCGGCTTCGGGTTTTTAGTGGAATAACACCGAAGTTAATAATCATGAAATAATAATTAAAGAGTTTAATTAATTATTTTTAAGGATTATTGGAGCTCAAAATACTGTGGGTCCATTAGGTCCCCTTGCTAGCCTGATCGATTTAGATAACAAGGGTCATGGTTAATTAATTGGATTGTCCAATTAATTGTGTTACGAAAGTGACACATATCTATTCGGGAACTAATTGAATAATGAGATTATTTAATTAATGATTTTAATGATTATGACAATTAAATAATAAGATTATTTAATTATGTAATTAATTATTGATGGAGGGTGTTAGTTGATATTTATATTTGAAAAATGGGATAATATGATTATCTTATATTTTTAATTGATTAAATATCAATTCTGAATTTAAATAATTTAAATTCAAATTAGATGATATCTATTAATAAAATAAAATAAAATAAAGATTTTGTTTTTAAATTAAAAGATATCATTGGCTTCTTAAATAATATATATATATATATATATATGATATATATTTTTAGGTATAAGATACCTGACAACAAAAGAAAAAAAAGAAAACACAAAAAGAGAAGAGAAACAAGTGGGGTGCGGCGGCCAAGAATCAAAAAGAGAAAAACATATATTTTTTTAAGTTTTCTTTTTTGTGTGGCCTAACCTAAGACATACAAACAACAAGAGTTGTTTTTGTGTGTTCTTCTCTTCTTCTTCTTCCATACAGGTTCCTGAATACCGTGACGCGCCCACACGCTATTACTAGTTCCAGGAGATAGCGAGGAAGATCAAGTGGTTCAAATCAGGAGCAGATCGTATTAAAGTGAAGGAGCCTCCTACGAAGGTATGAAGAAATTGTTTCTTCCCTTTTATTTATAGGTTTTGATTTCGATTCTTTTGTTTTACTGTTCCGAAAAATAGATTCTAGGTTTTATCAATCACAGTATTTCTTTATGAAATAAAATAAAAATTTTAAAACCTTCCACTGCGTGATTGGTAAACTGGGGTCCTAACAGTCGTTGTGTGTGAGAGAGTCACAGTTTGTAATCCGAAAACGGATTCGAATTCAAAGTTCGGATGCCCAAATACGGCTGAAGAACGCGAGAGGAGCAAGCGTGGCCAAAGGCCAAGCTTGGAGTCCAAGTGTGGGCCACGTGTGCCACACGTCCAGCACACCTCTCTGTCCACGTGTGCCACACGCGGTCCACACGTGGCTGGTGATGTGTCATCTTTTGAATGGTTGCTTTTTCCCTTTCTTGAATTCTTTTAAATGCTCTTCATTCCCTCACATTCATTCTAAGAAGAAAATTTGAAAAAGAAAGAACATCAGAAATTTTCTCTCAATTTTTGTTTTCTTATTTTAATCATATCTCTCTCATACGAAATCGAAATTGAGTGATTTAAAAACCAAAATTGTTGGTCTTGAAGAGAGATACAAACCCCAAGCATTTTTAGAGTCATTTGAGTTCGTTATTTTTTGCAGCATGCTGATTTCAGTCCGAGTCTCAACTTTTGTATGTTAAACTTCTTCTTCTCACTTCATCTTTTGATCATCTCTTTCAATCTTCCTAATTGATAGATGATATGTGTTTAGAATGTTGTTAGATCATATTCTAAGGGTGGTTGATCTATTGATTGTTGAGTTTTAGCCTTGTGATCTCAATTGAACATATTTAGCTAAACTTGACTAATCTTGAAATTGATTCTAGAAATGTTGTATATGATGTGCCTCATGTTATTTTCTAGGTTTAATTTCATCATCTAAGAACTAAGATTTTTGTGTGATATATTGGATATTCATATCTTGTTCTTATTGATTCACATGCTTTGATTTCTAGATACATTTGTGATTGTTTGTTGAAAGCATATTCTAGATTATCATTGAACATGTTCATAGAGCTTTATTGATCATCTTGCTTTATTTGATTGTGCTTGCATCATTTACGTCACTTAGATCATTGTCTTGTGGAAAGGTTGAAGTCTCTTTCAAAGTGAGTGAAGCTTTGATTAGAGCAAGAAGACTTGATTAGGACATGTGGTCCGGATAGTCAAGCAAAAGTCTTAACTAGGAGTGTGGTACTCCGGATGGTTGAGCTAGGGAAGTTTGACTAGGATCCTAGTGATCTAGATAGCTAAGCAAGGAAATCTTCCTGGAGGCTTGATAGCCTTGGATAGGGAGTTGCTCTCTGGAGGTGTAGGACACACCTTGGATAGGGAGTAGGCTAGGTGATTCACTAGGCTCGAAGGTTAATTAGGAGTTGATAGCTTGAAGTGGATATCATGTGTTAATAGCTTTGAGTGTGTAAGTCCTTTTTCATATAGTGAACTGCTTTGCCGGTGGTTGTGGTATCAACCTGTGGATGTTTCCTCTTTGAGGTTTTACCACGTAAAAATACTTGTGTCTTTTTCGCTTTACTTTTCATTATCTTCCATATCATGTATTGATTGTATCTCTTGTATATTGATTTTCACATGTATTGAATCATACTATACCATTGATTAAATCATATCAAGTGTACATTTCATTCTTGTAATTTGCATATTTTGAATTTGGAAGAATTTGGGCATATACCTATTCACCCCTAGGTATATTTTACACTATTTTGCTTAAGGGAATTTCAATATGAAAAGAAAATGAACACATGATATTTTGAGTTATAACAACTATTTTACCTCGATATGAAGTTTATTTTCGTGCAGGTGCCCATGCAACAACATGGATCACATCAATAACATCAATGCATTTATGAAAAATATGTAAATATTAGAGGAAGAATTGTTATATATAGATATTATATTTATATCATTTCATATTTATAAAAACATTTACCTTCAAATATGGATAATATTTAGAATTGTTCATGATTTTTGATGGTGTATTCCTTTGAATTTATGCTCTTGAAAGTCTTTGAACCCAAGACTTTCTTCTTTTATCACTCATATTTAGAAAAAAAAAATTCTCAACTCAAGAGACAAAATATTTTCCATCAACTTATCAAAAGCATCATCATTAACATCCATTACCGCAATAAGTTGCATGCCTTCTGCCCTCCGTAATTGAATATTCCTCAAACTTCTTACTTGTTGCCGAATTGTTTTGATCATTATTGATTTTTTTTCTTAGCTTTTTCTAAGTTGTGACTCATGACCTCACCATTTCCAAATAATTCTCCATTTTGTCCCCTTTTTTTTGGACGACGCTTGAAAATCAGAGAAATCTATCGACGGGATCTTTTTCCTTTATCACCCTTTAGAGGATTGTCCTTAGGAACACCATCCTCATTTGAGTTAACATGTACCCTATTGTTAAAGAATGTGTCATCTAATACATACCTGTCATCTGAATTTGGAAGAAGTTGGCTTGATGAAATATGCAATTGCCCTATTGATGTGGTAATGGTGAATATCTTATTGATCGGATATTTATTGGTCTCAAACCAATGATAACCACTCACAATCGCACGAGAATCGTTCGATTAGCACAACGTGCAAGTAAGGGTATTGTTCCATAGGGAGGTGTAATCCGTCAACCGTCTCACGTTTTAGAGTTTATTGAAAGTAATGTAAATAAGAACGTGGAAGAGGTGAGAGTGATGTGTGTGAAATGTAAGCATGTTTAGTGTGTTTGAGAGCATGGAAATGAAAATGAAAATAAACTAAAAACTAAAGATAGAAATGTAACCGGGTGCTTGCCTTTCTAAGTTAAACTACTCCTAACTAAATTAATCTACTCCTAAAGGCAAGCACCCTAAGTTACGAAAATAAAGGTGGCTAGGAGAGATGCAGGACAATGGACACACAAGGTTCTTATACTCACCATGAAATTCATATCACCCATAATAATCAACCGTATAAACACTCCGAGTTTGGGTTCAACCTTGCCTTTAATACGATTTCTAAGAATGGGAGTGGAGAGAGTCATCTAATCATCGATTACTACTCACCGTTGATGTGCCACGTAAGCAACAACCAAGGATTGCATTACGCATAAAGAAAGAACTATCCCTCGATTGCTACTCACTGTTGGTGTGCCATGTGAGCAACAACCAAGGGTTGCATAAAACATGAAGATTAAAGAATTATAATTCAATCAAGCATGGGTGTGTACATTTCATGAATCTCACTCATTCAATTGAGAGCATAATCAAAACCAAGTGTGATATTCACCTAAACCTAATTCTCAAGTTAACCTAATCCCTAAAAATGCATCGAGAGTTGGTGTGCAATCAACACAAATCAAGAATCAAGTTATGAAGCAATTAAATGAAACAAGACTTGAAGAAATTAAATGCAAATTAATCAAATATATAGCACTAGTGTTAGGTTTACAATTTTCCCAATGGGGATACACATCAAAGAGGAAAAATAGCAAAAGAAGAGTAAATAGAGAAAACCCAAGTGATGTTCCCGAGTCTTCAAGCTTCCATTGATGTGCCTCTTCCTCATAGACAAACAAGATGACTTTTTTCTCTTGAATTCTCCTCAAGAATGGACGGAAGAAGGATGGGTGATGGTGATGGATATGCATCTATATAGGAAAACCTTTATGAATGCATTTGAAGCTTCTTTCTCTCTTTGGTTTGTAAAGAAGATAAAGTGTAGAGATAGGTTGTGGTGTGTTATGTTTTTTTGGTTGGTGGAGAAAATGGTGTATTTATAGGCTTGGGAGGCTAGGGCACAATCTGGGCATGAAAAGACAAGAATGCCCCTCAAAATTAGCCTTAAAAACGTCCATTTGCTGAGCTGGGGAGAATTGCGGCCCGACATCCACGGTTGAGGAACCGCAGAACTTGATGCGCGATACTGGCTGGAAGAAAAAGCTACGATTGGAGTTGCGGTTCAAGACTAGCAAAGTATGGGACTTGAGATCTTCTGAGCTGATTTTCGCGGTTGGAGTCACCGTTCAGGAACAGTAATAGCTGGGTCTCAAGATCTTTTGGGCTGATTTCCGCAGTTGGAGTTGCAGTTCAGGAATAGCGATAGCTGGGTCTCGAGATCCTTTTTTTGGCAAAATTTCTCTTTTGCCCTCCAGTTCTCTCATTTCTTCACTTTCGACCTAAATTGCCTCTCAATCTTCACTTTAAGCTCAAATACCTTGTTGAGCTGGAGAGAATTGCGGCCCAACATCCGCGGTTGAGGAACTACGGAACTTGATGCACGATACTGGCTAAAAGAAAAAGGCGTGGTTGGAGTTTCAGTTCAAGACTAGCGAAGTATAGGTCTTGAGATCTTCCAAGCTGATTACCGCGGTTGGAGTTGCCGTTCGGGAACAGTGATAGCTGGGTCTCAAGATCTTCTAGGCTGATTTCCGTGGTTAGAGTCGCAGTTCAGGAATAGCGATAGCTGGGTCTCGAGATCCTCTTTTTGGCAAAATTTCTCTTTTGCCCTCCAATTCTCTCATTTCTTCACTTTCGACCTAAATTGCCTCTCAATCTTCACTTTAAGCTCAAATACCTTGCTTAGGAAATATAACCTACACAAGGCTCACTAAACATATTAAATACACAAAAACACTCGAAAACAAGCACAAAAGCTAGGACATGGGTACCTAAAATAGGTACATAAATGTAATGATCAATATCTCTACTAACATTTGATAATGCTCTAGACTTTTCTACTGTAGCACTTCACACAAGACACTCTCTGTGGAAAAATAATACAGAGTTAACAAGTCAAACAATATTGCATAAAATTAATGTAATTATATGAAATAATAATTATACCTTAATGTATTCAGCCCAAACATCATATGATGTTGTAACAATATTTGCCACAAGATCTTAACCAATACAAGTATGCTCAATCAAATATGGAAATTCTCGATGTTTCTTGCATAGTCAATTGAAGACTTAAGTTTTTGAATAATGAACATAGGCTTTAAAAATTTATAGAACATTTTTTGACTTATTTTGTGGGAGTATCACCATGTTATTAACTTAAGTTTTAATAGTAATAAATGTTTGTTTGTGATAACAATACCCTTAAACACAATCAAATGAGCTGAAGTTTGAAATGAGAGAAAAATGACTAAGGAGAGTGGAAAACTAGACGAGAGAGAACAACTAACAAAAGATGGTTGGAGACTTAATATACATGTATATATATATATCACATCGGTAATAGTTTACAGAGAGAAAGAGTGATGATAAGGTTAAAGTTGAACATTCCGGGCTGTGGGATTGATATATGTGTGTGAGTGTGTGTGTGTGTGTGTGTGTGTGTGTGTGTTGTAAGGTTCACTATTTGTATTGGCTTGATTCCATTGCAAAACACTCTATATTTGTATTAGTTGTTGCTTAGGACATTCTTTGAAGAAAGGAAGCTTAAAAAGTGAAGAGCAACTTCTAGTGCAAAAGTCGTCTTCAAGAGGTGAAAAACGTCAAAGGTAAATCTTGACTTCTATCCTCTTACAAGGCGTTAGCGCACACACACACAATTCATACATGTGTGTCCCTGCATCGTGGTTCAAACATTTGGTATAACACATTCACACATCTCATAGTATGCTCATACATTGATCTTGTATAGACAAACATTGTGGAATTGCATGCTTTCTGACTATCTCTTTGATATGGCATGCTTGTGTGAATATGTGTTTATTTGTTTGTGTATTTTGTGTTTAGGACTTGAAAATGTTCTTATTTAATGCCTTATTGAGTTCCGGTCGTTTCGGTTACTCATTCATAAGGTTTCGAGTCCAGACAAGTTGACTATGCTGCTTTTCGTTCTCATTTGTTGTGTTGACTTCATCGTCGGATTCCGAGATGATTTCTCAACCATTTTTCTAAGTTGTGTAGTCGTAGTCGTGCGTAAGGGAGTCACGGTTCGTAATCCAAAAACGGATTCAAAATCGGAGTTCGGATGCCCAAGATATGGGCTGAAGAACCAAAGGAGCGCGCGAGAGAAGTCGGGAGCACGTGTGGCCACAAGGCCTGCCCGTGTGGGAGGCCGTGGGCCCCACGGCCAAGGGAGCCCTCTGCTCCCATGTGACCCACGCGCCCCCCACAGGGAGGTGACATGGCACACTCTGATTCGCTCGAAAAATCTCTCTCTCTCTGTTCCTTTTAAACCCATTTCATTCCCTCCACACTTGTTGAAGAACTTGAAGTGATTTTCACGAAATTCTGCACAATTTTCTTCAATTTTCATTTTCTTATTTTGATCATAACTTTCTCATACGAACTCGAAATCAATCGATTCAAAAGCCAAATTTGTTGGTCTTGAAGAGAGCTACAAACCCCAAGCATTTACAGAGGCAGCTGACTTCGTCATTGTTCCCAGTTGATCGATTTTCAGTACGCGGTCAGGTTGTTTTGTTCAACTTCTTCTCTTTCATTTCATCTTTGATCATCTCTTTGATTCTTACTATTTGATTGATGAAATATGATAAGAAAGATGTTAGATCATATGCTAGGGGTGTTTGATCATTTGTTAATTGAGAGTTAGCTTTGTGATTTGTTTTGAACATATATGTGCTAAACTTGATTTTGTGTGAAATTGATTCTAGAAAATGAATATATGATGTGTCTCATATTATTTTCTAGGTTTTATTTCATGATCTAAGAACTAGGTTTTTAGTGTGATATATTGAATATTCATACCTTTGTTCTTATTGATTTACATGTCTTGATTTCTAGATAATCTTGTGATTGTGTGTTGGAAGCATATTCTAGATTGTCATTGAACATGCACATTTTGCTTGATTGATCATCTAGCTTAATTTGTTTGTGTTTGCATCACTTGCATCACTTTAGATCATAGCCTTGCATTAGGTTGAAGTCTCTAGCAAAGTGAGTGAAGCTTTGTGGATAGAGCAAGGAAGTCTTGATTAGAGTTGGGAGGACTCGGATAATCAGGCAAGGGAGTCTTGTCTAGGGTCGGGAGGATCCGGATAGGCAAGCAAGAAATCTTCCTAGAGACGTGAGTGTCTTGGATAGGAAGTTGCTTTCTAGAGGTGTAGGATACATCTCGGATAGGAAGTAGGCTTTGTGATTCACTAGCCCAAGGGTAGATTAGGAGTTGATAGCTTGAGCGGATATCATGAGTGATAGCTTGAGTGTGTAAGTCCTTTTTCACATAGTGGATTGCTTTGCCGGTGGTTGTGGTATCAACCCGTGGATGTTTCCTCTTTGAGGTTTTACCACGTAAAAACACTTGTGTTCTTTTTTTGCTTTTACTTTTCTTTATCTTCCATATCTTTCATTGATTGCATATCTTGTAAATTGATTAACTCTTGTATAAGTGAAATCAATTAATTTGTCAAATATAATCAAGTGTGTATTTTCATTGATATATTCCGCATTATTTTTAAATTGGAAGTATTTGGAGCCTATACCTATTCACCCCCCCTCTAGGTATATTTCACTATATTGCTTAAGGGAATTTCAAATATATATATATATATATATATATATATATATATATATATATATATATATATATATATATATATATATATATATATATGTGTGTGTAAGGATTCCCTTTTGTTGATTGGCTTATTTCGTGCATGTTGGGGTTTGGTTGTAAGGGTAGTCTAGGTCATTAAGGTTGAAGATCAAAGACCATTTCCAAGACCTCAAGAGGATAAGCACCAAAGGTATATCTTGTGCTTACTTTGGCTTGAAGAGATATAGTTGCACACACACACAACATGCATAACTCTTATTCTTGAATGTTGTGTTTATATTTTGTGTGCATTGTGCTTTATTGTTTATTCAATGTCTCTTCTTGCATTAAATTGATTGCATCTTGTTATATGAAATGCCATGACATGATAGGCATTAGGATGCATTCAATACCCACACTTGCACTTCATGTATGTTAGTTCTTAGTGTGGAGTAATTCGTTTCCCGAAGGTTGTTCGGAAACATCCGCGCATGCACATTGATGTGCTTTGTTTTGCGCGATGATCGCCGGTGGAGTTGCCTTTGGCTTCTCCTTGGTTTCACCAGTTTTGGTGAAACAGCGGTTACGTTCGGCGGCCTGGCCGCCGTTCGAAACCGCCGAATGAGACCTGATTGAAATATATCTCTCGGGTCCAAAACAGCGGTTGGGATCGGCGGTTTCGAAACCGCCGAACGAAGTCGCCGAAGTTCCCCTGTTCCACTCGGGAGCCATTCGGCGGTTCAATTCGGCGGCCTGGCCGCCGAATGAAACCGCCGATCGTGCGATTTCAGGGGCAAAATTGTCTTTTCACTTGCCCTGTTCTTGATGTCTATAAATATCACACTTTCTCATTATCTGATCAAGTTCTTTGACTCTTAAGAACCCTAATCTTCAAAGATAGATTTTAAGAGAAAATCAAATCAAGAACTCAACTTTAACCACTCAAATCAAACCCCTTTTGCATCAAATTTCATATTGCATCTCCTATGTCTATATAGAGTGCATCCATGTATGGGTTTGCATCATCACAACTTGCTTGGTAAGATTTTGATTAATTTCATCTTATTGTAGTATTTTAAATACCAAGCCATCTCTTTTAAATTACTTGTATGTTTTAGATCATATGTTAAATACAAGAAAAGAGATTATTTGTGATGAATTGATTGAGTGTTGTTTGTGATAGCTAATTAGGTTTTTAATTAATCTTGATTAGCTAAGCTATTTGACATGTCATTTAGCTATTGATATCTAGGGTTGATTTAAATTGAATATATCATCATCCTAGATAAGCATTTAGAGTACCCTAGCTCTTATTGCATTAATTGAATATTTATACATATTCACATAGGGTTGTGCATCTCTTTTGAGAGATTGAAGTCTTGGTCTAGGGTTGCTATTACAGGCCCGCTGGGTAGTAGTGGTGGGTTACAGACCGGGATTAGGCTGTAAACATCATTACAAGTAGTGACTTCGAGGATCAAGCAAATTGGAATAGGGTTGCTAATAAAGGCCCGCTGGGTAGAAGTGAGGGGTTACAGACCGGAGTGTTAGACGAGGTCTACATAGGTTGTAAACTTCATTTCAATTAGTGATTTCGAGTTCCGAGTGTGGCGCACTATACAGCCCGTGGTTTTTCCCAGTGGTTGGGTTTTCCACGTAAACATCAAGTGTCATTTATTATTTCCGCATCTTATTACACTTGTATGTATTGTTGACTTGCTAGGGGTATTTTCGTAAAATTGACTTGCATGCGAAAATTGGGTAATAATTAGATAAAATCTATTCACCCCCCCTCTAGATAATATATAGAACACACCTCGAGTATTCTTTTCAATATATATATATAATTTTTGGAACCATTGCCCAAGAAGGAAAGAACATTTAATTTTGTTGAAGAAGAGAGAGAGGGAGAGGCAGAGGTGAATGACAAGAGAAATGAAAAACAAGTGAGAGATGGCCTTATGCAGTGAGTATGACACCTCGGGCGGTGAGTTATGGTCTTGATTGGAAGAAAAAAAGTGATAATAATAATCAAGTTTCGAATTCCAAGACTTAGAGACTTAATAAGCCTCGAATTCTTGGCAGTCCATGATTTCAAGACTTATTAAATCTCGAATTTTTGGCTATTCAAGGCTTTGAGACTTAATTTTTGAACTTTGTGATCCAAATTTATATCTTATTTTTTAATCAAACCAATAACTACCGATTTCGATTTTAATTTCATTTTAACAAATCTCTAAGTTTTTAATCTACAAAAACATAAATAAATAAATAAAACACATACCCAAAATTAATCAAAATACAATTTTAAAGAGATTTTCATGGATTTTTATTACTAATAGCAAACTAAATCACATTGATATATGTTCACTTTGATATTAAAAAAGAAAAATAAAGTTTATTAGATGATGATGCTTTTTATATATGTTGGAAAAATATTACTATACGGCCAAAAATGTTTGTTTTTGTTGTCCATCATATTGGGACACAGAGAGGAGATCTCTCGAGTGCATATGAACTTTTACTATTCCACTTTTAACAAATTTATCATTTAATAATCATTACACTTTAAATCGAGAGTTAACATACATATGAAATTTATGATGGTTTGTAGTGTGACTTGCTATAATCGTGCATATTTGTTTTGCTATAACTGTGATGATTGAACTTTTAAATTGCTCACTATATAGAGACAAAAGAACATATTAAGCTACATTTCAAGACAATGACATGTGAGGATGTAGTGTCTATAAACTCATTCAAGCAGACACAAAAAGGCATCAAGCATGGAGTTTAAAGCAACTGATAAAGAGCTTCTAACAGCTGATCCTCTTGGGTACAATATTTTGTATTGTTCCTAGCTAAATATAATTTAGAATGCCATGGTAAAACTCATGCTTCACCATGTAGTTACATGTATTTGCATGAATGTCAAGTTGTGTCTAGTAAAGTTTTGAAACAATTGATCGTGCTCTAAATGTTCACATTTAACGCTCCCTTTTTCTATCTTTTTATGCTTGTTTCTCCGGTAAAACCGGGCATTTAATGGAATAAATAAGTGTTTCAGGTAATTAGAGAAGTTCAGGGGCATTGTTGTCATTTTGGACATTTTAGGGGCAAAAGTGCAAGATTCAGATTACTATTGAAGATTTTGTGAATAGTGAAGAGTAGAGGGGTACATATTGTAAATTGCAAGCCAAAGCACAGCGTCAGCATCAAACGGTGTCGTTTTGGAGGGGCCGCGTCACGCTGACGTCAGCATGACTTCACAACGTCTTCAAGCTTCAGCCGGGTCACATAACCCGTAACAGACCCAACCCGAACCCAGTTGACTCAGTTTCGACCTAGTCATTTTCGATTTATCTTGTATTTAATTGATCTTATCTTTACCATATCCATCTTGAGTTATCATATGTTGATTGGAGCTTATTTGAATGTATAAATGTTGTTAATTGATCACTAGTAACATGTAAACTTTGTTTTCCAACATTGATTATCTCTAGTTGAGAGGATTGGGTTAGTATTTGCATGTCCATGCATATTAGCTAGTTCTCATGTTCTAGGATGTAAACCTCTCTATTATTGTCATTCTATATCCATAGTTGATGGTAATTGAGTGGTAGGATTATATTGCATATTCCATAGAACAAAAGGTGCTTAATTGAGATCAATTGATATATTCCTCTTCATTTGTATCTTTGCTCTTGCATAATCTTTGCAAGAATTAGTTAGTTAGGTTAGTTAATGATAATTTAGTTAGTTGTAGTTGATTAGTGTAACTTAATTGTATTGCTTTAATGGTTAATTTACTTATTTGCTTTAGTTGCCATCTAGTTAGTTTAGGTTATTTATAATTGTCATTGTAGTATAGAGATTGCGTATCCTCGATCGTAGGATTCGCATCGCTTTTACTCTCCGCATTAGTGTAATTTAATCTATATTTACTTTACATGCCATTTTAGTATAATCGTAGTGCATTAGATTAGTTGTAGCTTAATTGCGACCATCTTCATTTACATTTTCATGCACTTGTAATTATTGTAAATATTGTAATTAGCTTAATTATAACATAAGACTTAGAACCAACTTTACGTGTACCAACCATCCTCCCTTGTCGATACCCTTACTCATAACCACTATACGTGGCCAACGATTCGTATACTTGCAAAAAGGGTAGAAATACACTCGCACGCACATACCATCATTTACCACAGTTATAGAACTGTCGTGTCCCGCGTGCGCCGATCAAGTTATTGGAGCCATTGGGGGTAGTTTATTAGAACCGTTACGTGCGCATCAACAATCATGCAAATGATGCTATTATATTGTTACGTATATTTACATGAATGTTAAGTTGCTCATTAAGACAAATTGACATAAATGGTTTATAAGCTAAACTTTTCAACTAGTAAATGTAACTTCATCTTTAATTCTTCCTGTTTGCTTCTGAATTACATGACGTTTATCATAGTTATCAATATGCTGACATGGATCAGGAAATACCCACATTTATGGGTGTCTCCAAAGTTATTGTAGAAAATGTTATATTTGTATACCAAGATGAAGCAAACCGGCCATTACAAGACCCTTATATATTACAAAAAACGTATCATTGAAGAAAAAAAAATTGATGATATGTTTTTTACAAACATGTATTTTCATATTTCTTTAAGCTACCCTAAAACATGATAAATTTGTGCCATGAATTATTTGACACATCACATTTTCCCTATTTTGCGCAACAAATTGTTTCTGATTAATGTTTATTTTTTGATAATGCAGTCATTGCTGCTTGAAATGTTATTGAACATGTGAAAATAAATATTATTACTGAAGACTTACATTGTAAAGTTTCTCGTTCATATATACTTGTACTTAAAATATGTAGGATAGATGGGAAGTTTCATAGATTCAGTAATGGTACTCCACCACCCAATGAGACTCATTGTCAAAGATGGACCGTCATAAGGGCTAGGCCCACGCTAGTCCTTTTTTAAAAAACTGAATGTTGTAAAAAAAATATTAATATTTTTTTTTCTAATTGAAGCATAAGGCGTGTAAAGTAAGTCAGACTAATACTCTCAGGTCAGCAGTTCGAATCCTACCCAAGCGAAGGCGAGTTCTGATTTACTCGCTTACATCTTTGTGTGGCCGGGGCTATGGGCCGAGGTTTTCCATCTGTCATACTCCATAACATCCAACAAATAGACCGTTAGAACCAAAAAGTTGACTATGGGTGTGTCACGCAGTTGGGGAGGACAGGCGGATGGGTGCTTAGACGACGTCTGGGATCCTTGATACCCAAAAAAAAAAATACCAATAATGTCTTTGTTTTAGACTTTCAGTTCACGCATAACGAGATTTGATTTTTTTTTTTTGTTAATATTTCTTCTTTATTTAATAATAATTCTCTATCTTCACCCTTCTCTAAATTTACTAAAATCTTGTTTCAAACATCAACAATGGATCTACCAATTAGGTATGTTTTTATGAATATTGTGGATTTAAATATTATATTTTATATTGAAATTTTATGATCACTATAATTTTTAGTTTAGAGAATTTTACGAGTAATCTAATTATTAGTTAATATAATTTAAAATTTACAAACTGACGATATTGTTTAATGAATTTCTTGTTTTTGTTGTTTTGGTTGAAATTTTGATGCATGCTTGTTAATTTTTTTTTTTTTTTAATTATTCTTTTGCTCCTAGATTTGTTAGTAAATAGTAATCTAATTGTGTAGTTATTTCCTTATGTGACCTGATGCTCCATTATAAATAAATTATTATAATAATAAAAGAATTTTTTTTCTTGAAAGTAATTAATTAGATTTCCTAGAGCATTAGTATATTAATTTAGTGATTGTTTTTGTGTCTTTTATGACTTACTTTGAGAATTGTTATTTATATAGGTCATAATGCAAAAAAGAAAGATATTCCATTATTTCAATAAATAAATAAATGACAATGGCAAAAGTTTTCAAAAAAAAAAAAATTAACAATTAATCATGAAGTTGGCCAAATGTCACATTTGACGTTCATGCTTCAAGTTTAAGATTTCCTTCCAAGACTAAAAGATCCAAAGCTCAAAATAATGATACTCTACCTCTATCTCATATCAATGCTTCTCATTATGAGCGTGATCCTGGAAAGTGTCTTACAATATGGCAATATCCTGTCGATAAGCAATATGAGATTAGAAGAGTCTATGTTGACTTAGGACCATTTCAACCTATTTATGACTATTCCATCTGTTCACTCTCTCTAAGTGGGAGTCAAAGTTGTCGGTTTCAACAATTTTGGTTTATTAAATTTTCATGGATTTAGTACTCGGTGAAAAATGATAGTGCAGTTTGTTTTACTTGCTATCTTTTTTATAGTCCTATGTAAGGGTATCACACATTTACTGTTGAAGGGTTTCAAAATTGGAATAGAGTTAATTGTGGAGACCAATGCCCCCTTGTAAAAAAGGGAAAATGAGATCATCATTCACTGCACCACATTGCTATGCAAAATGAGATCACTTTTAAAAACTCATCTCAATATATTGACTTGAGGTAAAACAAACAACTTCACAAGTAGTTATGCAAAACCGATTGTTAATTAAGACATCAATATTTGATGTGAAATGGTTAACAAGGACGTGCCTTTAGAGGTAATGATGAATTTACCAGTTCTGCGAACTGTGGAAATTTTATTGAAATGGTAATATTGCAGCCATAAGTAAACAAACATATTGCTAAAGTTGTCCTACATAATGCCGCTCAAAATGGCAAATATCTATAACCAAAGATCTAACAAGAATTGTTAATATTCTAGCTTATAGTGTGCGTGATAAAATCCGTGAGAAAATTATAGATGCCAAATTTTGTATTCTTGCGGATGAAGCGGTTGATGAATCTAACATGGAACAAATAGTTATCATTTTAAGATATGTCGATAGCAATGAGTTTATTCAAGAACGATTTTTTGAAGTTGTGTATGTTAATGACACAAACGTCTTAGCTTTAAAAAGAGAGAGATATGTATTGTTCTTAGTCAATATAACCTATTGGTTGAAAATTTACGAGATCAAAGTTATGACAGGGCTAGCAACATGTGGGGAGAATGTAATGGGTTATAAGCTTTATTCCTTAAAAATATTCCATTTGCCTACTATTTTCGTTGCTTTGCTTACCGACTTAACTCACTTTAGTTGCAGCATCTAAATAGGTACATAATGTTTAGTTTTTTTTTTTTTTTTTTCTAAATTGAGTTATATTATCAACTTTGTTGGTGCTTCTGCTAAGTGTCGTTTAGAATTAAAATCAATTCCCTAGGATGAAATTGTAGATATAATATATTCAGGAGAAATTAAGACTAGTATATTAGCAAATCAAATTCAAACTTTACAACGACCTGGACCTACTCGTTGGAGTTCACAATTTACTTTTGTTAGTAGGTTAATTGAAATGTTTGGTTCAACTTGTATCCTTTTTGAAAAACTTATTAATAATGGGTTGAATAACAATATTGTAAGGTCCAGCTCTAGAAATACCCAAACCCAAATAAAAGCCCAAAACCAATTCCATCCCAAAAGGTTTATCAAGCCCACCAGAATATTATTTAAAGAATTAAAAAAAAAAAAAATTAAGTGGCCAACAAATCAGGACATGTGGCTAGATAATGGAGAGGTGGCAAGACGTTGGGAGGTTGGTGGCATGAGGTGTTAGGATTAATAAAATAAAATAAAATAAAATGACGAGAGAGAAGGGACAATCGGTGAAAGCAAAACAGAAAGCAAAGAAAGAAAAGAAAAGGAACAAAAAAAAATGAAAAAGAAGCCATGCAAGAGAGAGAGAGAGAGAGAGAGAGAGAGAGAGCCAAGAAATTGAGAGATAAACGAAAGAAAGCTGTTTTGAGAGACATACAAAGGAAGGAAAAAAGAAGGAAGAGAAATAAAAGAAAAGAGATCAGCTATGGAAGATAAGATTTTCACAGGATTCCCTCGTACTTAAGATAAGAGTCGAGGCGGGTCCTATCAACTTAGTATCAGAGCATCGGTTTTAAATTCAACGGACATTTTCATGTTACATGCATTATGTTTTCATTCAGATAAAAATAAAGTTTCATTTTTATCATCCATCAATGTGGCTAATTTTGCACGAAACCTATGAAAGATCTAAGTTAGCAATAAAAGTCAGTGTAGAACAGATTCAACAGAGCAAATTATAGTAAAGTTGAGTTTGAAGTTATATGGATGTTATTGTAGTAGCAAGAAATCGTATGGAAGAGTTAGCTTTCTAGAAGTTTCAATAGCAGTTATTAGAGTATATGTTTAATGATAAGAATTGAAAGAAAATAAGTTATGAGTAAGATGCCAAGAACCCAGGAGCTGTGTGAATTTCGAATGCGAACTTCTTATAAGGAGGAATTTCGAGGACGAAATTCTTTTAAGGAGGGAAGAATTGTAAGGTCTAGCTCCATAAATATACCCAAACCCAAATCAAAGCCCAAAACCAATTCCATCCCAAAAGTTTTATCAAGTCCACCATAATATTATTTAAAGAATAAATAAATAAAGAATTAAGTGGCCAGCAAATCAGGACATCTGACTAGATGATGGAGAGATGGCAAGATGTTGGGAGGTTGGTGGCATGAGGTGTTAGGAATTAATAATAATAATAAAAGAAATAAAATAAAAGAAAATGAAGAGAGAGAAGGGACAATCGGTGAAAGCAAAACAGAAAAACAGAAAGCAAAGAAAGAAAAGAAAAAAGAAGAAAAAAAAAAGAAAAAGAAGGAAAAAAAAAAGAAAAAGAAGAAAAAAAAAACCTAGGCGAGAGAGAGAGAAAGAGAGAGAGAACCAAGAAATTGAGAGATAAAAGAAAGAAAGAAAGCTATTTTAAGAGATAAACAATGGAAGAAAGAAGGAACATAAATAAAAGAAAAGAGATCAGCTATGAAAGATAAGATTTTCACAGGATTCCCTCGTACTCAAGATAGGAGTCAGGGCATGTCCTATCAAATATACGCGGGGAAGCTAAAGGTGAATATAAGAGATGAAAACCTTTGAATTTGTTTTATTATATTGTTATTATACAAAGTGTTGGGAGTTACTAATATGTTATGTCAAACATTGCAAATGAAATCTCAAGACATCTTAAATGATCTAAATTTAGTGTTAATTACAAAACTATTGCTTCAAGAGTTGCAAGATTGACGGAATTAATTTTGTTGGAAGCGTGGTATCATTTTGTAGAAAACATGACATTGATATGCCTAGAATGGTGTTGGATATGGCTCGAATTTCTAATGGTTATCAAACGGGATTCACTAATACGGAGACTTCCTTGAGACGTGGGATATGTTTGGAAGTATGAGATAATGTTTGAGGGAGGCGTGAAGACCATGAAGAACTGAAGAAACGAAGAACAGTGAAAACCGTTGTGGGTAATGCTGTGGCTTTGACAACGGTTCCCATAGTGGTGGGCAGCACTGTATGGTTTACACAGCGGAATGGACATCGGTTCTCTTTCCAGTGGTTTACGCTGTGGATAGCGTTGTGGCTTTGATAGCGGTCTTGGTGACGTGGCGCATGGATCGTGGTTTTCTAAGCGGTCAATTTCAATACAGTTTAGGAAGCATGTGGTCAACCTCAACTCGAATCATAGTCAATCACAAGCATGCATTGAATCATGAAATATTCATGGAAAAGGAAATATGTTGTTTCTAGAAGTTCTTATTATTATAGGAAAAAGGATTTCTCCTTACAAGAAGACTTGTCATAAATAGGAAATAGTATTTATGTGAAACAAAGAAATCTTGTACGTATAGGAGATAGATTTCCTTGTAGGTTTTAACTCCCTGTAATTTACATAAATAGACCATAATAGCTAAGTTATTATGTGTGGAGCAAAATAGAAAATACTAGAGAGATCTCAAAGAGTGGGCATTGGGTGTAATCGGGTTTAGGGTATTTTAGAGAGAGAATCATGAGTGTGTGGTTGTAACAATTTACTACATATAGGAACTTTCTCTTGTCATCCTGACGGCCGTGGTTTTTTTTTTTTCCCTGATTTGGGTTTCTACGTAAAATTCTTGTGTTATGTATGATTGGATTTGATTATCTCTTCCTTCTTATTTTTCTTTTGCTATTGTTTTTTTGTGTTCTATCCGGTAACACTTCTACATAGTGATTTGTTCACTAACAATTGGTATCAAAGCCTTGATTGCTTGATTGTGGTCTTAACAAACTATTATAGCAAAGATGATGAGATTCGAGGTTGAGAAGTTTGACGGAAAGATTAACTTTGGCTTGTGGCAAGTTCAAGTCAAAGATCTATTCATCTAATATGGTTTACTCAAGGCGTTGAAGGGCAAGTCAACCCCTGCAAAACCTGATGGCTCTAAAGACTCTGAAAAAGAAACGGCTGGTACTAGTTCTGAAAAACCTATGATGAGCAATGATGATTGTGAGGATTTGGATTAGAGAGCTGCAAGTGCGATACGATTATGCTTGGCCAAGAACGTTCTTGCAAATATTCATGGAACATATTCAATGAAAGAACTTTGGGAGAGGCTTGAAGAATTGTATCAAGCAAATAGCGTCTGCAACCGATTCTACTTTGTAAGGTTCCCATTTGTTGATTGGCTCATTTCATGGATAAACCACATATTGGGGGTTCTTTGTAAGGGTAGCCTAGGTATCGGTGTATCGGTGTTATTGCTCAAGCCCTTTGAAGACCTCGTCTTGATAAGCACCGAAGGTAAATTTCTATGTGCTTACTTTTCTTTGAAGAGATTAGTTGCACATACACACTTAACATACATTGCATATGTGTGCATTCTCTTCACTTGTCACATTTCACACTTGCACTTATTTGTTATATTTTGTTGTGTGTAATTGTGTCTTGTTGTCTTGTAATTCGTTTCCCGATAACTTTCGGAAACGTCCGTGCATGCACTAGAATGTGCTTGGTTTAGCGCGAGGACCGCCTACGGAGAATGCCCTTGGCTTCTCTTTGGTTTTCACCTATTTAAGTGATCGGCGGTTATGATTGGCGGCCTGGCCGCCGAATGAAACCGCTGTTTGCTTCCAGAAGTGTCTGGAGCAATTCTGCGGTTAAGATCGGTGATCACGACCGCCGTTCCAAACTGCCGTTCAAGACCTGATTGATTTTATCTCTCGGTCTAATTCGGCGGTTGAATCGGCAGTCACGAAACCGCCAATCAAGACCTGATTGATTTTATCTCTCGGTCTAATTCGGCAGTTGTATTGGCGTTCACGAAACCGCCGAATGAAACCGCCGTTGATGCTCTGTTCTTCACGGGCTCAATTAGGCGGTCATGATCGGCAGCCTGGCCGCCGATTTAAACTGCCGATCGGTGCGTTTCATGGGCAAACTTGTCTTTTCACATGCTCTGTTTTTCATGCCTATAAATACATCACTTTCTCTTGTTCTGTGTGTGACTCTTTAATCATCAAGAACCCTATTTTTAAAAGAGAGATTTTTAAGAGAGAAAGCAACCAAGTTTGCTCATTCATTCACTCAAACACTTTTTCATGATCATCAATCATCATCTAGCATCATCCTAAATCATCTAGATGTCTCTTTGCATGGATTCTTCATCACACTTTGCTTGGTAAGTTTTTCACTAATATCTTACACATTTTGTGTTTTTCTTAACAAGCAATCTCAATTAATTTCTTGTATGTTATTTATATATCTTTTGATACAAGATTGAGATTAGTGTGTTGTATGTTTGAGAAGTTGTATTGTGATAGCTAATTAGGTTTTGTGCTTAATCTTGATTAGCTAAACTATTTGATTGAACATGTCATTTAGTTTTTAATATCTAGGATTGTTCTAATTGCATATTAATCATCTTAGATAAGCATATAGGGTTTCCCTTGCTCTATGTTGCATTTGAATATTCATATATTCACTTAGGGTGTTAATCTCTTTTTAGAGAATTAAGTCTTGTGTTGTGACTGGGATTAGGTTGCTTAATTCGCAAGCAATCGAAATAGGTTCGCTTATACCGGGATTAGGTAGGTGTGTGATTACTTCCGGGATTAGGTTGTAATCGTTTTACACATTTAGTGGATTCGAGGTTCGAGTGTGGCTTACTTACTAGCCCGTGGTTTTTCCCGTGAGGGTTTCCATGTAAAAATCAAGTGTTATTTAATTTCCGTATTTTATACTTGATTTATTGCTTTATCTATTTAGGGGTAGTTTCGTAATTTTGACTAAACACGAAAAATTGGGTAATAAGCTTAAAATCTATTCACCCCCCCTCTAGATAGTTTTATACACACCGTGCTATAATTTGTTTCAATTGGTATCAGAGCGGGTTCCTAGACATACATAGGTGATCCTTGCTCATTTTGGTGTGTTTTGCATTTTGTGTGATTTTTGATAATTCATACATTTGCATTCATTTCATTTATTCATAAACACTATGAGTGGAAACGGTGGAAATGGTGGTGGCAACGAGGGTGCTTCTAGCACAAGGCCTCCACTTCTTACCGGTTTGAACTATTCCCAATGGAAAGGGAAGATGGAATCCTACATATACCAAATTCATGACCGTGCATTGATGTCGGTAGAAGACGGATATGATCTACCCAAGATGACTCCCGATGGTGGAGGAGAAGAAGTATTGAAGCCTAAGGCGCAATGGAACGCGCAAGAGTTTGAGGCTTCAAAGTGGAATAGGAAGGCGATGCATGCCATCTTATGTTCTATGGACGAAAATCAATACAAATTGATTCAAAATACTAGGATAGCTAAAGAGGCTTGGGACATCCTAGAGATTGCACATGAGGGAACCGAAGTGGTGAAGGACTCCAAGCTTCAAGTCCTCCAAACTCAATTCGAGATGCTTAAGATGGAGGAGAATGAGTGCTTCAACGACTTCGAGATCAAGTTTATGGACATAGTCAACCATAGTCAACCAAAGTCATCAACTTGGTGATCCATATTCGGATAGGAGAATCAAGCAAAAGATTATGAGATCTCTTCCGGATAGGTTTGAATCAAAAGTAACGGCTTTAGAAGAAAATAGTGGATATAAGGATATGAAGCCGAGTGAGGTGATTGGGAGACTTCTAGCTTATGAGTCTAGGAAGGGTCCTATCTCCACACCTCCTAAAAAGTAAAAAGGAATTGCTTTGAAAACCTTCAAGGATGAAAATGAGGGAAAGAAGAATGACTCGGACGAAGACCTTGCATTATTTGTGAAGAGATTCAAGAGGGTCATGAAGTTCGGGAAAAAGGACTTTGGTTCCAAATGTCAAAACTACAAGAGAAAGGGTTCCTACAACAAGTTTGAGCCTAGGAAAGAGAAGACCAAAAGGAAAGGGGTCTGATGCTTCGAGTGTGGTGGCATAGGTCACTTT
This sequence comes from Acer yangbiense, assembly GCA_008009225.1. Taxonomy (NCBI): domain Eukaryota; kingdom Viridiplantae; phylum Streptophyta; class Magnoliopsida; order Sapindales; family Sapindaceae; genus Acer; species Acer yangbiense. Next base: position 23,911,452 of record CM017763.1, read on the forward strand.
ACCCCCGAATGTGCTAATCACAATGTCAAGAAGAAAGGTAAAGTGATGGCCGCCACATGGAGTAGTAGTAGTGATGACTCCATTGAGGGAGATGAGTCTTCAAGTGATGAAGAGCTCATGGCTAATCTCCTAGCTTTTGCCTCCTCCCATAAAAGCAAAAGTGCTAGTGAGAAAGAGGAAATGAGTCAAGAGAAAAATGACTCAAGTGGAGAAGAAAGTGATTCCTCGTCTAACTCCATAAGTAGTTTTGTGGAGAAAGAGGTGCTTGTTAAATGCCATGCCGAGTTTAATGATTTAGCAATCAAGAGCACAAGAAAGATCAAGATGTTGAGAGAAGAAAATCTTGAGCTTTCATCTCAAAATGACCACTTAAGTGAACAAGTGGAAAAATTCAAGAAGATGGAAGATAAGCTAAATGAGGAGTTAGTCTTATCTAGGAGGACTGAAGAAAGCCTAAAGAGGGAGCTTGAAGAAGTAAGAGAGTCTATGACTAGGATGGATTCTAGCACCAAGAAGCTTGACCATATGCTTGGTGTTGGAAATAGTCCATGTGACAAGAGGGGTCTTGGGTATGAAGATGGCAAGAAGATCTCAACCTCTAACAAGACCGTGTTTGTCAAAAGTTTGAGGAACGAAGAAACTTCATTTGTGCAAATTCCTAGGAAGAAGTTAGAAATAGGACAATGTTCAAATGCACAAGTGAAGATGGGGCTAAGAAGGCAACCTCAAGCTCAACTCCCTAGGGTCTCTCAAGCCTACATTCCTCCACAAGTGGCTCACAAAGAAAAGAGACCAATCATGCAACCTCAAGCTAGGAAGCAATCAAGACCGGTTCAACAACGAAGATGCTTAGAACCCATTCATCCACAAAGACAAGGACAAGGTATGATTCCTTATTTTACTCATATATGTCATTTTTGTGGATTTGATGGTCATATTAGACCACATTGCTTTCGATATATTAAAATGTGCAAAACTAGAAGCATGATTGAGAAGAAAAAGAAAAGAGCCATGATGCATGTTCCTAGAAATGATAATATTATTATGCATGATCCTAGGACATCTAGAGCCCATGTACCAAAGACCACTAAGAAAGCTAAGATTGTTTCTAGGTGGATTAGAAAGAATGAAAATGTTTGCCATGTTGCTCAAATAGCCTTGAAGGCAAATTCTTCTAATTTTTGGTATTTAGATAGTGGGTGCTCTAGGCACATGACGGGAAACAAGAGTTTCTTCGAGACTCTTGTTATGGAGGAAGGAGGATATGTCACTTTTGGTGATGGATCCAAAAAAAAAGGTTGTAGGGAAAGGAACCATTTCCGTTCCTGGATTACCCTCCTTATCCGATGTTTTATTTGTTGATGGCTTGAAAGCTAATTTAATAAGCATTTCACATCTAAGTGATGAAAGATATTCCGTCTTGTTTAGTAAAGATGATTGCTCAATCCTAAAGCCCGATGGACAAACCTTGTTGAAAGGTATGAGATCTAGTGACAATTGTTATTGTCTTGAAGCTAGAATAGTCTCAAACAATGTGTCCATGGATGAGCAAATAGAGTTGTGGCATGAAAGACTTGGCCACATGAACTTTAGGGATTTGAGAACCCTTGGAAAGTTCAATTGTGTGCGTGGCCTCCCTAAGCTTGGGAAGAAAGCCAATGGTATTTGTGGACCTTGCCAACAAGGAAAACAAACCAAAAGCATGCACAAAAAGAGCAAGTATCTCTCCACCAAGGAGCCCCTAGAGCTTATCCACATGGATCTCATGGGTCCTATGCAAACCGAGAGTTTAGGTGGAAAGAGATACATTTTTGTTTATGTTGATGATTTCTCTAGATTTACATGGACATATTTTCTTAGAGAAAAATCTGAAACTTTTGATAAGTTTAAAATGCTTTGTACTAAAATACAAAATGAAATGAATTCTAACATTAAAAGCATTAAACGGATTAGAAGTGACCATGGGAGGGAATTTGAGAATGCCTCATTTGAAAGCTATTGCAATAGCTTAGGCATCTCCCATGAGTTCTCGGCTCCTAGGACACCTTAACAAAATGGAGTTGTTGAGAGAAAGAATAGGGTCCTTCAAGAGATGGCCCGAGTTATGTTGCTTAGCAACAACGTCCCTAGGAACCTATGGGCCGAAGCCGTCAATACGGCTTGCTATATAGGGAATCGTGTTTTCCTAAGGCCCGGATCTAGAAACACCTCCTATGAGTTATGGAAGGGTAGGAAACCAAATGTTAGCTACTTCCACACATTTGGAAGCAAATGCTACATTTTAAATGACCGTGATCAACTTGGCAAGTTTGATGCTAAGAGTGATGAGGGTATCTTTATTGGCTATGCCTTGAATAATAGAGCCTATAGAGTTTTCAACTTGAAGACTCGAACCGTCATGGAATCATCGAATGTTGTTATTGATGATACAAGGCTCAAGTCTCATGACCATGAGGAGGAGGAAGTTTTAGATGATGACTCTCCTTTGGAGAGGGTTGTGGTGACTCCCAATGTTGGGACGTCCAATGACATTAATGAAGTCACACAACCTATTACTAGAGTCCCTCTCTTGGACTCTAATGAACCCGCTCCATGGGTTAGAAGGCTCCATAACAAAGAGGATGTTATTGGAGAAGTGAATGAGGGTGTTAGAACTAGGCGTCAAATAGCTAATCTAATTAGCTACACATGCTACACCTCTCAAATTGAACCCAAAAAGGTTGATGAAGCCTTAAATGATGAATTTTGGGTTCTAGCCATGCAAGAAGAGCTAAACCAATTCGAAAGGATTGAGGTTTGGACTCTAGTACCTAGGCCTAAAAACACTCATGGGATAGGCACTAAGTGGATTTATAGGAACAAATCCGATGAGGATGGCAACATAGTGCGGAACAAGGCTAAACTTGTAGCACAAGAATACTCTCAAATTGAGGGTATCGACTTTGAGAAGACTTTTGCTCCCGTTGCCCGTTTAGAGTCCATTAGGCTTCTCTTGTCCATTTCTTGTGTGCACAAGTTCAAATTGCACCAAATGGATGTCAAGAGTGCCTTCCTCAATGGCTTCTTGCAAGAGGAAGTGTTTGTTGAACAACCTAAGGGGTTTGTGGATGCACACCACCCCAACCATGTCTATCGCCTCAAGAAGGCACTATATGGGTTGAAACAAGCACCGAGGGCTTGGTATGAGCGCCTCACTCAATTTCTTGTTGACAATGACTACACAAAAGGTAGTGTTGACAAGACCTTGTTCATCAAGAGAAACAAAGATGAGTTATTTATAGCTCAAGTCTATGTTTATGACATTGTATTTGGCTCCACCAACAACACCAAGGTCCAACAATTTGTTGATGTCATGTCTCATGAATTTGAGATGAGTCTTGTTGGTGAGCTTAGTTACTTCCTAGGTTTGCAAATTAGGCAATTAGATGATGGGATTTTCATAACCCAAGCCAAATATGCCAAAAACCTAGTGAAGAAGTTTGGTTTAGAGAATGCCAAACATTGTGATACACCCATGAGTACCACTTTGAAGCTAAGCAAAGATGCTAGTGGTAAAAGTGTGGAACAAACTCTATATCGGGGCATGATAGGTAGCTTGCTTTATTTGACCGCAAGTAGGCCCGATATATCTTTTAGTGTGGGTGTGGGTGTGTGTGCTAGGTACCAAGCGGATCCCAATGAGTCCCATCTCTCTTCCGTAAAGAGAATCATTCGCTATGTGAATGGGACTTCCAACTATGGGATTTGGTACTCTTTTGACACTAATGCTAGTCTTGTAGGCTTTAGTGATGCGGATTGGGCAGAAAATTGTGATGATAGGAAAAGCACATTGGGCGGTTGCTTCTTCCTAGGCAACAACTTGGTGTCTTGGTTTTGCAAGTAGCAAAACTCGATTTCCTTGTCCATGGCCGAGGCCGAATACATAGCCGTGGGGAGTAGATGCACACAACTCCTATGGATGAAGCAAATGCTAGTAGACTACGGATTCAACCAAGGTACTCTCACTCTCTTTTGTGATAACATGAGTGCCATTAATATTTTGTTGTGTGTAATTGTGTCTTGTTGTCTTGTAATTCGTTTCCCGATAGCTTTCGGAAACGTCCGCGCATGCACTAGAATGTGCTTGGTTTAGCGCGAGGACCGCCTACGGAGAATGCCATTGGCTTCTTTTTGGTTTTCACCTATTTAGGTGATCGGCGGTTATGATCAGGGCCTGGCCACCGAATGAAACCGCCGTTTGCTTCCAGAAGTGTCTGGAGCAATTCTGCGGTTAAGATCGGCGGTCACAACCGCCGTTCAAGACCTGATTGATTTTATCTCTCGGTCTAATTCAGCAGACCTGATTGATTTTATCTCTCGGTCTAATTCGGCGGTTGTATCGGCGGTCACGAAACCGCCGAATGAAACTGCCGTTGATGCTCTGTTCTTCACGGGCTCAATTCGACGGTCATGATCGGTGGCCTGGCCGCCGATTGTGCGTTTTAGGGGCAAACTTGTCTTTTCACATGCTCTGTTTTTCATGCCTATAAATACATCACTTTCTCTTGTTTTGTGTGTGACTCTTTAATCATCAAGAACCCTATTTTTAAAAAAGAGATTTTTAAGAGAGAAAGCAACCAAGTTTGCTCATTCATTCACTCAAACACTTTTTCATGATCATCAATCATCATCTAGCATCATCCTAGATCATCTAGATGTCTCTTTGCACGGATTCTTCATCACACTTTGCTTGGTAAGTTTTTCACTAATATCTTACATATTTTGTGTTTTTCTTAACAAGCAATCTCAATTAATTTCTTGTATGTTATTTATATATCTTTTGATACAAGATTGAGATTAGTGTGTTGTATGTTTGAGAAGTTGTATTGTGATAGCTAATTAGGTTTTGTGCTTAATCTTGATTAGCTAAACTATTTGATTGAACATGTCATTTAGTTTTTAATATCTAGGATTGTTCTAATTGCATATTAATCATCTTAGATAAGCATATAGGGTTTCCCTTGCTCTATGTTGCATTTGAATATTCATATATTCACTTAGGGTGTTAATCTCTTTTTAGATAATTAAGTCTTCTGTTGTGACCGGGATTAGGTTGCTTAATTCGCAAGCAATCGGAATAGGTTTGCTTATACCGGGATTAGGTAGGTGTGTGATTACTTCCGGGATTAGGTTGTAATCGTTTTACACATTTTGTGGATTCGAGGTTCGAGTGTGGCTTACTTACTAGCCCGTGGTTTTTCCCGTGAGGGTTTCCACGTAAAAATCAAGTGTTATTTAATTTCCGCATTTTATACTTGATTTATTGCTTTATCTATTTAGGGGTAGTTTCGTAATTTTGACTAAACACAAAAAATTGGGTAATAAGCTTAAAATCTATTCACCCTCTAGATAGTTTTATACACACCGTGCTATAATTTGTTTCATACTTGAAAGAGCAGTTACACATGCTGCAGATGTCTGAAGGTAAGAAGGTTTTTGATCATTTGGGAGTGCTCAATGGAATAGTTTCTGAATTAGAGTTGATTGGAGTTAAAATCAATGAGGAAGACAAAGGTCTAAGACTTATCTGGTTCCTTCCATCGTCTTATGCACACATGAAGACAATCTTGATGCATGAGAGTTCAACCATATGTTTTGGAGATGTAGCGAACAAACTAATCTCTAAGGAACGAAGGCTAAAATGTGAAGGTAAATCTTATGATAACTCTATTTTTTTGGTTGACAGGAAAAATAGGAACTCCAAAAGGAAAGTCACTTGATAAGGATGTGGACAGTCTGGACATGTAAGGAAGAATTTTCAAAATAAGAAGACAAGTGCGGCTAAGGGCTCCAAAGAAGTGATCCGGCAATTGCCTCTCTTGAGTATGACAACTACAGTGATGCCCTATAAAGAGGCGTAAACATCCTCATGGCATGACCGCTAGTTTCCATGAAAAAGGATGTGTTGCTGATAGCAGGTCCACAATTGCACATGGGCATTGGTTAGGAGGTGATGCAAGTTGTGTGGTGGACAAGTATGTCGATGACTGAACGAACTCCTTAGAAACCTAACGTAAGGAGTTGCACCACAATTTCAGCAAGGTAAATTTCGATATGTGCCGATGAAATCTTAAGATGGGTGTTCCTAAATGGTTATACCTCATGGTGGGTATGTTGATTCTCGGTAATGAGAGTCATAGTTGTAGACAAGTTTTGGGAATTCTCTCCATAAAAGAGGATTGTTGGATATGGCTCGAATTTCTAATGGTTACTAAACGGGATTCACCAATATGGAGACTTTCTCGAGACGTGGGATACGTTTGGAAGTATGAGATCATGTTTGAGGAAGGTGTGAAGACCTTGAAGAACTAAAGAAACGAATAATAGTGAAAACCGCTATGGCTTTGACAGAGGTTCCCATAGTGATGGTCAGCGCTGTGTGGTTTACACAATGGAATGGACAACGGTTCTCTTTCTAGTGGTTTACGCTGTGGCTTTGACAGCGGTCTTGGTGATGTTGCTCATGGATCGCGGTTTTATGAGCGGTCAATTTCAATATGGTTTAGGAAGCGGGTGGCCAACTGCAACTCGAATCATAGTCAATCACAAGCATGCATTGAATCAGGAAATATTCATGGAAAAGAAAATATGTTTTTTCTATAAGTTTTTACGATTTTAGGAAAAAAAGATTTCTCCTTACAAGAAGACTTGTTATAAATAGAAAATAGTTGTTGTATGCATAAATTCGCCAACCTGACACGTCATCAAAAAGAGTCAATAAAGATTGTCACGTCACTCATTAACCGGGTCAATGAAGGAAATGTGACAAGTCAATGTCAAAGTACCTCGAAACCAAAAAGGTCAAAAACATGCTCGCCGAAACTGGATATGTACTCGCCAAATCTAGATTTATGGTCGCCGAAGAAACGAAACCCAGAAATAAATGTACTCGCTGCACCAGCATACTGGGCCTGAACCGACTCGGCAGAAACACGGAAATAAACCCTACACTTTAGAAAACCCATAACAGCAAGGAATCAAGGGGGGAAAAGGAGAAGACCTATCTGTATCCGCAGCAACGTGGGATTCCCAGTACAAATCTGAAAGGAAATCCTACTATGAGCAGGACTAAAATCAAGGGAAAACCCTAAATATCATGTATAAATAGAACCACCTATCCCACGAGGAAGGGGTTCAGAAATTGAGAGAGAAGAGAGCAATTGTAGGAGAGATCTAAGCGTGTAACGAGGCAACGAAAACCTAGTATTATTTTTCTGCCCTCAGGGGCGCCGTGGGTTTTTCCCATTCAAGGGTTTTCCACGTAAAATCTGTCTTTTGCATGCGTTCTTAATTTTCTTGTTTTATATTAAATTGATATAATTGTTGAGTGCGTGGCAATCCAAATTTCACCGTCAACAATTGGCGCTAGAAGGAGGGGGTCTTTGAACAAAAACTTCGAGGGACCCTTGCGAATCAAACAACATGAACAATGATAGCGACAGAGATGGTAACTCCAGCGGAGATCTAGTTGTTGAACCAACCACGCAGACGGGAGACAGGGCAGCAACAATCGGGGAACAATCAGCGGTAACACCAGGAACTAGGGCAGCTGATCCCGGGATTCTGCAGCACTTCCAAGCTGCATTGGTAAACTTAATCAGCGAAGCCAGCAAAATAAGACTTTCGCTCCCCATAGGGTTGGGGGTTTCATCTCCTTATGAGTTAACCACTCTTGGAATCCATCCACCCGGAAGGCTACGGTCAGAAGTTCACATTGCAATTCCCGATACTCAAGCAAGACAATCCACTGAGGAGACTCCCCAGGACCACACTGAGGACTTCGAGGGGAGAAAACAAAGGAAGGGAAAAGGTGTGATGAATGAAGAATCCAGGGAGGAACGAGACCAGGTGCGAACACATGGGGTCAATTCCAGCGATACGTACCAACGGAATCGGCGGAGACACCGTTCCATCTCATCTGAAGATAAGAGTCCTCGTCCACGAAGGGAATTACGATCCAAAAAAGCAAAGCGAAGAAAATCCAAGAGCACTGAAGATCGAAGAAGCCCGAACAAGAGAGGCAATCATGGTAGAATGACAATCAAAAGTAGACTCTGCAAGATGTCACTCTGCAAGAGCTATCAAGAAAAGTTTCAGCAATGGCACGAAGGTATGGTCGCAATGTATCTTCGGATGATGAGTCAGATAGCCCATTCATCGAAACCATTGCTCGCACCCAATTTCCAGACAGATTTAGGATGCCAACTATCGAGCAGTACAAGGAGAATAGGGATCCGAAGGAGCACGTTCGCCGATTCCGTAACATTATGGCCCAGTACTCATCCAACGATGGGTTGTTATGCCTCACCTTCCCGCAAACATTCGGCGACCTTGCATCTAGATGGTTTGGAAGACTTCCTCCCGGAAGTGTAAGCAGCTTCTCAAATCTCAGCAAAGCATTCATAAGGCAATTTATGGGGAGTGTCCAGAGAAGAAAGTCACTCGCTCATCTGTCCAATTTGAAACAGGAACATAACGAGTCAATCAAGAAGTATCTAGCGAGATTTGGGAAGGAGGTTGCTCAAATTGAAGACGCCAGTGATGTAGCTGTAATCGCCGCATTCACCAATGGGTTACAAAGTGGGCGATTATCCTTTGACCTACGAAGGGAGAGACCAAAAACTTATGAGGAGATGATGGAAATAGCTGGCGACTACGCACTGGCAGAAGAAGAAGAAGTAGCGCAAGGGGGTAGCTATGTGCATGGACACAAGCCTGGCTCAAAACCGGACCATAAGGATGACAAAAAGACGTAGTCACGTGATCGCCAAAGAGATGAGAAGGGCCAAAAGGGACATTCGAGAGAAAGCAAAGGAAATCCTCGAGCCAGTAGGTTTCGAGGAAGGTACAACCATTACACCCCATTGACCGGCGATCAAGAGGAGATACTTTCTATGGTGGAAGACAAAGGGCTAGCTAAATACCCTCGGCAGCAATCAGCAAATGCTAGGAGAGATACAACAAAGTACTGCCGATTCCACAAAGACCATGGGCATGAAACCTCAAAGTGTTTTCAGCTGCGCGATCACATTGAAAGTTTGATCAAAGATGGGCACCTGAAGGACTTTGCTCTGAAGGGAGACAAATATAGTGGTCGCCAGGATAGCCGCCAAGGAAACGTGCAGGAAAGAAAGAGTCCAAGGAGAAACAGCCCTAGCGTCGCCATAAACACCATCTTTGGCGGACCTCATACTGGGAGAAGCAATCGAGTAAGGATGTCGGAAGTCCGGGAAGTAATGTATGAAAGCAAAAGCATGGAGGTCAATTCTGTGCAAAGAAACCCCAAGAAGGGAAGAGAGGGACACGATCCTATAGTATTTACAGCAGAAGACTCAGATGGAATTGATGCAAAACCTAACGATGCAATCGTCGTGGGGGTTCAAATAGCTCATAGGGATGTCCTTCGGGTGATGATTGACAACGGAAGTTCAGCTGATATTTTAAGTGCCAGAGTATACGATGAGTTGCGACTGGATAGGAAAGATCTTGAGCCTTTCCATGTACCATTGAAAGGTTTCGGTGGTGCAGAAGTAAGATCGTTAGGGACTGTGAAACTGCCAGTAAGGTTTGGTACAGCACCATGCCGGCGAACAATCCTGCTGGACTTTGTTGTAGTCGATATCCATAATTGGCCGTATAATGCTTTACTTGGCCGACCATTCCTTAACAAAGCACGAGCTGTAACTTCAACCCATGCGCTGAAAATAAAGTTCCCTACAGAATTTGGTGTCGGAGAATTGAGAGGGTCACAGGAGATGGCTCGTCGCGCCAACCTATCAATCTTCAAAGATAAAACAGGGGTGGAAACCATGAACATATTCGAGATAGACAGTGAAGTACAGGAAGAATATCCGGAAAACTTCGAACTAGACCCAAGGGACAAAACGAGCAGAGAAAAAGAAGAGCCGACTGAGTCAGTTGTTCTAGATGAAGCGGAGCCAGATAAAACAGTAAAGATCGGGGTAAGACTGACTGAACGAATCAAGAAAGATGTGACAAATTTATTGAAAGAGTATAAAGAGATTTTCGCTTGGTGCCACGAAGACATGCCAGGGATTGACAGAAGCGTAATTTCACACAATTTGGCTGTGAATGAAACCTGCAAACCAGTCGTGCAGAAAAGGAGAAGTTTTAACCTAGAAAGAAGTGCAGCCATAAAAGAGGAGGTATCAAAGCTACTCGCCGCAAGGTCAATTAGAGAAGTTAAGTACCCGGAATGGGTGGCGAATGTGGTCTTGGTGAAAAAGAAGAACAATCAATGGAGGATGTGCGTTGACTTCACCGATCTGAACAAAGCCTGCCCCAAGGATAGCTTCCCCCTACCAAGGATTGACCAGTTAGTCGATGCAACTGCCGGACATGAGACATTGAGCTTCATGGATGCATATTCAGGATACAACCAGATAAAGATGCACAAGCCAGACGAGGAGAAGACAGCATTCACCACAGACCAAGGGTTGTATTGTTACACAGTCATGCCATTCGGCCTGAAGAACGCTGGAGCAACTTACCAGCGCTTAGTCAACAAAATGTTCGCCAGGCAAATAGGGAGAAATATGGAGGTTTACGTTGACGATATGCTGACAAAAAGCATCACAGCAGATAGACATGCAGATGACCTGAGGGAAACATTCGATGTGCTGGTCAAGTATGGAATGAAGTTGAACCCAGCAAAATGTGTATTCGGCGTACCATCTGGGAGGTTCCTCGGGTATCAAGTACACCAAAGAGGAATAGAAGTGAACCCTGAAAAAATCCAAGCATTAGCAAGAATGGTCTCGCCGAGAACTTTGAAAGACGTCCAAAAACTTACAGGGTGCCTAGCGTCACTGAACAGGTTCATAGCCAAGTCAACAGACCGATGCCTACCATTTTTCAAAGCTCTAAAGAAAGGAAAGGGAGTCGAATGGAATGAGGATTGTGAAAAAGCTTTCCAGGCCTTGAAAGACTACCTTGGACAGGCACCGCTGCTATCAAAACCAGAAACAGGAGAAACATTATACATATACTTGTCCATCTCTGAAGCAGCCACAAGTTATGTGCTAGTAAGACAGAAAGATGGGATCCAGAAACCAGTATACTACACCAGCAAAGCACTGTTACCAGCCGAAACAAGGTATTCGCCGGCTGAAAAAATGGCACTCGCTCTAATAACAGCAGCAAGGAAGCTAAGGCCATATTTCCAGGCTCACAAAATCGGAGTGTACACCAACTGCCCACTGAAATTAATCCTGCAAAAACCAGAAGTATCCGGGCGATTAACAAAGTGGGCGATCGAATTGAGTGAATTCGATGTAGAGTATCTCCCAAGAACAGCAATTAAAGCCTAGGCAGTAGCAGACTTTGTAGCAGAATTCACCGAGCCAAGTATAGAGGTGGCGAGAATGATGGTGGAGCAAAATAAGAAAACATTCAAATGGCAACTTCGTGTTGATGGCTCATCAAACATGCACGGCAGCGGGGCAGGGGTAGTGGTGTCAACCCCAGAAGGAGATTCAGTCGAATGTGCCTTGCGTTTTGACTTTAAAGCTACTAACAATCAAGCTGAATACGAGGCACTCATATCAAGATTGAAAGTTTGCACAATCCTAGGAGCAGATGAGGTAGAAATATTCAGCGACTCTCAAGTCGTGGTCAATCAGGTGTTAGACGAGTACCAGGCGAGAGATGAAAGCATGATCACCTACCTGGAATTAGCAAAGGAACTTTTAGAAAGATTTAAAGAATACAGGATTGTTCACATCCCCCGAGAAGAAAATGAAAAGGCTGATGCCTTAGCCAAGTTGGCATCTGCCACAATCAACACCTGGCCCAAAAATATCTCTATGATCCACCTATCGCAGCCGAGTATAGTTAAAACAAAGGAAGTTGGGGCAGTCTTTGGCAAAAGGGACAGCTGGATCACACCAATCAAAGAATATCTCGTTAATGATGTACTTCCAAGTGACCCATTAGAAGCAAAGCGGCTGAAGTACAAAGCTACAAGATACTCAGTACTCAATGGAGAACTGTACAAAAGAGGGTACTCGAGAGCGCTGCAAAGATGTGTCGGACCTGAAGAAGCAGAAGGTATCCTGAGAAGCATACACAGCGGAAATTGTGGGAACCATGCAGGGGGTGCCAGCCTAGCCCACAAAACATTAAGGTAAGGTTTTTACTGGCCAACACTATTCACCGACTCCAAAAGGGTGGCAGCGAGATGTGAGACGTGTCAGAAGATTGCCAATAACATCCGACAGCCACCTGAACTCTTGCAAAGTATTACCTCGCCTTGGCCATTCGCCATGTGGGGAATTGACTTGATCGGCCCAATGTCAACAGCAACTGGAGGAGCGAAGCATGCCATAGTAGCAGTGGATTATTTTACAAAATGGGTAGAGGCTGAGCCGTTGGTACACATAACAGAAGCAAACACCATAAGCTTTGTGAAGCAAAACATCCTGTACGGATTCGGGATACCAAATACCATCATCACAGACAATGGGACCCAATTCGATGGCCAGAAATTCAGGGAGCTATGTGATAAGTATGGCATCAACAACTACTACGCCTCTCCAGCACATCCACAGACAAATGGCCAGACTGAGGCAGTGAACAAAATCATAAAACATAACTTAAAGGCTAAATTGGTAGCAAAAAAGGGTAGCTGGGGAGATGAATTACCACAAGTACTTTGGGCATACCGAACCACGGAAAGGAGTTCGACAGGCGAGACCCCATATTCCATGGCGTATGGAGCTGAGGCTGTCATCCCCGTGGAAACATCTTTTTCTTCACCTAGGGTACAACTTTTTCAGCCAGAAATCAACATTGATATGCTAAAGTGCGGCCTAAATGAGTTAGAAGAAAGAAGAGAGCGCGCGCAAATAAGGAATGCTGCGTACCAACAGAGGGTAGCTAGATATTACAACTCACATGTGCGTGAAAGAAGGTTCTCGCTGGGCGACTTAGTGCTGAAAAGGGTGAACCCAGGAACAAAAGACAAAGCTGCAAGGTCACTCGCGGACAAATGGGAAGGGCCTTATCAGATTACAGGCATAGCTGGCCACGGGGCATATCGCATCACTCGAGAAGGTTTCGGCGAACTACCCCGTCCATGCAATGCGCAATACTTGAAGACATATTATCCTTAACTTGGGGGTCAAGTTAAGGATTTTTTGTGAGCCTTTTATTTTTTACTTAGAATAGTTTTCGTTTTAGCATTTTCTTTATGACAGTATTAACAAAGTTGCAGGAAGTATTCAATAAAGAGTAATTTATTACTGAGAAATTATCGATTTCACTCGCCAAATACAAAAGGGCATTCGCCATCACACATTGCTATCATCACATAAAGATGAGTTTTATGCTCGCTGCAGCAAGAGCTAGTGAAGAATGAAATCTAAAGTTATAGAAATTGGCAATCGCCATCACGGGAAAACAGAATCCCTATGAACAAATGAGCCAACTAAAAACAACAAGGGGAGACGTCCCAATAAAAAGCCAAAACTCAACAATGGCAGCTGAACAAACAAAAAGTATATTAAAAACTCGGTACATGGTCGGATAAATCCTGACAAACACTGAGTACGCCAAAATACAGCAATGGCAGCTGAATAAAAAATATAAGATATGCTAAAAAACATAGTGCATGGTCGGATACGTCCTGACAAGCACTGAATATGCCAAAAATACAGCAAAGGCAGCTGAATAGAGATATAAAATATGCTGAAAAAACTTGGCGAAAAACTAAAGCAAAAGCAGCTGAACAAAAAATAAAAGAATTTTATAACTTCTGTCATTTACAGTTGGAGGAACAAGAGAAATAAAAACCTACAGTCCTAGACAGTAAAGAAGGACCTAAAGCTCAACTAGCTGCAGGAGGACCCTCGCTGTCTTCCTCATCCTCCATCTCTTCTTCTGAAGGCTAGGTGACTTCCTCATCCCCTTCTGGCATAAACGGTTCATAGTTCCTTCCGATAACAGGACCCAAGTCAGGTTCAGCGCCAGAACCAGAAAAACTGCCTTTCCGACCCGAGTAGTAAGTATTGAAGGCACGCTTACTAGGGATCTCCAAATGCATGGGATGAGGTTCAGTCATATTATAACGGCAGTGGGCTCTCCATCGTTTTATCTGCTCTTTAATCGAGTCCACACCGGTGGCCATGTGCTGCTGAAGAGACCTGTCGAAGCGCTTCAAAGCTTTTTCGTTCGAATGATCCTTCATGGCGAAGAACTTTTTCGCCTACCTCATGCCTTTCTCAAACTCACGCAATAAAAGCGCATCATAGGCAGGGGATCTCTTGAAACGGTCAACCGCTTCAACCTCCAACACAGCCTTGAGGTCATTCAAAATAATTTCATGAGAGGCTAACTGGTTGCGCAAGTCCAAAGCCTCACGCTCTGCTTTTTCCTTCGCCTCCTCAACTAGTCGCTCAGTCTCAAAACGTGCTGCGAGTGATTCTTGATTAGCAGAGAGTTGCTCTCGTAGCAAACGGATTTCCTCCTCAGCAGCACCTAGTTTCTCTTCAGCAGCCAGTTGAGCCGAAAGGTGCCCATCTACCGATTCTCTTAGCTGTGCAAGCTGCTGAACGTGGTTTTCCTCAGCCGAAAGCTTCTCAGCTTCCAAAAGAGAGGCTTGCTCTCGCAGGCACTTCAAATCCCTCGACAAATAATTTCCTCGCCTGTAGTTATCAGCCAACTCAGACAGCATCTGAAAAGAAGAGAAAAACAGAAGTCAGGAAACGCGCAAAACAAAAATACATAAGTATAGCGAGAGGCTCACCAAAGAATGGCAGTTGAAAAAGAACTCCGTTTTCCTGTTGCATGATCCCTTCTTCATCTGCTCCTAACTCTCACCAACATAAATATCGTTGTTCATTATATGAGAACAAATCTCAGCAGGCGTGAAATCCGAGAGGGAGACAGACTCAACTCCCTCACCAGCTTCAGTTGGATCAGTGGAAGGATCTCCGTGAGCAACACCAGAACCGGATGCAGAAACCCCATCCTGTCTGGACGACCCCGGTCTATCAGCTGGCCCTTGTCGACCAGATGACCCAGGCTGACCAATAAAAGAAATGTCCGGCTCATTCACGGTCGCCGGAAGAGGAGTCGCATCAGTTGGGGAAATGGTAGGAGCGCCAAAATTGTTTACCCCCTCCGGAAGAGGAGACTCAGCTAAGACTGGTTCCTCGACAGAAGCCCCGGGGGCAGCAGTTTCAGTGGGAGTCTCAGCGATCACAGGCTCTTCAGCGACCTCCTCATCTGAAGAAACAACGTATTGCACGACCCTTGACGCCCGCTTTAAGGGCCGTGCAGCATGTTCAGGTGTACTCCCTGCTGGGCGTTTTCCTCTGCCAGTTCTAGGGGCAAGATCGCTTGTCGGATCGAGAGGAACCTCAGGGACATCAGCGTCAAAAGTAGGAATATCACTGACTCCCCCTGAAGCACCAACCTTTTCTTTACCCTTACGACTGGGGGTAGCTGCAGCAGGAGTAGTCGCAGGAGTAGTCGCAGCAGTCGCCGCAGTAGTCGCAGCAGCAGGTGCAGTGGGAGTATTCGCAGCAGCTTCTGCGCACATTGATGGCCGCCCCGACTCGACGCCTCCCACTAAAATCTCCTCCACATCCTCGGCGTCGGAGGGATCATCACCATCCGGGCTGGCAATCCCTTCCTTGGCCAAACCAGCAGCATGCCTTTTGCTGGCGGCCTCGGAATTCTTCACCGCCCTGGCTTGCAAGTCGCAAACGGTGTCAAAATCGCACACTGCAAGAAAAATAAACAAAGTGTCAACTAACATAATAAAATGAAACAGTAAAACAAAGAAGGAATGGACAAAGACTTACAGCGAGGAAGCCTTGCATGTAGGCGTGTGAAAATCCCCTCGGAAATCATTTTTTCCTCATCCAAGAGGAAGGACCTATCCCTTTCTCTCAAAGAGAGGACAGCTGCTGCGGCGAGGTGAGAAATCTCTCTATCTAGTAAAACAGGGGCCGCCTTCAACCAAGCTTCAGGCTATGCGAAGTGCCTAGGAACCTTCTTCGCCGAGAAATTGTGGCGACTACTGGCAGGCACATCAAGACCCCACTCGCCACCAATGAAAAACCAGCTGTTCTTCCACCTCTTGTTCGAAGTGGGAAAGCCCCAGATGAACCCTTTTTTCTTCTCATCGCCGGAGATTTCTACTTGGCCGGGGTTCGCCACACCCTCAGGGATCCAGCTCTTCACGGGCGAAGAGATAAGGAAATACGTACCACCATGGCCCGCCTGCCTTAGCGTATAAAAATGGTGGATTTCAAGAGGGGTAGGGGGCCCGTAACCCTTCAACTTCCACATGAGGCACAGGCACATCAATATTCTATAGCTATTTGGAGCGAGCTGTGCCGGCGCAATTTTAGCCTCCGCAAGAAATCTGGCGATGAAAGGCTGAAGAGGGAGAGTTACCCCACAGCTAAGCATGGCCCCGTAAATAGCGACTGCATTTTCGGGAGGATTCCACACAGCCGATCGCCAGGTAACATAAGATTCACTGAGTCTGGCAGGTCTAAACGACTCTTGTATTTGCGAAGCTCAACCTCCCCGACCACATTTACCTCCGTATCAAAAAGACACGGACAGTTTGGCGAGAAGCGTAGCCTATCCCTCTGATGGTCTTCAACATCAGAGTCAACAATCGTCTGTGCATCCAGCAGAGATTCACGTGGAACCCTAGAAGCGCGTTGTCTATTGCTTGTTGGTCTAGAAGATTTCGGCATTGTTGGAGAACCGCTGTTAGAAGATGAAGGAGAGATGTTAGGGATAAAAACATCTTCAGAAGATGGAACATAAACAGAAATTGGGACCGGAGAATCCGGACGAAAATTACGAATCAGGGATTCGATTTTGTCCGCAGTACTTTTATCACCAAGCTCCATGGCTTGCATCATCCGATTAAAAAGAGAAGAGCGTAAAGAAGGGTCCATAAGAACTCACCAGAAAACCCTAGATTCGCGAAAGGTTCGTAGAGAGGAAGGAATAATCGATTCCTGTGAACCGTCTGATAATAGAAAGCACAGGGAAAGGACTGTAGCAAGTACTCGAAGGAATAAGGTAGATAAAAACGAAGAATCAAACTGCTCTTTTTTGCTCTGAGAAAACCAGTGGAGAAATAAATGGAAAGAATGAAATGGAGAAAAGGAAACGATCGGGCCTTAAAAAGAGTGAGTTTCAAAATTCAAAAAAAAGAAAATCAAGTAAAAGGATATGCAATTAATGAGAATGACAGCCACAGTGACCAGCCGCAATAGTCACCATCAGAAAACAGACATGTGGCATCTCGGGGAAAGCCAAGCGATCAAAATGTCTCTTCGTCTGTCAGGTAAGTGGAAGCGTCAGCGATTATGTGGACCAAGTTGAAAGCATACACCGGAAGAATCAATTAATCAATACAGCGCGTGACAAAAAGGAAAGAGGGGGTTATTACAAAATGCGTCGAAATCTTGTAAGTATAAATATAAATACTACTCGCAGAGACAAACGAAGCGAGAAGAACAAATCATTCGCCCAGCTCGGAGTATTTATGGGGGTATTGTTGTATGCATAAATTCGCCAACCTGACACGTCATCAAAAAGAGTCAATAAAGATTGCCACGTCACTCATTAACCGGGTCAATGAAGGAAATGTGACAAGTCAATGTCAAAGTACCTCGAAACCAAAAAGGTCAAAAACATGCTCGCCGAAACTGGATATGTACTCGCCAAATCTAGATATATGGTCGCCGAAGAAACGAAACCCAGAAATAAATATACTCGCTGCACCAGCATACTGGGCCTGAACCGACTCGGCAGAAACACGGAAATAAACCCTACACTTTAGAAAACCCATAACAGCAAGGAATCAAGGGGGGAAAAGGAGAAGACCTATCTGTATCTGCAGCAACGTGGGATTCCCAGTACAAATCTGAAAGGAAATCCTATTATGAGCAGGACTAAAATCAAGGGAAAACCCTAAATATCATGTATAAATAGAACCACCTATCCCACGAGGAAGGGGTTCAGAAATTGAGAGAGAAGAGAGCAATTGTACGAGAGATCTAAGCGTGTAACGAGGCAACAAAAACCTAGTATTATTTTTCTGCCCTCTGGGGCGCCGTGGTTTTTTCCCATTCAAGGGTTTTCCACGTAAAATCTGTCTTTTGCATGCGTTCTTAATTTTCTTGTTTTATATTAAATTGATATAATTGTTGAGTGCGTGGCAATCCAAATTTCACCGTCAACAATAGTATTTATGTAAAATAAGGAAATCTTGTACGTATAGAGATAGATTTCCTTGTAGGCTTTAACTCCCTATAATGCATATAAATAGACCATAATAGCTATGTTATTATGTGTGGAGCAAAATAGCAAATACTATAGAGATCTCAAAGAGTGAGCATTGGGTGTAATCGGGTTTGGAGTATTTTAGAGAGAGAATCCTGAATGTATGATTGTAACAATTTACTACATATTGAAACTTTCTCTTGTTGTCCTGACGACCGTGGTTTTTTTCTCTGATTTGGATTTCCACGTAAAATTCTTGTGTTGTGTGTGATTGGATTTGATTATCTCTTCCTTTTTTTTTCTTTTGCTATCTGTCCGGCAAAGCTTATGCATAGTGATTTATTGGCTAATAAATGGGTGATTGCTACTTGGAAGGTGCAAGACATTTTTGTCAACAAAAGAATAATATTACATTGGAACATTACTATCACTTCAATATATTTTGAAAGTTCTTAATAAATGCTCGGTGTGTTTATCAATATAAAGCTAGAGGGGGGGTGAATAGATTTTATCTAATTATTACCCAATTTTCGCGTGCATGTCAATTTTATGAAAATACCCCTAGCAAGTCAAAGATACATACAAGTGTAATAAGATGCGGAAATAGTAAATGACACTTGATGTTAACGTGGAAAACCCAACCACTGGGAAAAACCACGGGCTGTTAAGTGCGCCACACTCGGACCTCGAAATCCACTAATTGAAATGGAGTTTACAACCTATGTAGACCTCGTCTAACACTCCGGTCAATAACCCCCCACTTCTACCACGCGGGCCTTTAAAAGTGGCTCTAGTCCAATTTGCTTGATCCTCGTAGTCACTACTTGTAATGATGTTTACAGCCTAATCCCGGTCTGTAACCCACCACTACTACCCAGCGGGCCTGTAATAGCAACCCTAGACCAAGACTTCAATCTCTCAAAAGAGATGCACAACCCTATGTGAATATGTATGAATATTCAATTAACAAACAAGGCTAGGGAACCTTAGATGCTTATCTAGGATGATGAGATAATCAATTTAAATCAACCCTAGATATTAATTGCTAAATGACATGTCAAATAGCTTAGCTAATCAAGATTAATTAAAAACCTAATTAGCTATCACAATACAACACTCAATCAATTCATCACAATTAATTCTCTTTTCTTGTATTTAGCATATGATCTAAAACATACAAGTAAATTAAAAGAGATGGCTTGGTAGTAAAAATATTACAATAAAATGAACTTAATCAAAATCTTACCAAGCAAGTTGTGATGATGCAAATCCATACATAGATGCACTCTATATAGACATAGAAGATGCAATATGAAATTTGATGCACAAAGGATTTGATTTGAGTAGTTAAAGATGAGTTCTTTGTATTTTTCTTTTCTTGAAAAATATTCTAAGTATGAAATCAGATTATGAACTCTCTAGGCTGACCTAAAGTCAAAGTGTTATATATATAGGGGCCATAAATGAAGTGTGGTCATTTTGAAAAACGCACCAGAAATTGCTCTGTGCGCTGGTGGACTTGCGCTGGACGACAGGCGCACGACCAGCGCAAAGGCAAAATTTGCACAGGCGCTTGACGACCAGCGCTCACACATGCGCCAGACCAGCGGAGCCATACTGGGCGATCAGCGTTGGTGGCCTTGCGCTGGTGTAGACCAGCGCACGACCAGCGGCACGCCACTGGGCTTTTTGCGCCGGTGAGCAGTTCTGGATGACAGGCGCAAGTGGACCAGCGCACAGCCCACAACTTTGAACCCCACAAGCAATCATGCAAGGGGAACAAAGGTAAACTAAGATGCATCCTAAAAGCCTAAATGCTATGATGTTATAAACACAAGAAGCAATCATAAAAACAAGCAAGAAGAGATGTAAATAGGCATTGATGCACAACAAAAAGAAACACAACATACAAAGATTAAACATATGCATGAGTTGTGAGTGTGTGCAACTATCTCTTCAAGACAAGTAAGCACTTAGAGTATTACCTTTGGTGCTTGTCAATAATGAGGTCTTCAAAGGGCCTAAGCAATAACAACAACATCTAAACTACCCTTACAAAGAATCCCCACATATGGTTTGATCACGAAATAAGCCAATCAATTGATAGGAATCCTTACATATTTAATGGTGTATAGATTTTTAATTGGTGGAGTTGGATAGTACATTTAAATAGGAAACAATGGAACTCTATATCCTTAGCGAGGTTTTGAACCCTATTAACGGATTCAAATCATTCAAAATAGATACTATTTGTACTCTAGTTGATAAATTTTATCCTAAAGACTTTATGGAAGATGAGGGGTGGCAATTGGAACATTACAAGTTTGATGTACTTCGCTAGCCACAATTTCATAATATTGCTTCTCTTCTTGAATTAGGTCAATATTAGTGTGTTTTATTTTAAGTCAAAAACTTTTCTTTTTTTTGACTATAGGTAATATTACTTTTCTTTTTAATTATGACGATTGTTAATTGAAAATAAAAAGGTCACAACTATTTTTCTAGATTGACAGGTTGATTCGTTTAGTCTTGACTATTCTTGTTTCTACAGCAACAACAGAATGAGCTTTTTCAGCAATAAAAATTATAAAGACATTACTTCGCAACAAGATGGAAATGAGTTTTTAACAAACTCCATGATTGTCTACATTGAAAGAGAGAATGCTGGTACTATTGATTCAAATTTCATAATTGATAAGTTTGATCTTCTGAAAAATCGTAGGATACAACTTAATTAGTGTTTGTTTGTATTTACATTTCAGGTTTCTTTTATAATTTATTTTGACCTTTTTTCATTTATTAAT
The DNA here is from genome assembly GCA_008009225.1 of Acer yangbiense. Lineage (NCBI taxonomy): Eukaryota > Viridiplantae > Streptophyta > Magnoliopsida > Sapindales > Sapindaceae > Acer > Acer yangbiense. The sequence goes on from CM017763.1 coordinate 23,932,574, forward strand.
TTTCTTAGCTCTTTTATTTTGAATATACATCTTATGGGGTAAACCTCGCTTTGTCTTTTTAACTAGGTGTATCTTAATTTTTTATTAATGAATTTTATCGTATTGTCAATTTTTGGTAAAAAATATATATATATTCTAGCTCACTCTGGTGTTTAATCATGGTTACGTCCTTACCTATCATGATCTATGTCGCAATGGTGGACACTCCACGCGATTGGTCAAGATCTCCATTGATCAATCTCCTCCCTTGATCTCCTTCTCTCCAATGGAAAACATTTCACTTCCTACCATCAGATTAGAGGAACTCATCCATGTGCCTCCGCACAACTAAGAATTCAAGGGTGGCCATGCACCCCAACCATTGCCCTAAAAAAGGTAATTCTCATCCACCCAAATGAGGCGAGGCTCGGGAATAAAATACCCTGCTAAGATTTTGACTTTGATTTCCCTATGTGCAAGGTTATAAATTATCTTGGATCATTTAGTTCCTATTATGCTAAGAGAGCTTCTTTTGAAAATCCATTTTTTTCTTTTTACACTTCTTTTCTAAAAACACTAAATTCTCAAAAATTAAATTGAAGTGTGAATAGATAATTTGTGGATCGTAAGGAGAAGCTCTCTTATGCTAAACATAAGGGTTGCTAGTGTAATTTTCTTTAATTATATTACCAAGGAAAGATAATTAATGTAGAATATATATATATATATATATATATATATATATATATATATATATATATATATATATAATCCAGGATTAATTGCACAAGCACACCCTGAGTTGAGTGATATTGCATCCATATTTAATTTTTCTTTTTATTATACAAACTTCCGCTGGAAAATGTTGACTGTTGTTTGACATAATGTTTGACTAGTGTTATAGCGTTAAAAGTAAAAAAAATAAAAATAAAAAATAAAAATAAAAATAAAAATAAAAAGTGCCCATTAGTTGTATACTTGTAATATATAGTTGAGATGGCTTTACACATGGAAAATAAAAATTTACCCTAAATCTTTAAGTAATTAGAAATCCACCCCAACCCAATTTTCAATTTCTCCTCTTTTGCTGGGACCAAACTGGTTGGAAGAGGTTTGTGGCCTTGTCCTAAACCGCAAGCCTCCTTCACGAGAAAGAGGTGCGATTATGGGTGAAAGGTGTCGCATGCCTCCTCTTGATATGGAGATGTCATACCTCCTCCTTTACATGGAGGAGGTCGTGCCTCTCACAAAGCTATAATAGGTTTTGTCGACACGAAGATGAAGAAGTTGGGGTGATTTGTAATTGGTTATACTGGTGTTTAATTATTTTTAGGCTAATTGGCAAGAATACCCCCTGAACTAGGCTAATTGGCAAGAATACCCCCTGAACTATACCCAAATTGATGATTTGCCCCCTATACTTTTTTTTTCGGCAGTAAACCCCCTGAACTATCATAAATTTGCAATGTCCAACGGAAACCTAATGGAAGTGAGATTCCGTCCATTTTTTTTCCCACGTGCGCTTCACATGCTGTGTACAGAAGGGTACTTCAGTCTTTCTAGGTCGGGAATCCCCTAATATAAATGAAATTGCACATATGTTCTTCTTCGACTACTCTACTCTTCTTTTCTAATTTGTTCTTCTGTAATGTCTTCTTCTTCAGCAAACATGAATCAGGGATTTGATGATGGGGTTTTATACCCAGTCTATTTGTGTGGAAGAAGAGCTGGGCTTCACACTTCTTGGACTAATTCGAACCCGGGAAGGCGTTTTTGGGGGTGCACTAATTTTCGGGTTAGTGTGATCTGAAATTTACTTTTGTTGTTGTTATATTTCAGTTATTTGTAATTGCATTTTTCTTAATAGGGAGATCTGAATTGCGGCTTCTTCACTTGGTATGACCCTCTGATTTGTGCAAGGTCGAAACAAATTATTCATGGATTGTTGAGAAGAATTAGAGAGCTTCATATGAGATTGGGGGACAGTAATGGTGTAGAAGGCATTGATGAAGAAGCTATTTCAGCAACTGGAATGAGAAGAAACGGTCATATTGGTAGAAGAAGATATTGGATTTGTTTGTTGGTGTTAGTAATAGTTATGTTCGTTTTTTGGAAAAAATGTGTTGACAATACAAATGTGTGACTATGTAATGGTATAGAAGGGCATTGTAGGTTGTAGGTTTATGTAATAACAATTTGTGACATCTAAGTAAATGTCACTTGTGAAACTGTAATGTAAGCAGTAATTTGTAATATCAATATGAAACTGTATCTGTAATGTCAATTGGTAATTGGTAATTTGTGACTCTTTCTGATTGACTACTTCTATTACATTACACGTTTACAACAGCAACCAACACACAACCTGTGTATAATAATTTAAAAAAAACCAAATTTGTCTAACAAGCTGAAAAGATCATTCACATAAACACTTCATGAAGCCTGTATACATGAAGAGTTCAAAAGCATAACAAGCATTCACATTAAGGGTTGGAAATGGTCTAACAACCATTTCCATTACAAAACCAAATTCATTACAGGCATAACAGAGAATAAAGAGTGCAATTTTACATAACAGTAAATATAACAAAAGCAGGCATGTTGCTCAAAAATCCTAAAAGTCATTGAAACTAAGCATTGCAGTTTTACCCCATCTGATTGCTTCCTTGAGTTGGTTGAACACTCTGATTGGTTCCCTGACTTGGCTGAAGACCTTGAGGCTGATTGCTTACTTGAGTTGGTGTTCCTTGACTTGGTTGAAGACTTGAGCCATTGAAATTCCTCCCAGCCCTTTTTTCACAAGTGCTCTTGTTGTGCCCTTCCTTCTTACACATGCTGCACCTAACCATTACATAATTCCTCCTAAGCTTTGTTTTCCCTCCTACCCTAACTTCATCAGACTGGAGGTTTCTTGACTTCTTTGGCATGCCCCTCTGTTTCTTGAATTGTGGGCATTGCATAGGCTTGTCATTTGTTTTTGGCCACATCCTTGGGCCATTAATGCCATATATTATTGGTGCATAAACCTTTATATAGCTTTCCTTCTTGTACCTGTAGTGTATGTAATCAATAGGGTCACGGTTTGAACTTAAAATGCATGAGATACCATGAATGCATGGAATCCCAATGAGTTGCCACCTGTTGCAAGCACAAGTCTTGGTGTCTATGTCAACCACGTATTGCTCATCTCTAGGACACCTCACTTGATATTTCAAGTTCCTACTGTATTCAGGTTGGCATATGCTACTCTCCATCTTAAGCTTCTCAAGAATCCTAAAAACATTTAGCCCTATGTCATGAGTCCACTTGTCCAGTTCAGCCCTCTTCTTGACCAACCTTTTCATTAGGTAGTTTCTGATCATCTTTATGAGAGTGATCACTTGCTTATCACGAGCTTGTAGAATTGCCTAGTTGAATGCTTCACACATGTTGTTGCATAACATGTCACATACCGCAGTGTCTTTGAAATAGGCCCTTGACCAATAGTGGGGATCTTTGTCAACTAGCCATTCATATACAGCCACACTTTCACTCATTATCCTCTCCATGCACTATTCAAATCTGTTCAATCAAACATAAAAGAGTGTAAACAATAATTTTCTAACCTTAAGCAAGTTGTAAGAGCAAACCAAACTTTTTATAAGCAAAAGGTTGTAAGAGCATACCCTTGTTCAGTTGTTGATTTGGCTGCACTCCATAAGATTTGTTTCAAAAGCAATCCCTTGTGTTCACTTTTGAAGTTGTTGTATAGATGCTTCACATAGAACCTATGTTCAGAATTTGGAAACATATGTGCAATGGAATCTATCAACCCTTTCTGTTTGTCAGTTATCCAGACAATGGCATGGGAGTTGTTGATCTCTAAATCCTTACTCAATAGCTCTAGAAACCAATCCCAAGTATCTCTACATTCAAACTCCACTAGTGCATAGGCTATTGGGTACATTTGATTGTTTGGATCCACCCCAATGGCTGTAAGCAGCTGACCAGTGTGGTATCCTTTTATGAAACACCCATCTAATCCAATAAGAGGCTTACATTCTTCCTTCCATCCCTTCTTCAAAGCATGAAGGCAAATGTATAGCCTCTGAAACTTAGGATTTTCATCTCCAGGCTCCGATGAACACTTCATTATCACTGAACTTCCCGGGTTCATCCTCCTAACCTCTGCACCATACTCCCACAGTTTGGAGTATTGGTCCTTAATAGATCCTTGTATCATTTCTCTTGCAACAGACCTAGCACGGTAATACTGCCATATCGAAGCATCAACATTTGTATCAGTCCTAAGTTGTTGAGACATTCCAGCATAATTCCACTCAGGGTTTTCCCTCCACTGACCTACATATTTCTGAGCTATCATCTTTGAATTAACAAACCTGTTTTTAAAACACATAGCACAAGTGTGCTCATCTATTAGAGATTTAATCTTAAAGGTCTTTCCATCAGCTAGCCATGAACCAAATACAAACCACTTGCAACGCTCATCATTGCAAACTGCCTTAATCCTATTTTTATCATTTTTCTTAAACTTTATACTCCGCTTGTGTTTCACAGCATGTGCCCTTATGGCATTCCTAAAATCATCAGCATTGGCAAACACCATACCAATTCTAAATACAGGATTTCTAATGTCACGCCCAGGATTGAACTCATGGTACTTTGTCTTGATGAATTTCCTCGGTTTTGTTCGTTCATCCTCCTCATAGTCAGTTCCATCCAAACTCCTAACTTCATCTGATGCACAGTCAATATCAGAACCAGATCCACATTCTTCTCTTCCAAAATCTGGAATTTGTAGAGAATCCCAATCCCTAGTAGGATCTACACAAGTTTCAGCTGCTATGTCTTCTTCCTCTTGGTCGTAATCACTATCCCAAAGTTGATCATTCTCTTCACCATCATCTGCTATGTCTTCTTCAGCTACCTATTTCCCTTTGTTTCTCCTCTCACCAGCTCTGTCAGCAGATTCCCCAATCAATGCTTCATCACACTCTTCATTAACCCTACTTGTCCTATTTCTATCCTCATCAGGCCCATTAACAAAAGCCTCAGTAGGCCCATCACCAACACCTATAGCAAGCCCATCACCAACACCTTCATAAGGCACATCACTAGTCTCTCCTTCCTGAGATGGGATCAATTCCATTTCATGAGGCACATCACTAGTCTCTCCTTCTTGAGATGGAAGCAATTCCATGGTTAAGACAACTTGCAAAGCATGTATAGGCTGCATATACAAATCTACAACCTTATTCTCAGGAATCTTGTCTTGAAACCACAACAAGTCTAGATCACGAGCTATGATAAAAGGCTGTCCATACCCTGGCACCTGAATCCAAAAACACATAGCCATGATATACCCAAGTTCTATGGCAATGTCTTCAATGTCCAACATAGACAATTCATCTAAATTCACATAGTCATAATAACTTGTTGATCCCCCAGTATAGTTAACCATACTTCCATCAAACTCCCCACCATGATGGACCCTAAAGGTAAAGTAATTGTTCAAGTTGTCATGTGGACCTACAAAATGAGCCAGGAAAGAAAATGGTTAAAACAGTGAGACAATAAATTTGTACACAAACATAGAGGCATTCAACTTGTGTTCAAATAGCGAGGCATTCAGTTTGGTAAGTAAAAAAATGAGCCATTCAATTTGTACCAAAAAGTGAAGACAAAATCCAAAAACAGTGTGATAGAAAAAGATTCGATAATATTACAAGTGGGGTATACATCTATGTCAGATTAAATGTTCTATTATCAATTGGTGTGGTCCCCTGCATTCTTTTGTTTAAAAGTCTTAGAAAAAGTCATAGAAAAAAGCATTCGGTTTTGTTGTGTTGTACAATATACTGAAAGCATTCGGTTTCTTTATTTCAAAGCTTTACTCATACCAAAACATAACAAACAACACAACAACCATAACCTATAAATAAAATCAGGACAGACTTACCATATTGTGGTTGTTCCTCGTCGTGACTTCTCTTTTCCATGATTTTTCCAATAGCTTTAGTGTGTTTTGAGTATTCTATAAACCCTAACCTCACTATAATGTTCGACAATTGCAAGGTTAGATCGACAAACCTTGATCGACACAATTGCTAGGATAGATCGACAAATCCAAGCTGTTGAAACGAAAGAAATCTACTGGAAATCGACAAACCCTAGCTTTTGGGTCAATTGGGGAAAAAAATTATAACTAAGTAATTTGCACGTTGCCCCTAGAAAGACTGAAATACCCTTCTGTACACAGCATGTGAGGCGCACGTGGGAAAAAAATGGACAGAATCTCACTTCCGTTAGGTTTCCTTTGGAATGCAAATTTATGATAGTTCTGGGGGTTTACTGCCAAAAAAAAAAAGTATAGGGGGCACATCGTCAATTCGGGTATAGTTCAGGGGGTATTCTTGCCAATTAGCCTTATTTTTATATTTGAAAAGATGATTTTACCCTTATACCACCCCTGGACTGTTAAATTGGCCGTTCGTCAAACAACTGGTCAATGTTTCCGAGGAGGTTTAAGTAATAAAAGAAAACGTATGCATGCAATTTCTCCTAAAGTCAGTGATTGTTTGTTCAATTGACCCAATAATTTATGTATAATGGTAAGAGTAATGCTAGAGGACCCAAAAATCCAACCCAAATTTTGGACCCAAACACATGTGGCACACATCAAACACAACATGGTCCCACTTCACTCTTTCCAATACCCCATGTGATGTGTGCCACATGGTTTGGATCCAAAATTTGGGTTGGATTTTTGGGTCCTCTAGCATTACTCATAATGGTAATGGTAGCAATATTGGTAATTCATCATCCTATGATTCTTATCTAATAAAGGATATTTGGTATTTCCTTTATTGATAAGTGAGAGCCACTAGTAGTAGTAGTAGTCCGGTAGTCCCACAACCACCACCACCGCCACAAACCCCACTAGGGTTTTAGTGATATGGGCGGCGCCACCCGATTCCTCCTCCTTCTCACCCCTTCCCCTCTCCTCCACCACCGCTGCCCTTCTCTTCTCCGCCTCTCCCGCCGTCTGCCACCTTCCTTACCTTCTCTCTTTCTTCACCACCACCACATCCACCACTCTCCACTCCCACTCAACCCCACCACCACCACCTCCTCCTCCACCAAATGCTCCCGCCAACTCCACATACGAGCCTCCTCTCTATCCCAGTCCCCTTCTCCGCGAAATTCCCACCCGTGGCCCGAATTTCAATCGCTGCTCAGCAATCTATCTTCCTCTGGGTACTTCAATCGAACACATGGTGGGGATGAATACGTGGCAGCTCCCGATTTGGCGGAAGACTTCGTACACGCTGCCAACGCCTGCCTGTCGTTCGCGCGAGATCGACCCAACCTGTTGGGGTCAGTTTCTCTACTTCTTTTTAAGCTTTGTTTGATTACTACTGCAAAATGAAAATCAAGCTTATCTTTTTTATCTTAATTTATCTTATCTTCTTGTCTGAATATGTACAGGATGCTCCCCAGGAGAGATGTTGAAATACTGGTCGAATACGGGGCGCCTTTTCTGTTCAGAAATGCTGATGACTCAGTCACCAGGATGAAATCCTTCTTGGGAAACCATGTGAGCTTTGAATTTGTGTGTTGATTGAGTTTTCGAATTGGTCGAAATGTTGGTTGTTCTATCTATGAACATGGATAATAATATGGGAATTGGATAAATGGCAACTGATAATCAGATAATATGGTTAGTGTATTATAGTTGCTAATATATTTATAATTTCGTTAAATTCAAGATAGAGAGTCAGAGACATCCGGAACCAGTGTGAAATGTAGGAAACAAAATTAGATTGGATGTTAATTACTTTTTAGCCTTGTTTCTTCTTGTTTTGTCAGCCAAAATTAATTGGAGTAAGGGGGGGAAAATATGTGGAATGACCTCTTAGTGCTCCGCCAGGCACCAACAAGAACATTCAATGCAATTGCTGCGGAGGAAACTCTAATATTTGTTGTTGTTGGATTAATTTGAACTCTGAGTGCATAATATTTTAAGTTTTTTGTTGAAGATAAATGAAAACTAATCAATCTAAAGCATATATGACTGGCCATGAGAATAATATCAATAATTTGCTTTACTTTTAAGATGAGTAGTATATTCCCCGCAAGGGAAAAAAATGAAAAAGAAAAAGAAAGGACGAGTAAATATTGGTGTTTTACATTTCTTAGTCTGGAGTTACTGTAAGTCTTATAAGAGAAGGTATTTGTCATAGACTCTTAAGTGAATTTATCACTAAACTGATAAGCCAAAGAACTTGGGTATAAGGTTTGATTTTATATCTTATGGAAGAACAATCTATGTAACTGAAGCCAATTGACCCCTAGTATAAAGGGTCCTCCAAAATATTGATTGCATTCAGATTAGAAAAAGACAATCAAGAGTTAATGAATGTATGTTATTCAAAATAGAATTTTATACGTGAAGTTTTGAAAAAAGAATTTTCTTTCTTTACATTATTTATGTCGCTAACTTCCTCTGTAATACATTTTATTCTAAATTTTTCGTTCAATAAAGTTTTTTTGTAGATCAGGTTTTCTTTAAACAACTATTTTTTTTTCCTTATTAAAACGACTGATATTCCTGAGAAGCAGAAGACTGGGATCTGAACAGTGGGAAATGTTGGAGAAATATCTAATCAAGAAGCTTAATTACCCACATTTAAAATGAACTGTCAAATTGGACCAGTTCACACTTCACACTGGAAATTGTTATGTATCCACAAAATTTTGAAATTTCCGAAGACTGATATGAAAAATTTCCAAAGATTGATATGAAATGAAAAACAGTATAACATGTATCATGAAGTGAGTTAGAACTTCATTTGTTTGTCTCCCCTATACTATAACTGGGAACTTATGATGTATCTTCTAAATTTGGGAGCTTAAACTTGGAAATTTAGGCTTGAAGTTATGCACCCACATTTTATGAACCTTCAAATTCGACCAGTTATCTTTGGGAATGATGTCTTTTTTTTTTTATTATTTTTTTTTATTATTATTTTTTTTTATTTACTAACATTGATACAAAGTAAAAAACTGTATAATAAGTATCTTGAATCATTGGATGTGTCCCGTATACTATAACTGACTGTTGTTGATTTGAGCTTAAACCGATTGAAAGAGAGTCTTTATGTTTTATGGAATATGTTTCAGGGTCGTATGCAACTTAATGGATAACTGGATATTATAAAAGATATTACAACCAATGTAATTGAATTTACAATTATTCATCTGGTGTACTCCATGCTTCTAACAATCTTTTATGGTTTTAGGCATTGGTTACTGATAAAACAAATACAATTGATCTGATGAGGTTTCTATTGAGTTATGCAAGCAACCTCTCTACTTCTTTGGTCACAAATAATGTCTACCATAGGGAACTTGTCGAGTCATCTGTCCGGAATCTGTTGGGTGAGTTGGCCAAGCTGAGCAATATCACTCCAGAATCTAATCTTTCTGGGTCAGTGCAAAGTCAATTTCCAGATAGATATGGACAAAAGCCGAGTACCTTTGGGCAAAATATTGAAATGAAAAGAGGGGATTGGATATGCTCAAGGTAAAGTCTTTAATCTTTTCCTTTTAAATGTCTTCTATTCTAGTCTTCCAATGTCAGCATACAGTGTTGATATCATATATGGATCAAATTCTTTTCAATTTTATGAGGTTCATTTTCTTTCTCATTTTACTGTACAATTTAGCTTCAACTGCTTTTCCAAATTAGATGTGGATATATGTAATAAGATCCATTTATGTTTACTCATTGTTGTTGACATTAGACACCCTCTTTTGATTATTGTTAGTTTTAACATCATCTGTATTGTGCAGGTGTAGTTTTATGAACTTTGCAAGAAATACGAAATGCCTTGAATGTGAAGAAGCAAGACCGAAGAGACAGCTAACAGGGGGAGAATGGGAGTGTCCGCAGTGAGCATTGCTTCTTACTATGTTTCTTCAAAATGCATGTTGATACTTGATACATATGTTTTTGTTTGGAATGACAATTGGTTATTTTACTTGTATCTTTCTCTTTTTCAGATGTGGTTTCTGTAACTATGGGAAGAATATTGTATGTTTGAGGTGTGATTGCAAGCGGCCTGGAGAGATCCCTCTTGGTTCAGGTCCAGGATATGGAAATGGGGGCAATGCAAATAAGGTTGATGTCAATAGCTGGGTAGCTGCTAATGAAGAGAAGGCACAGCGATGGTTTAGCAAAGTTTCTCAGCTGGACAGTACTTCTGACATGAGCAGTGCCATTGCAGATGAAGATTTTCCTGAAATCATGCCATTAAGGAAGGGAGTTAACAGATTTGTCGTCAGCACTAGGAAGACACCCCTGGAGAGGAGGCTGGAAAATGCTCAGTACCGAAGAAATTCGGGTAATGATGGTACTTCTGAGGGAAATGATCTCCAGATGGGGGCTGCAGATAAGACCCTTGACATGAAAGTCAGACATAGTTTAGATGATATTATTGGTCGTTCATCTGCTTCTTCTGCATCTAGAAATACTGAGAACCAAGGAGAAACCAATTCCAAATATGTTCCATTTGTGCCATTACCTGCAGACATGTTTGCCCAGAAACCTGAAAATGTAAAGAGAGATGAGACCATGCAGGCAGAGTTAGATGAAAACCAATATGATGCTCTAAACACTGGAGAGCAAAATCATACAGTTTATAGAAGCAATGATTATCGTAACTCAGGAGACAATTTGCAGCTTGCTGAGAATCCAGTGAACAAGGATGAACAAGCCGAAAAACCTGAGAGATGGTTTAAGAGGGTTACTGAGCTGAATGATGTTACTGATATGGCAGGTGCAGTTTCTGATGAGGTCTTTCCCGAGACCATGCCTATGCGTAAAGGAGAGAATCGATTTGTAGTTAGCAAGAAGAAAGATCGTTCTCTAACTACACCGATGTACAAGAGACAAATGGCAATGGAGCAAACCAACAATACTAATTTTGTCCCCTTCCCACCTGATTACTTCGCTAAAACGAACAAACAGCAAACAGATGCAGCAGATTTGACAGCTAAAGCTAATGGAGAGACTTCTAAATCTGTGATGCCAGGAAAGTCGGATGATTCTAGACTAGCTGTCCCTGATATGAATGGTGTGCAGAATTTTGAAAATCGACAGAATAGTTCTGGAAGCTGGAACCTAAAACCTACTGGAGAAAACTTAAATGATATGAAGACAGGTGAAACTTATGGGACATCAACCAATGAAAATTCAAGGCAGAACTTTACAGCCACTAGCAGTGATAATTGGAATAGCAGATATTCTGGGAAAGAGATGACAAATTTAGCGGGAAGTTTACCTCAATCGACTCAAAAACAGAGCAGTGGACATTCTGGGAAAGAGAGAACAAATTTAGATGGGAGTTCATCCCAACCAACTGAAAATCAGAATATCAGAAGTAGCTGGTCTGGAAAGAGCTTGGAGGGGTCAGCGGTAAAGGAACCAGATCCTTTGGATATGTCTGAGGAGGCCAAAGCGGAGAGATGGTTCCGACGAGTTGCTCAGATTAAGGATATCTCAGAGTTGAGCCAGATCCCGGATGAAGATTTCCCATCAATAATGCCAATGCGGAAAGGAGTGAACAGATTTGTTGTAAGCAAGAGAAAAACCCCATTAGAAAGAAGGTTAACATCTCAACAGTATCGGAAAAATCTTCCGATTGTGAGCTCCGATCCGGTAAAGAAGGAACAAGACAATAGCTGAGGGAACACCGAAATGTCAGTTATGGTAATTTGTTTTTGATGTGCTATAGTTATTCTTTAAAGCAAATTTTGCCCATCATAAATATCAAAGAAATAATAGTCCTATCAGAAAATGAATGTTAAAATTGTGTATACAGAATCGCATTTGAGGTCTGCCGTTTCCAGGACTGAGCGATTCTTTATATTATTTGTATTGCCATGACTTGGTTAAGAAATTGATAAAATGTACTAAAGCAAAATTTATTTATTTATTTATTTATTTATTTTAAAGGAAAAGAAAGATTACAGACAAATGCGGCACTCAGCCGCGATAAGGGAACCAATACAGGATAGGAACTCCTCTAGTCAAAACATATCCTCCACACAAGAGAGGTTGTTTTTAGCTAATACATGGGCCATCTGATTTGCTTTTCTAGGAACGAATCTAATGGAAACACAACGTGCTTGATTCAGCAAAGCAAGAATGTTAGTAATAACATTCCCTATCTCATAGCTTAGAGGAACAGCGTTGTTGATCCACTTAACCACAACCTCTGATCAGACTCAAACATACAAAGAGTCAAACCAGAATCTATTGCCAAGTGAAAGCCACGGAGGATTGCCACTGCTTTTGCGGAGAGAAGGTGGCTGCGATTTTCTGAGAGCTAGAGGCCATCACAAGACCATCTGAATTGCGGATTACAATACCAACCCCCACCGTTTGACCTGCCACATCTAGAGCAGCGTCACTGTTGACCTTATACATACCAGGGTCAGGTGGCTTCCAGATAGGAATTCTGATAGGAAAAGCCTCAGCAGGCCCAGCACCAACAGAACTAACACTCTGGAACTCATTAATGAAAGCCCACTCCACAACATCAACTTCCCTGGTAGAGTTAGGATCATGAACTGCCACATTACGCAAAGACCAAACCTTCCACAAACAAACACATAGCAGCCTCAAATTATATTATTGAATGTTTTTTTGGGAGTAACTTTATTCTTAAAAGAAATTTGCTGTTTTAGACATTTAAATGGTTCGAAATAGTTAAATAACAACAAAAGGAAATATTTAAAGTTTGTCTAAACTTTAAGAACTGCAAAGTAATTTGCTGAAAGAATAAATAAGGATTTTTTTTTTCTTCTTCTTTTAAGTATTACAAGAAATTCCAACCTTAGAAAGAGGAATATATATGAATAAATACAGATTTAAGTTTAAAGTTTAAAACACATAATTCTATATTTAATTGTAGAAGCAAATCAGCAATTACATAAAAGATACTTGAGGAAAAAAAATATTCCTGAAAATTGACGTTGACATCTCTTGTCGTTTATCAAATTCGGTCAAAATTAATGCTTGATCGCTAATTCGCTATTTGTTGTAATTAATAGTGGCTTTCCACCATCCTCCACTACCTTAATTTCTTGGCTATCACCCACCCACCCACGTGGATGTTTGGTATCCACTTACTTTATGCCTAAGTAAAATAGGTGGCAATGTTAGAAAGAAAATTGCAATATACACCCTTTATTTGTTTGCCTATATATATGGCCTTTGTATTATTAATACAAGCTGATGCTCTCACAAATCAGTACAAAAGCAATACAATTTCTCTCAATATCTCTCTCGTTTCTTCATCTTATTTCTTCTTCTTCATCTTATTTCTACTAGATTGTCTATTGTTATTTCAATTTTATTATAACACGTTATCAGCACGATGCTGTTATTTCCAGAGCCTAAAGTCTCTGAATTTATTACCACTGGAACCTGAAGTTCCTAGATTTATTACCAAAACCTGAAGTTCTGAATTTATTATTACTAGAACCTGAAGCTTCTAGATTTTTATTTATTAATACCATAACCTACAGTTCTGAATTTACTTTCTCGCATTTTATTTTTACGCAATTTACTTTCTCGCATTTTATTTACTTTTACGCAATTTACTTTCCTACATTTATTTATTTATATACTTTTATGAGATTGGCTATGCCAACCTACCAGAACCTGCAGTTCTGGATTTACTTTTTTCGCATTTATTATTACGCATTTTATTTTGCAATTTTTATTTAAACAATTTGGTCACCCATCCAGAACCTGAAGTTTATGGATTTATTTATCATTACGGAACATGAAGCTTCTGGATTTATTTACTTACAAATATCCCTTTATATATCTGAAGATTTAAATTTCTCGGATTTTTATCAGACCAGAAGTTCTGACTCCGATTGTGATTTTCAGAATAACCAGAAGCAATATGTCTTTAAATGATAAGTTGAGTGATATTGAAAAGCAAGGTACTGGAGATATATGTCTAGCCGATAGTGCAACGACACAAACGATTCTACGGAATCAGAAATACTTTCTGAATTTAACCTTGCTCAAAGCAAATGTTAATACAATATCAGGTCCAACAGATCTAATAGAAGGCTCCGGTAGAGCCATGATACTGTTACCAAACAATACTAAAATATGTATCAATGATGCTTTATATTCAAGCAGATCCATAAGAAATCTACTTAGTTTCAAAAATATACGATGTAATGGATATCACATAGAAACTATAAATGATGAGAATATTGAGTATCTGTACATTACTTCTCATAATTCAGGCCAGAAACTCATTATGGAAAAGCTGCGTGCTTTATCATCTGAATTATATTACACTCTTATAAGAGGTGTAGAAGTTTATGCAGTTATGAACCAGAAGTTCTCAGATCCAAAAATATTTATACTTTGGCATGACCGTCTTGGTCACCCAGGATCTATAATGATGCATAGAATTATCAAAAATTCTCATGGACATCCATTAAAGAACCAGAAGATTCTTTTATCTCATGTGTTGATGGTGAAATTTGGATTGCCACGCACTCAACAGTTATATTAATTCAGTTTAAAACGAGAAAATCAAGAATGCATGCAAGAGAGTTTTTACGTGGAAAACCCTTGAATGGGCAAAAACCACGGCGCCCCAGAGGGCAGAAAGATAATACTCGATTCTATTGCTTTGTTACACACTCATATCTCTCATACAATTGCTCTTTTCTCTCTAGGTTTTCGAACCTTCTCCTCATGGGATAGATGGTTCTATTTATATATGTTAATTAGGGTTTCCCCCTGTTTTTAGCCGTGTTGGTAGTAGGATTCCCCCTTTGATTCGTACTAGGATTCTCATGTTGTCACGGATCCAGATATGCTCTATCTCTTTTCCTTTTTATGATTCCTTGTTGCCATGGGTCTTCTAGAGGTTAGGGTTTTATTTCTATGTTTCTGCCGAGTCGCTTTGGGCCCAGTATGCTGATGCAGCGAGCACCTTCACTCATGGGTATTATCCTTCGACGACCACGTTTCTACCTTTGGCGAGTATATATCTAGCTCTGGCGACCACATCTTTGACTATTGATTTAAGACGTTGATATTCTGACTGGCCACATTTTCTCCCTTGACCCGGTCAACGAGTGACGTGGCAACCTTTTCTTCATCCTATTGACTCCTTTGGTGACGTGTCTGCTTGGCGAATTTATACATACAACACTATGAAAATTTATGTACTGTATGTTCACAAGGGAAATTAATAATAAAACCATCTTATTCTAAGGTTGGCTTTGAATCCCCGTCATTCCTACAAAGGATTCAAAGGGACATATGTGGACCGATTCATCCACCAAGTGGACCGTTTCGCTATTTTATGGTCCTAGTTGATGCATCCATCAGATGGTCACATGTTTTCTTATTATCAACATGAAATGTTGCCTTTGCAAGATTACTTGCACAGATTATTAGGCTTCGGGCACATTTTCCCGACCATCCGATTAAGTCAATACGCCTTGATAATGCTGGTGAATTTACTTCCAAGACATTTGATGAATATTGCAGATTAGTTGGGATTGATGTTGAACATCCAGTTCCACACGTTCATACTCAAAATGGATTAGCAGAGTTTCTTATAAAGCGTCTCCAGGTAATTGCAAAAACTTTATTATTGCGAACACAATTACCAATTTCTGTTTGGGGACATGCTATTTTACATGCTGCTGCATTAATTCGTCTTCGTCCCACTTCTTATCATCACTATTCTCCAGTGCAACTTATATTTGGCCATCAACCAAATATTTCTCATCTGCGTACTTTTGGTTGTGCAGTATATATCCCAATTGCACCTACATATAGAACTAAAATGGGACCCCAACGACGTTTGAGAATATATGTTGGTCTAGATTCACCATCAATTATTAGGTATCTGGAACCTTTAACTGGTGATCTTTTTACTGCACGATTTGCAGATTGTCATTTCGATGAGAAAAATTTCCCACCATTAGGGAAAGGAAAAACTTCTCCTGAAGAAAAGCGTGAATTTTCTTGGAAAGTACCCAGTCTAATTCATCTTGACCCATACACATCTCAATGTGAGAACGAAGTACGAAAGATAGTTCATTTTCAAACAATAACAAATCAGTTACCAGATGCATTTACAGATGCTACTAGGGTAACAAAATCATACATCCTAGCTGTTAATGTACCAGCACGAGTAATTGTTCCAGAAAAATGATCTAAACAAATAATAGCAAAGGAATCATCTCCTGTACGCTAGAAGCATGGTAGGCCACTTGGTTCGAAAAATACTGTTCCCCGGAGGAAGAAAACAAAATATCAGGATCATACTCCTGAAATTATAAATAAATCAACTTTCTCTAAATCAACTCCATAAGAGTTAGATGTCCCTGAAAGGACACAAGAAACCCCTATAGGGGAAGGAATCTCTGAAGAGATACAAGAACATAGAAATAAGGAAATTTCTATAAATTATACAGGAGGAATGTGGAATCGTGAAGAAACAATCATCGATGATATATTTTCGTACACAGCGGCTACTGAAATTTTAAGTGATAATTATGAGCCCCATAACCTCAATGATTGTAGGCAAAGGTCTGATTGGCCTAAATGGAAAGAAGCAATTCAAACAGAATTGGCTTCATTAACCAAGCGTAAAGTATTTGGACCAATAGTCCAGACGCCTGAAGATGTCAAACCTGTTGGATACAAATGGGTTTTTGTACAGAAACGTAATGAGAAAAACGAGGTGGTGCGATATAAGGCACGACTCGTAGCACAGGGTTTCTCACAGAGACCTGGTATTGATTTTGATGAGACGTATTCACCAGTGATGGATACAATTACGTTTCAATTTCTAATAAGTTTGGTTGTCTCAGAAAGACTTGAAATGCGTCTTATGGATGTAGTAACTGCCTACCTATATGGTTCACTCGATTTAGACATTTATATGAAAATCCTTGAAGGATTTAGAATGCCAGAAGCATACAGCTCGAGACATCGCAATTTATATTCGATTAAATTACAAAGTTCCTTGTATGAATTAAAGCAATCTGGGCGCATATGGTACAACTGCCTCAGTGAATATTTGATTAAAGAGGGATATATTAACAATCTTATATGCCCATGTGTCTTCATAAAAAAATTAGATTCTGGATTTGCTATTATAGCAGTTTACGTTGATGATATGAATTTAATTGGAACTCTTGGAAAGCTCCTGAAAACTACTGAATATTTGAAAAAGGAATTTGAAATAAAAGACCTGGGAAAGACAAAATATTGTCTAGGTCTGGAGATTAAGCATAAATCAGGCGGAATACTTATCCATCAATCAGCATATATTGAAAAGATTCTGAAAAGGTTTAATATGGACAATGCTCACCCATTAAGTACTCATATGATTATTAGAACCCTTAATCCTAAGAAAGATCCATTCCGGCCATTTGGAGATGGTGAAAAGATACTTGGTCTTGAAGTACCATATCTTAATACAATTGGTGCTTTATTATATCTGGCTCAATGTACTAGACCAGATATTACATTTTCAGTAAATTTACTTGCTAGATTCAGTTCAGCACCAACTCGAAGACATTGGAATGGAATTAAACATCTTCTTCGTTATCTTCGTGGAACGAAAGATTTAGGGTTATATTATTCAAAATCTAACAATTTTTCAGGTTTAATTAGTTATGCTGATGCCAGGTATTTATCTTATCCCCATAAAGCCTGTTAACAAACAGGATATGTTTTTACATATAATGGCACAGCAATCTCCTAGCACTCCACAAAGCAAACTCTTGTTGCTACATCCTCTAATCATTCTGAGATCCTTGCACTTCATGAAACAAGCCGAGAATGTGTGTGGCTAAGGTCAGTTATTTATCATATTCAAAATACATGTGGATTTTCATTATCTACAAAAATGCCAACACCGATATTTGAAGATAATGTGGCTTGTATCGCTCAAGTTAGAGAGGGATATATCAAAGGAGACAGAATCAAACATATTTCTCATAAATTCTTCTATACTTATGAACTTCAACAGAGTCGACAGATTGATGTTAAACAAATACAGTCTATAGATAATCTTGCAAATCTGTTTACCAAAACATTGCCTACATCAACTTTTGAAAAACTGGTATATGGAATTGGCATGCGTCGACTCTGTAAATTACAGGATCGATATTGAAGTTTCATTCAGGGGGAGCGTTCAATCAGGGGGAGCAAAATTTTGAAAGGACATATGTGTACTGTACTCTTTTTCCTTCTACCGGATTTTATCCCACTGGGTTTTACCAGAAAGGTTTTAATGAGGCAGTTCTGAATACATCCACACCACTTCATCCAGAAGATCGTTGTATATACTTTTGCTTAGGTTTTTATCCCACTGGGTTTTTCCTAGCAAACTAAAATACAAATGGTGGAAATCCAAGGGGGAGTGTTGTAATTAATAGTGGCTTTCCACCATTTTCCACTACCTTAATTTCTTGGCTATCACCCACCCACGTGGATGCTTGGTCTCCACTTACTTCATGCCTAAGTAAAATAGGTGGCAATGTTAGAAAGAAAATTGCAATATGCACCCTTTATTTGTTTGCCTATATATATGGCATTTGTATTATTAATGCAAGCCGATGCTCTCACAAATCAGTACAAAAGCAATACAATTTCTCTCAATATCTCTCTCGTTTCTTCATCTTATTTCCTCTTCTTCATCTTATTTCTACTAGATTGTCTATTGTTATTTCAATTTTATTATAACACTATTGTCTATATCAAATATAGACAAGGTTTTTTTTTTTTTTTTCCAATTTTTTCGTCGTTTTAAATTCTGTTTTTATTTTATTTGGAATCCATCACCTATATCTCAGATATACGGTGCACATCAAATTTTTTTTTTTTTTCAATTTTTGTTTTAGGGTTATTAGCACTAGTCCCCCTGAACTTTACATAAGTTTGTATTTTACCTCTTGAACTTTTTTTTAGGCATTAAACCCCTTGAACTCTCATTTATTGGCAAACAGTTCAGTTTATTGCTTCCTAAATGCCTGTTTGAAGGGGAATCTACAGTCAAGTTTTGCCAATAAATGAAAGTTCAAACGGTTTAATGTCTAAAAAAAGTTCAAGGGGTAAAATGCAAACTCACGTAAAGTTCATAGGGGACTAGTGCCAATAACCCTTTGTTTTATTAATACATGAATGTTAGTGTCCTTCATGTCTTAACTTAGTGTCACATCACCTCTTAGCACATATAGTTGTGCACCTCCCTTCCATATTGGTGATCAGGGCTTCGAGTCCTACTATACGCATTTTAGAAGTAAGTTTGGGAAGTTTTCTCCCGGGTTGTGGAAATAAATATCTGAATCGCTCATATATTGTCTAATCTTAACAGGTCCTGACAGTCCTATTTTAATAGTTATAATACTTTTTTAAAAAAAAATTAGTGTCACATCGACACATGGCATAATAATTTTTACAATTGAATCAAAAACAATATATACAGTTATACACAATGCAAGTCAAATTAACACAGGCTGAACAACCCAAAACTTAAACGATACATCAAATAAACTATACTTCATTACACAACCTAATGAACTTCCTGTTGTATGGGTACCTCTAATGGCACCCATTAATATTTTTTATTATTTGATGAAGTTATTTGGATGTTAATATACAGGGGGCCCACCTTAAGATCAGATGAGACCCATACCTACATCAAATTAAAAAAAATAGAATTGATATATATATATATATATATAATGATGAGAGAGAAAGGTATAGAGATAGAGAGAGGAAAGAAAAGACTTAAATAGAATTGATATATATATATATATATATATATATATATATATATATATATATATATATATAATGATGAGAGAGAAAGGTATAGAGATAGAGAGAGGAAAGAAAAGACTTAAGAGAAAGCTTGTTCTCCATTTTCGTGGACAACTTGAATCCCATTGTAGACCAAGGACGCATATGGGGCATTTTCAAGCCGTTTGGGTTAGTATGGGAAATTTTCTGTCAGCGAAAACCAGCTCATGAAGGAACAAATATGCGTTCGTTCGTTTTGCCTCCATGAATGAAGCTACTAAGGTAGTTAAAATTACTAATGGGATGCATGATTATGGATGGCCGATCATTTCGAAAGTGGAGACTTACGGTTGGAGCAGTCAAAAATTCACATTTGTCCAGAGGTTATGTTGTTAAGTTTCTAGATAGGGATTCTAGTAAAGGGGGGTTCAGAGAGCGTGTTAACCACGATAAGCACCAGGATGGCCGTTCGTTTGCAGATGTTGTTCAATGAGCCAAGAAGGTGAAGGTAGAGAAAGGTTTCACGTCCAAGATACAGGAGGATACAGTGGTATGGGACTCATCCCAGAGTGATGAAAGTTGGCTCACAAAATGTTCAGTAGGCATTTTAAAGGATTTCGTCTGTGTCCTGCATGAATTGCAGGCTGCAAAAGAGAGGCATTCCCTTTTCTTCGAAATACCTAGGTGATAAGTATGTTTTATGGGTTTTTGAGTCTGATTATGTTAGTGAAGAGTTCAACATGAGTCGGTTCTTATGGGATGATTGCTTTGTTACAATGAGAAGATTGTCTAGATCAGCTACTCCTCAGGCAAGGCTTGCTTGGGTCAATTGTATGAGGGTCCCTTTGAATGTGTGGTGTGCACCTTTTTTCGATAAGTTGATCAAAGTCTTTGATGAGGCAGTTCTAGTGGATGAAGACAATATTTCCAGGAACAGATTTGATAAAGGAAGATGCTTAGTTCTAATCCTTTAGGCCTCGTTTGTTTGGCATATTGTATTGTATTAGGTAATTAAAATGTAATAAAATAATATAATAGTTTTATATTATTTTAGTATATTTTAATTGCCTAATACAATAAATACCGTATTAACTAATACATTATATTTTGTGGTATTATGTTGTATTTTACTAGAAAAAACCCTTATCTTTTCTCATATTTTTTTTCAATGAATATGGAATATTAATAAAATGTATGTTATGTTGTTAATATATTTTTTTATAATTTCAAAATATATAGGAAAATTTTATTTTAATTTTTTTTCAATTAAAATAAATATTTATTGATTTTTTATATAAAAATATTTATTGATTTATTCATGGTAAGGATATTTAAAATTAATTATTAAGTATTTTTTAAAAATTAATATATTTTTACAATAATATCTAATACGGTGTACCAAACGAGCCCTTAGGGTGCGTTTGGT
Source organism: Acer yangbiense (assembly GCA_008009225.1). Lineage (NCBI taxonomy): Eukaryota > Viridiplantae > Streptophyta > Magnoliopsida > Sapindales > Sapindaceae > Acer > Acer yangbiense. Next base: position 23,953,855 of record CM017763.1, read on the forward strand.
ACAAGGACGGGACATGACATGACTGGAAGGGACAGGACATGACTGTTGTTCTATATTGTGTTTGGGATGTCTAAGACAGAATTATTAATTGTACTGTTATGCGTTTGGTATGGTTGGACAGGACAAGAAGTGACCAAAGCACCCATCTTATATATATACAGTCTTTCTATTATCAGTTCGAACTGACAAAAGTTATATCAGTTCCTTGTATATGGGCTACTGGAATTAAATACTTTGACTGACAAGTGCATACAGCCAAGTCAAAGTATTTAAATCTAGTGGCTCACATGCAAGGAACTGATATAACTTTTGTCAGTTCGAACTGATAATAGAATTTCTGTATATATATAATATTATATGTATTCATAAATTCTATTATCAGTTCGAACTGACAAAAGTTATATCAGTTCCTTGCATGTGGGCCACTAGATTTAAATACTTTGACTTGGCTGTATGCACTTGTTAGTCAAAGTATTTAAATCCAGTGGCCCACATACAAGGAACTGATATAACTTTTATCAGTTCGAACTGATAATAGAAAGACTGTATATGTATTATATCTCTTCATCAAAAAACCTCACCCATGTTATCCCAACACCCTCTATTTTAGCCTTAAGCCCAATAGAAGGCCCAATATTATTAGAAGCCACAACTGGATCATTGAGGATCTTCATACAATTGAAGCTTTTGGGCTCTGAAGACGACCCCTTGGCCGACTCTCGATTTGCCTATTAAGGCCAATCCATCTGATTTTGAAACCTCTACACATTTACTATAATTTTCCATCCTCTCACTCGTTAAGACAAAATCACACATCTATCACCAAACCATCGCCTTCCCTTTGGACTTATCCCCAGAATCCCGCACAGAATCGCAATTCAAAATTAAAGATGATTTAACACTGGAATTTTCTCCAACATCCGCGAAATCCCCTCATGATTTTCCGCTCACCAAATCCGAGCCAATCCCGACTTGGCCATTGCCCACCACCTTCCGTGGATGAGGTCCCTTCTCTTTCACTAGCCATCGATGTCGATATCTTCTCGCCTCTTTTACTAAGTTACTGGATCGTCTGAACCCCGCCTGATTCCTTGACCCAGAATTCCCACCCCAACCCCAATACATTGGAAGTTTGGGTGGACTAGTAGCTTTTAACCTGGCAGGCTGGCACCATAGAGAAGATCCTCATCAGCTATTGGCCCATCTTTCTCAGCTATCGGGCATTCCCTTGTCATATGACCTAGCATTCCACACCGGAAACAAAAGTCCGGTAATCATTTATATTGAATAGGCATCATTGTCTTCTCCCCGTCGCCTAACACATCCACTCGTAAGAATTATCAACCTCAATTGCCACCTTAACTCTCACGTATTTACCAAGACAGTCACTTGATGGCCCCGTATCAACTTCCCGCACGTCACTTATGATACTACCCAGAAATCGTCCAATCTCCTCTGTCATACACAACATCGGAATATTGTAAATATATACCAAAAACTCTGTTGAATTAAACTTCAAACCTTTAATAGCTCTCATACGGGTTGATTACTCGAGAACCATCAATGCGTTATTAAAGCTCCATGGCCACTGAAAATGGAAGGCATATGTATTACTTGTAATCACTTCAGTCTCTACACTTCCTTGTACTATCCATATCCCCGATATCAGAGTTCAGAACGCCTCTTTATTGATAAGATCTTGAGATAATAGTTTTACTGCCAGACAAAGGGCCATTTTTTGCGCCTCTGCAACCTTCATATCATCCTGCAACTTGCGCACCGTTCCCTCTCGATCCTTTAAGGACATCGGAGCACGTAGTTTTGCAATCTCGTCCGCACCCATACCTACACAACCACCACTGGTCGTAGCCTTTCCAAACCCGTACTACTTTCACACTAGGTTTTCAGAGAAAACATAGAGGAGAGATTCTCCACAATATTAAACCTTTTAAATGAGTTAATGATTTACTTATGAGAAATTATCATTCTCTCCCCTGTAGTTTGCCGTATTCTCCAGTCTCTCCCTCTAGTTTTAAAATTCTCCCCCCCCCCCCCCCCCCCCCCTATTTTTATATGGTGAGATTGGTTGTATTTGTGCATGGAAAAGGGGAAATTGGAGAATTTTAAAACTCGAGGGGGGAGACTGGAGAATACGGCAAACTACAGGAGGGAGAATAATAATTTCCCTTTACTTATTTGAATAAGTATTATATTTGTTTTATTTTATCTAAACTTCATTACCATCAATTTTTCTTTATATTAAAAAACTCATTTGTATTAAAAGATAATAATAATAATAATTAAAATTAAAATTATAAATTATAAATTATAAATAAATAAATAAATAAATAAAAAACCTCATTTTACTAAGATCTTAATCTTTTAATATATTTTTTCATATAAGTGGTATTTTGTTCGAGTGCCCAACCTGGTCACTGGTAATATAGCCTCCCATTTTGTATTAAAATTTCCAATATACAAACAAACACCAGTTTTTGGATTTTAGAGGCTGCTATGCTATGGACGGCCATCTGTTTACGTAATTGGAACCATAAGATTCTATGAAAACCGCAATCCACCAAACTGCGTGGCTCCATATGATTGATTTACGTCTCATGTCATCTACCACGTATCCTTGTCCAAGTGTTTGAATCATTCAATTTTTGATAACTCTGTCCATGCCTGCTGCAACAACTTTCCCGGAAAAATGGGCGAGAAAATGTGCCACAAACTTCCACACTGCCCTCAGCTCTATCGTTTTCCTCTTCCTTGACTTCCTTGAAACTCTGCTGTGCGTTATATTCAGATATCTTGATGAGTTCTTTGAAGGGAACCCACCTCACTGTTACTGTGATCAGAAGAAGAGTAGAGAGCAGAAGCTTGGTGAAGAAGAAAAGAATGAGTTGTCAGAGACTTTGTATGGCAGGAAAAATGTGTTCAGGAAAATGGGGTTTCTTGGATTTGCCAGAAAATATGAAGAGTGCAAGAAAACAAGTGGTGGGCAGCTCAAGAACATTAACAGGTGGTCTGATTGTGTTTGTGAGTCTTGTGTTTCTTGGACGATGAATGATGACAATAAACTTCATGTGGTGGTGAAGGAGCCCTCACAAGGTAACCCAAATACTCTTGCTTAGTTTTTTTTTTTTATATGATTCTACTAGAATTTGTTTGGTATCTGAGAAAAATACAAAGTAAGATAGAAAATTTTATCTTTTTAAAATTGACCATTTACTAGTCTCTAAACCTGAATTGTAATGTTCAATTATATATGGTGCATTATTAAGGATTTAAGCACCACAATCTTTGTCTGGTTACATTTTGTCAATGAATTACTCTGAAAGCTTACTTGGTACACATTGTCACTTCAGGTTGTATTCTTTTCAATGTAGTCTCTAATATAGGTTACTTATGTTACTGCTATATATGTTGGACAGCCTCCGTTAAGGATTCAACGGGAAATCCAATTGAAAATGTGATTTTCTTGCATGGTTTCATTAGTTCTTCCTCACTTTGGACAGAGACGGTGTTTCAAAATCTATCCGAACCTGTAAAGGGTAATTATAGGCTGATTTCTGTTGATCTCTTAGGATTTGGAAAGAGCCCAAAGCCAAGAGATGGCTTGTACACATTGAGAGAACACTTGGATATGATTGAGAAATCTGTAATTTCTCCGTTTGATTTGAAGTCTTTCCATGTGGTTGCACATTCCATGGGATGCACAATTGCATTGGCTGTAGCTGCAAAGTACGCAAAGTCTGTTAAATCTGTCACCCTCGTTGCACCTGTGAGTGTTGTAAATTTATATCTTACAATAATGTGAATTCTTATCTTACTTGTGCTAACATTGAAGATCCATCTACAGCATCAAATTTTGCTAATGATGTTACATATAACTTTAATCGATTCTTGATTTTAGCTTTACCTTCCGTCTTCAAAAGATGAAGCGAGTTTCACCGTGCTCAATAGGCTCGCTGAAAGGAGATTGTGGCCACCATTGTTGTTTGCTTCATCATTTATGTCGTGGTATGAGCACCTGGGTCGATGTGTCTGTTTTGTCATTTGCCGTAACCACAGGATATGGGAGAGTACGTTCAAGCTACTTACTCGAAGAAGGTAACAATTACTTTTATGTGTTTGTTATTCAAATCAAAATGGCACAATAATTATAGTTTTATGTATAAAGCTTGTGTATATATATATATATATTTTAAATCTTCCCCAGGGAAGTGCATTTCATGATCATGGACTTGACCAAGCACACGCATCATTCAGCTTGGCATAGTATGCATAACGTGGTATGTGGTGGAGCGAAATACGTAGAGGATTATTTGAACACTCTGATCGAACAAAGGATCAAAATGTGTGTTATTCAAGGTGATCAGGACAATGTTATACCTCTGGAGTGTAGCATTAACATTAAGAAGAAGGTGCCGGATGCAGAGGTGTTTATCATTTCAAATGCTGATCACAAGACCGTAATCCTTGGTAGAGAGAAGGAATTTACACGGTCTTTGGAGCGAATATGGTCTTCTGCTTCTGCAGATACGAACACGATGGAGGAATGATGTTGTGTAGTATGTCAAAAAAAAAAATCAGCAATTGTAGTAACCAAAACATTTCTTGTACCCTGAAAAGAGCTTGGAAGTTGTAACCAATATTGAACATTTGCTCAAACTTTTTAAGTCTCTTGCTGTTTCACACATTCTGTTCAAGGCAAACAGAAGAACCACAACAACGATTGTGATTCTCAACATTGTTTTATGCTAATAGAATCAATACTCCACAGGCCACAGCTTGATATCCCTGTCGTATCTCTGATCCGAGAGAACTCATAACACACGAATATGTCCTCCATTGAAAAACCCTTTGGTGCAATACTAAAACACACCTTTTAGATTACAGGACTTCAAAAACTGCATAAAAGTGGAGCAAAAATTCTATCCATGAGGTCATAAGACTCGAAAAACTTCACTCTCACAGTCTCACTAAACCAAATATGTGAAGTAATATCAGGATAGTGAGCAAAATAGAATGAAAAGATAAAACAAATGATTCAAACTGAGAATCTTTCATAACAACTTCTTTCGTATGACCTTCACGAAAAGGAAAAGAAAGCTTCTTATCGAGACTGATTACAACACTTATTACTCATGAGAATAGCTTGAAGCAAGGAACATTCTGTAGCTGTAGATATTAGAATTGCTGTAGTTGATATGTGAAGATAAACAGAAATAGAGACCAATGGACACACTAACGATATAGTTCAAATGCAAGTGTGAAAGAACACAACCATATAAGTCAAATTGCAGAAGATGCAAAATAATTCATAAAGAACAAGTGCTTATAAGTTAATTTAGGTTGCATTATGCTACGGAATTCCTTTAACGGAAAAAAATGGGCTTAAATGTTAACAAAAGTAATAATCACAATGAAAAACTATAAAACACATGAACTCAATTTCAAAAGGAAAAACTGACAATGTGTTCAGCAATCTTTGTATTGATTAGAGAGAGTACAACAAAACAAGATTCAAGAAAGCTTAGAAGGTCAAACTCTTAAGCCTTCACTTCCACTTGTTTTGGAGCATATTGAGGGAACATGTAAGCAAGCTCTTCCTTGTTATCAGCATCCAAATATGCTTTGCTTTTGTTCTGATACAATGGGTTTGAAGTCAAAATCCGCAACCCCGAATTACCATTAATCTCCAAGACCTCAGGCAACCCATTAATGCACCCCTTTGACATACCCACATCAATCCTTATCGCTCTATCATCACAAACGCCATTAATCCCAACTTCCTGAATAGTATGACCCATAATCATCCTCTTCACACCAGGGATGGTAGCAAGAACATGTTCAAGAGCCGAACAATCACAATCCTTGGCCAACTCATTCGAATACTTCCTCAACCAAACCAATGAATTCCTCCCTCTACAATAAGGTGGAGCGGGTGCAAACTTCCCCATCAACCCATTAATCCAATCTTTCACTTCTTCATTAATCCTATCGAATCCGTAATCAACGTGGTACTTCAACAACCCTCCATGAACAAAAACCGAATCACCTATAACTAAAACAGTGACATTTTGAGATAAAAACCGCCTAGCAATAGGACCATCGGGTCGCAAAGCAGCAATCCTGGCTCCGGTAGCATGTTGATATTCTTGTGGAAAAATATCACTAGGCTTTTCCAAACCAACACCTAAACTTTTGATTTGACTACCAATAGAAAACCAATTAGCCCAATTTTCAAACTCTTTCCAGCCATTTCGTGTAACATATCTAAAATCAGCTTCTATATTTCATAATTTCATGATTCCCATTCATAGTAATGAGTTTACCTCCGGTTTTTTGAGCCTCGTGCTTCAATTTCTCCAAAAAATAAAGGATCTTTATCTCATCATCGCCTCGATCAAGCACGTCACCGATTTGAACGACGGTAGAGGAGCCACCAACCCATCGATCGGAGTCGTCGATGAGACCAGCCATCTTGAAAGCTTGCTTGGATTTCTCCAAGTCGCCGTGAAGATCACCGATGGCAATCAGACGATCAGGAGTTGGGTAGCGAGTGATGATAGTATCAGGGGCATTATGGGGAGAAGTGGAATCTGGGTTTGGCAAGAAAAGACCACCACTAACAGAGAAATCAACCAAAGTGTCAACAAATGAAGAGACCAAATTTGGGATGTTTTCACAGGTAATGTTATTCATTTCTTTGTTGTTGGTATGTTGCTCTGTGTCTGTGTGTATGTCACTGTGTCTATTGACCAGAGAGAAGCTGTGGTCTGGGTTATGACTTATGGTTTCCGTACGGTGGCGGCTGAACAACACGTATTCCTTACGGTTTTACTATGCGCTTGCAGTCTTGCACTGTGCCAGCCCAACGACCACAGCTTTTGCTTTTCGATTCGTATTTCCATTTTTTTTTTTTTTGGTAGTCATTAGCCTAAGCATCTTCGAGTTGAGCTACGCCCTAACTTTCAAATTTCAATTCTTATGTCTAAGCCCTAGAACTTTCAAGTTTCAAATCTTATGTCTAAATGTATAGCTAGCCAAATTTCATTTTAGTCTCTAAGATTTTACCAAATATATTTTTATAGTTTTTCTCTCCTCCAAACGAACTAATTTTATTTATATCAATTCCACAACTATTAACCATCAGATTCACATACTTCTAGGGGTGGGTGTTTTCGGGTCGGGTCGGGTTGGGTTGAAAATTCTTCAACACAACCTAATATTTGTCGGGTTGGGTTCGGTTGGGTTAATCGGGTTGGACATTTTAAGCCCAGTAGAAAAATATATTTGAATTCAAATTTTATTATATCAAAATTAAAATTTAAAATAATGTTTCACCTTAATATCATATCGCATAGAGTTTAGATTCCTTAAAAGCATCAAAATCAAATCACAACATATAATACAAATTGTTTAAATATCTGTTGCATAATTAAAAAAAAAAAAATTATAACAATTTATCCAACTTAGAAAGTCTTCATCTAAGCCTCACATCCATTTTACAATTATAATCACTTCGTCGAATATCTTGTGGTTGGATAATCTATTATTTATTTCAACCAACATAATAGTTTGAGTTTATATACAATTATTAGACTTTTGTCTACGAAATCCTTAATTAAATCCTAAGAAAAAAAAAACATTTTAAAGTATAATCAAGGATATGCCAAGACAATATAATTGCATATTTTTAATAAATGTATTATATATTTATGGTATAAAAATATTTAAAATTATGTATTTATATTTGTCATTTATAATATTATAAATGGTGCATAAGCAAAAATTTTAAATATTTTAAAAATGAGATTTCATAATTAATCTAATAATATATAAAATTATTTAATTTTTTTTTTATTATTTATGTCGGGTTGTCAAGTTGGGTTGGGTTATATTAAAATATAACCTAACCCAATCTAGTCGGGTTGGGTCGGGTTGGATTAGGTTGGCTAGTTGGTACACATCCCTACATACTTCAGTTTAGTCAAAGTCTTCTTAGACTTAATCAATAACTCACAAGTTTCGTTATAATATTAAAAGTGCAGTTCGGTCTTGAGGAGAGAAAAACTATATATATATATATATATATATATATATATATATATATATATATATACATAGAGTAATTTTCAAGTGAGAGATCTCTTACTTTAATTTCGATAAAGACCTTTATGAAATCACATCGATTTTTGTAAATTTTGATCTGAATTTTTGTGTAGATGATAAGTTCATTGAAATCTACTTATGAATAAAATTTGAGAATTTTTCAAGAACTTGAACTATTTATCCATATTTTGTTAAATATAAAGGCATCTAAAAAATTGGAGAAATATAGGAAAATTCAAAAAAATAGTTCTAGTACTTGAAAAATTCTCAAATTTTATTTATAGATAGATTTCAATGAACCTATCATCCACACAAAAAATTCATATCAAAATTCATAAAAATCGATGTGATTTCATCAAAGTCCTTACCCAAATCAAAGTAAGAGATCTCTCACTTGGAAGTTATTATATATATAGTGGTTCTCTTATGAGAGATTCCTTATTTTAACATAAAGTAAGGACCTTTATGAAATCTATCAATTTGAATGAATTTTGATCTAAATTTTTTTGTGGATCATAATTTCAATGAAATCTACTTGTAAACCAAAATTAAAAAAATTTCATGCACTGTAATTATTTTTTCCTTAAATATGAAAAATCCGAAAAATTACGAAAATTAGGAAAAATAAAAAAAATAATCACTCACAGCAACACCACGAGATTGTGGGTTCAAGTCCTTCCATTTAAAAAAAATAATAATAATCTCAAATTTATGTAATACTTCAAAATAATATAATAATAATAGAAACTCAAATCTCAAACAAACATTAAATATCACATTAACTCACATTTCACTCTTTTTCTTTTTCAACTAATTCCAAGACTGGTGGCTGTTGATTAGGAGAACTCAAATCCCCAACAAACATTAACTCAAACATTAATACTACTTTACTCAAATTACATGCCCAAATGGTGTGGCATCTCTATAATCCATTCATTTATTTTGTATTAGATTTGTATGATTTCAATGAATGGATCGAAGTGATGCCACATCATTTTGACACCAGATTTGAACACTAAATTTGGATAAAGTAGCATTACTCTAACTCAAATCCCAAACAAACGTTAAATACCATCAAACCATATTCACATTAAGACGTGGTAAAATTATATTAAAATTTCTTGTCAAAAACAAAAATTTATATTGAAATTTACTTGAATTAATATAAGTTATATAATCAGCAAGGAATAATATTATATTTAGGACAAATAAAGTTTTAATATTTATTAGCATTCTTTGTTTATTTAAGAGTGTGTTTGGTATGGTTTTTGAAGAAGAGCTTCTAGAGTAGATCTTTTACTAATATAGCTTTTATTGAGTAGAACTTTTAACAAAATGAGTTTTTGGTTGTATAAATTATAAAAAAGGTGTTGACAATGTATTTTTAAAAATAGCATTTGGTTGTTTAAATTACAAAAAAGGTGTTGAAAAAAAAATACTTTTTGGAAAAGCCCAAAATTTGGGCTTCTTCTAATATGCATAAAATGGCTTTTATAAAGGGCAAATGAGACAATTTCATATTTAAAAAGCTGTTTCGAGTATTGCCAAATAACCAAAAAAATCTTCAAAACAACTTTTACAATTAAAAAAGCGCTTTTGGACATTACAAAAGCCATACCAAACACACTCAAAAAAGAAAGAAAAAAAAAATGCATTCTATCATCAAATCATCAATGATACAAGGCTCGAGGTTTTTTTCAAAGTCCCAATAAATATCAAAAATTTAAGCTAAATCCTGTTGTAATTGTGGCTTTCCACACATGTCAATTACACATGTCCATCCCTAAGTAATACTTAGTTTACTTACCCTCTAAGTAATAGACATATCAATTACATCATCAAACCCAACTACCAATGCTTATCTTCAATCACCACCGCCTCTTCTATCCAAATGACCCAATGGTCAATATGTGAGCCTACTGCCTGTATATATATATATATATATATATATATATATATATATGTTTGCTTTCAATTGTAAAGGTTGGTTAGTCTCTCAATAATACAGATATATTCTCTCTTCTCTGATATTAATACAAAAAGCAATATATTATCTCTCTCGTCTCTTTCATCTCTTTTGTTTCATTTGTTCTTCAATTAATTCTTACTCATCTGTTCTTCATTTAATTCACAACACGTTATCAGCACGATCGTATGTAAGTAAAAAGTATCTCTAGATGAGTGATTTACTTACGGCTCGATATTCGTGTATGTAAATAAAAAGGATCCCATGATGGGTGATTTACTTACATCTCAATATTCTTGATCTATTTATAGTTTCGTATACAAGATGGCTTATGCCGTCAAACGGATCATCTATATATAGTTCTGGATTTATTTATATTGTTTAAATATTCAGTATTTATTTTTATGCAATATATGAGACTGGCTTATACTGTGTCTCGGGACTGGCTTATGCTATGTCTCAGGATAAACTGTTTAAATATTCAATATTTATTTTTATGCAATATATGAGACTGGCTTATGTTGTGTCTCAGGACTGGCTTATGCTGTGTCTCAGGACTGGCTTATGCTGTGTCTCCAGATAAACTGTTTAAATATTCAGCATTTATTTTTATGCAATATATGAGACTGGCTTACGTTGTGTCTCGGGACTGGCTTATGTTGTGTCTCAGGACTGACTTATGTTGTATCTCAGGACTGGCTTATGCTGTGTCTCCAAATAAATTGTTTAATAATCAGTGATTATTTTTACTCAATGTATGAGATGGCTAGATCGACTAACCAGAACTTAAAGTTTTTAGAATTATGATATTTAAGTCGGCTCGGCTTTGAAAACCGATGAAAACCGAGAGTTTTGGATCCAGTGTTATATTCATGAATGACATACGGCACGGTATTGAAAACTGATGAGAACCTGGAGTTTTGGATCCAGTGTTATATTCATGAATGCCATACGGCACGGTATTGAAAACCGAAGAGAACTTGGAGTTCTGGATCCAGTGTTATATTCATGAATGCCATACTTCATTATTTGGAACATGGGATTTCAAATCCAATCAGAATCTGAAGTTTTCTGGATTTTATATATAAACTTATAGTTCATGGTCAAACCGGAAGTTCGAAAAATTAATATGATCAATGATTTTATTTTATCTCATATATATGAAGTGATATGTTTACATATCACTCATTTGAGAAAAATGATTTACACGTCCAACAGGATGTTGTGAGTATCACAAAAGGAATTTAAGATCCTAACGTATAATGAAACTGGAAATAATATTTTATCCATTTCATTCATATTTGATGCTCATAAAGAGCAATATTCAAAGAAGGATCTACACATCCAACAGGACGTTGTGAGTATCGTAAAAATGTTTTAAGATCCTAATATCATGTATAATGAATTTGGAAATATTTTACTAGAAAAGAGAAGAAAAATGAGGTATGTGTGCAGAAATTGTGTGAAGTACATCACTGCGTAATCTTGATCAAGCTATTATATCTCCCACGTCTAAGATCGGTTTGAGCTGAAATTTAGTCAGCACATTCTACTCTTGTAGTTCTTGAATATATACAGTGGGATTGTCAATCAGAATTCCCAATGGTGAGTTCTGCAGCTCTGAACAAGGCTGGACAGAAAATAGGGGAGAAAATTTTAGTATTGCGCAGGTTTCATCGAAGAGTGATATCTCTTTGATCTGTGGTCCGATTGGGTTGAAATTTTATCAGAACGTTCTTCACTCGTGTTTCTGGATTGTTTATCGGAACTTTCCACAGAGAGATATACACATCGAACTGAGCATCTAAGTTTGTACTATTCTCTCTATTATTTCACTTATTGATATTCCATATTTGTATTAATGGTGTTATGTATACATATTTGTTGCAAAATTAAAAGCATGGATCCAGGCCATGATTGCTATATGGATGGGATAATTAAATATATCCATGGAATGATGATAGTGCAACGATTCATATAATTCTGCGGAATTATTATCATTTCAGATAAGATATAAAATGACATTACAAATAATGTCCATAAAATTCCCAGAAAGGAAAATATATGTCTTGCCGATAATGTAAAGACTCATACATTTCTATGGAGTCAGAAATATTTTATGAATTCGACTTTGCTGAGAGCAAATGTTATTAATGTATTAGGTCCAACGGATCTGATAGAAAGCTCTGGAAGAGCCACGATGTTGTTATCAAACAATACTCAATTATGTATCAATAGTACTTGACATTATTCAAAGAACACCATAAAGAAATATGTTTAGTTCAAAAGCATATAAGGTTAATACTGTATCAGATCCAGTGGATCTGATTAAAGGCTCTAGAAGAGCCACAATCTTATTACTAGATGGTATTAAATTGTGTATCAATTATACTTTATATCATTCAAGCAGAACATAAAGAAATCTGCTTAAATCAAAGACATATAACTTTATTAATGTCATTTGAGATCATGAATAATAAGAATGTTGAATATCTGTGCGCAATTCAGGCCAGAAGCTGATTATAGAAAATCTGTGTGATTTATCATCTGGATTATATCACTAACCAAAATGGGGGTTGTATGTGGATATATTAATTCACCAAATAAACCATCTTATTCTAAAGTTGGTTTTGAATCCCCATCATTCAAAAGGGTATATGTGGATATATTCATCCATCAAATGAATCCTTCCATTATTTTATGGTTCTAATTGATGCATCTACGAGATCATCACATGTTTATGTATTATCAAATCTCTCCAATTGAGATCGATGTTCAACATCCAGTTTTCGCATGTACTCATAATCAGAATGGATCAGCGGAATCACTTATCAAACGTTTCCAAGTAATTATGAGAACTTTATTATTTCGATTCAATTACCAATTTCTATATGGGACATTCTATATTACATGTTGATACATTCATCTATGATCACCACTTATCATCATAATTTACCATTACAACTTGTAATTGGTCATTGACTTGCTCACATTTTAAAGATATTTGATTGTGTAGTATATCTCCTTATTTCATCTCTGGCATGATCTAAGATAAGAATTCTATATCATTATGAGATTAATATTAATTTTGATTAATCTTCCAATTAGATCATTTAAACTTCTGATAGTTTATATTTTTACACACAATCTATGTATTATTATATTGATTAATTTCCAAATGGAAAGTTTCTCCAGAAAGAGTAAATGAAAAGTTACTCTTATACAAAATAGAGATACCAGTTCGGTTCTCTATATATAAATGTGTCTCATTTTAATCTTCGTATCACTCAAATACGAAAGATAATTTATCATCAGATAATTATTAATCGGTTACCTGATATATTAAAGGTAACAAAATTTTATAAGTTGTCATCTCATAAACCCTGGCCGGGTGATTGTTCTTAAAGAATGATCAGAGTAAATGACAACAAATAAATCATCTGATGCATATCATAAGCTTATGAACCTTTTTGATAGGTATTATTATTAGGATCCAAAAGTAAACAAAACTCGAGTTATAAATAAATCCACTTTCTCTAAATCAACTCTATAAGAGTCTGATATATTTAAAGAGACACGAGTCTATGAAATGACTAAATCCAATGAAATTAAAAGAAATCTCAACAGAGATATAACTATATTGAAATTGAGAAAATTTCTATAAAGTCCATATAGTGACTAAATCCATTGAAATGGAAGAAATCTCAATAGAGATTCAAGTATATTGAAATTGAGAAAATTTCTATAAATCATATAAGAGAAATGTGGAATCATAAAGAAACAATCATTGATGATGTATTTTATACACAGTAGCGCTACTGAAATTATAAATGATAATTATGATATTCATAATATCAATGATTGTATATAAAAGGCATGATTGGCCTAAGTAAAAAGAAGCAATTCAAGAAGAATTGACTTCATATGCCAAACATAAAGTATTTAGACCAATAGTAATCCAGACACCTGGAGATGTCAAACTAATCGGATACTAATGGGTCTTTATACGGAAAACGTAATGAGAAAAACGAGATCGTGAGATATGAGGCACAACTCGTAGTACAAGGTTTCTCACAGAAACTTGGTATTCAATAGTGACGAATACAATTACGTTTCGAATTTTTGATAAATTTGGCTACCATTACAAGGCTTGAAATACGTCATCTAGACATAGTAATCATTTATCTATATGATTCACTCAATGCAGATATTTATAATCCCGGAAGGATTTAAAATGTTAGAAGCATGTAAATCGAGATCTCGTAATCTGTATTTGATCAACATACAAAAATCCTTATATGGATTAAAAACAATATGAACAGATGTGGTATAACCATCTTAGTTAATATCCGATAAGATAAGGATATAATAATTATATTATATACCCATGTGTCTTCATAAAGAAATAAGAATCCGGACTTACTATATTCACAACATATGTTGATGATATGAATTTAATTGGAGCTCCTGGAGAGCTCTTGAAAACTCTTGAATTTTTATAAATGAGTTTAAAAATGAAGACGTGGGAAAGAAAATGTTTGTCCATCAATCAAAATATGTTGAAAAGATTTTGAAAATCAAGTCTTTGCTTATACTTCCTCCAAACATTTATGATGTTATTGAAGTTCAGCAATCTAGAATATTGCTTCACAAGAATTTTTATCAGGGGGAGCATATCAAATGAAGTATATTAATTATTTTGAGGCACATGTGCATTGTACTCTTTTTCCTTTTAAATCAAGTTTTTGTCCCATTGGGTTTTCCTGATAAGGTTTTAATGAGGCAATTCTCTAAGCACGCCTAAAAATCTTTTGATTCGTAAAGAATATCATGAATATTACATTAATCCAGTAGATCATTGTATATATGTTATCTTGATCAAAAATGTCATTGTAACTATTACTTTGATCTTGCTAATCATCGTATATGTGTTACCTTGATCCAAAAGATCATCATAAATATTACTTTGATCCGACAGATCAATAAATATCGTTGCTCAAGTTTTTATCCTACTGGGTTTTCCCTAACAAAGTATAAATGTGAGAAATGTCTTGAAGAAAACATTAACTATGAACATATTTGCATTGTACTCTTTTTCCTTTCGATCAGGTTTTGTCCCACTGGGTTTTCCTGACAAGGTTTTAACGAGACAATTAAGGGGAGCAAAGTTCTAAGCGAACATATGTGCACTATACTTTTTTCCCTTCGATAAGGTTTTATCCCACTGGGTTTTCCTGACAAGGTTTTTAACGAGATAGTTTTGAGAATGTCCAACACCACAGGATCTAAAAGATCATTGTATTTATTACTGCCGAGGTTTTTATCCCACTGAGTTTTTCCTGATATATTTAAATACAAGTGGTGAAAATCCAAGGGGGAGTGTTGTAATTGTGGCTTTCCACACATGTCAATTACACATGTCCATCCCTAAGTAATACTTAGTTTACTTACCCTTTAAGTAATAGACATATCAATTACATCATCAAACCCAACTACCAATGCTTATCTTCAATCACCACCGCCTCTTCTATCCAAATGACCCAATGGTCAATATGTGAGCCTACTGCCTATATATATATATATATATATATATATATATATATATATATATATATATATATATATATGTTTGCTTTCAATTGTAAAGGTTGGTTAGTCTCTCAATAATACAAATATATTCTCTCTTCTCTGATATTAATACAAAAAGCAATATATTATCTCTCTCGTCTCTTTCATCTCTTTTGTTTCATTTGTTCTTCAATTAATTCTTACTCATCTGTTCTTCATTTTATTCACAACAAATCCAACATACTGCAACAAAGATCTCAATTTTCAAAAGTCAGTCTTCGAAAAAGAAGAAGATTAAAGATAATGAAAAATTAAGGTTTAGTTTTTATTTTATTTGATATATTTATCTTTTAAAAAAAATTAAAAAACTGGGTACCCAACCAAGTACCCGTGTGTACCCAGATTCGGGCCGATACACAACCGCCCGAGTACTCGGATATTCCGGGTAAGGAATATTCGGGTACTACCCGGGAATTCTGACCTGGATAAGGCCAAGTACTCGGTTTAGTTGGGTAAAATTGCAATCCCTAATGGCGAGGGACGTTTATTCAGAATGTAAATATCCTAGGTTCGAGTCGCTACTTCTGCAAGCTATATATTATTTGATCATGTATTCTCTATTCACTTGAGATGACATTTTACCCCACTGGTCCCAAATCCCCATCCCCATTTAGAGGAAACAATCATCCTCAAATGGGGATGATGATGAATTTCATCCCCAAATGTAAATGGGTTGCTATTTTTCCCAAAGCGTTTTTTTTTAAATAAATAAATAAATTAGTATCCATTTTCCCATTTTAACATTAGGTATACATAAATCATAGTCTTAAACTTTATTTGAATTAATATTATATAATTTTTATTTGAATTTGAATGAGTACATTTTGTTGTAATTTTATGGCTTCCCCACCAAGCCTCTATTGTTGGCTTTCCCACCAAGACTCTATTATATCTTCATCACTAAGCTACATATTGCCTATATATATGGCTTCTATTGTAAAGGTTTTTGTTGTTCAACAAAAGTTCACTTGAAATCAATACAACAAATATGTTCTCTCATCTCTCTCTCATATTTACTCTTCATTTATAACTGATATCTCTCTGATCTTATTACTGATATATGTATCTCGTCTCTCTCATCTCATTTTCTCATCTTCATTTCATTTTGTTAATTCATTATTTATAACACGTTATCAGCACGATCGTATATAAGTAAAAAGTATCTCTAGGTAAGTGATTTACTTACGGCTCGATATTCGTGTGTGTAAGTAAAAAG
Organism: Acer yangbiense; assembly: GCA_008009225.1. Classification (NCBI taxonomy): domain Eukaryota; kingdom Viridiplantae; phylum Streptophyta; class Magnoliopsida; order Sapindales; family Sapindaceae; genus Acer; species Acer yangbiense. The sequence continues at coordinate 23,970,786 of CM017763.1, forward strand.
GATCCCCTGATAGGTGATTTACTTACGTCTCAATATTCTAAATCTATTTATAGTTCCGTATACAAGATGGCTTATGCCGTCAACGGATCCTCTATATATAGTTCTTGATTTATTTATATTATTTAAATATTTGCATCCATTTTTATGCACATAACAGGTGAGCTCAGCCTCCTGGAACTGTTTTAAATATTCAGTATTTATTTTTATACAATATATGAAACTGGCTTATGCCATGTCTCGGGACTGGCTTATGTTGTGTCTCCAGATAAACTGTTCTAAATATTCAGTATTTATTTTTATGCAATATATGAGACTGGCTTATGCTGTGTCTCGGGACTGGCTTATGCTGTGTCTCCAGATAAACTGTTTTAAATCTTCAGTATTTATTTTTATGCAATATATGAGACTGGCTTATACTATGTCTCAAGACTGGCTTATGCTGTGTCTCCAGATAAACTGTTTAAATATTCAGTATTTATTTTTATGCAATATATGAGACTGGCTTATGCTGTATCTCGGGACTGGCTTATGTTGTGTCTCCAGACTGGCTGCAATGTATGGGATGGCTAGACCGACTAACCAAAACTCAAAGTTTCTGGAATTATGATATTTAAGTCGGTACAGTTTTAAAAACCGATGAGAACCTGGAGTTCTGGATCCAGTGTTATATTCATGAATGCCATACTTCATTATTTGGAACCTGGGATTTCAAATCCACTCAGAATCTAAAGTTTTTTGAATTTTATATATGAACTTACAGTTCATGGTCGAACAGGAAGTTCAAAAAATCAATATGATTTATGATTTTATTTTATCTCAAATATATGAAGTGATATAAAGGATTTACACATCCAACAAGATGTTGTGAGTATTATAAAAATGATTTAAGATCCTAACGTATAATGAAACTGGAAATAATATTTTATCCATTTCATTCATGTTTGATGCTCATGAAGAGCAATATTCAAAGAAAGATCTACACATCCAACAGGATGTTGTGAGTATCACAAAAGAGATTTAAGATCCTAACGTATAATGAAACTGAAAGTAATATTTTATCCATTTCATTCATGTATGTTGTGAGTATCACAAAAGAGATTTAAGATCCTAACGTATAATGAAACTGAAAATAATATTTTATCTATTTCATTCATGTTTAATGCTCATGAAGAGCAATATTCAAAGAAGGATCTACACATCCAACAGGATGTTGTGAGTATCATAAAAATGATTTAAGATCCTAATATCATGTATAATGAATTTGGAAATATTTTACTAGAAAAGAGAAGAAAAATGAGGTGTGTGTAGAAATTGTGTGAAGAACATCACTGTGCAATCTTGATCAAACAATTATATCTCCCTCGTCTGAGATTGGTTTGAGCTGAAATTTAGTCAGCACATTATACTCTTGTAGTTCTTGAATCTGTACGGTGGGATTGTCAATCAGAATTCCCTATGGTGAGTTCTGTAGCTCCGAATAGGGCTGTGCAGAAAACATGGGAGAAAATTCCAGTATTGCGCAGGTTTCATCGAAGAGTGATATCTCTTTGATCTGTGGTTCCATTGGGTTGAAATTTTGTCAGAACGTTCTTCACTCTTGTTTCTACAATCCATCGGTTGGATTGTTTATCGGAACTTTCCGCAAAGAGATATACACCTCGAACTGAGCATCCAAGTTTGTACTATTCTCTCTCTTGTTTCACTTATTGATATTCCATATTTGTATTAATGGTGTTATGTATTTATATTTGTTGCAAAATTAAAGGCATGGATCCAGGCCATGATTGCTATATGGATGGGATAATTAAATATATCAATGCAATGATGATTGTTGTGTGTATATATTCGCCAAATAGACACGTCACCAGAGCAGTCAATAAATGATTGCCACGTCACTCATTAACCGGGTCAAGAGAGAAAATGTGGCAAGTCAAGATGTTAAGTACTTCGAAATCAATAAAGTCAAAGGTGTGGTCGCCAAAGCTATATATATACTCGCCAAAGGTAGAAACATGGTCGCCAAAAGGATAAAACCCAGGATTGAAGGTGCTCGCTGCATCAGCATACTGGGCCTGAACCGACTCGGCAGAAACACAGAGATAAACCCAAACCTCTAGAAGACCTAGGGCGGCAAGGAAACATAAAGAGAAAAAGAGATAAAAACATATCCGGATCCACGACAGCATGGGAATCCTAGTACGAATCAAAGAGGGAAACCTACCACTAACACGGCTAAAAACAAGGGGAAACCCTAATTAGGCAGGTATAAATAGAACCATCTATCCCATGAGGAGGGGGTTCGAAAACCTAGAGAGAAGAGAGCAATTGTATGAGAGATTTGAGTGTGTAACAAAGCAATAGAATCGAGTATTATCTTTCTGCCCTCTGGGGCGCCCTGGTTTTTGCCCATTCAAGGGTTTTCCACGTAAAAACTGTCTCTTGCATGCATTCTTGATTTTCTTGTTTTAAACTGAATTAATATAACTGTTGAGTGCGTGGCAATCCAAATTTCACCGTCAACAATGATAATGTAACAATTCATACAATTCTGCGGAATTATTGACATTTTAGATGAGATATAAAATGAAATTACAAATAATGTCCATAAAATTCCCAAAAGGGAAAATATATGTCTTGCCGCTTGTGCAACGGCTCATACGTTTCTGCAGAGTCATAAATATTTAACGAATTTGACTTTGTTGAGAGTAAATGTTATTTGTGTATCAAGTCCAACGGATTTGATAGAAAGCTCTGGAAGAGCCATGATATTGTTATCAAACAATACTAAATTATGTATCAATGATACTTGATATTATTCAAGCAGGCCAAAAAGAAATATATAAGGTTAATACCAGATCAGATCTAGTGGATCTGATTAAAGGCTCTAGAAAAGCCACAATCTTATTACCAGATGGTATTAAATTGTGTATCAATGATACTTTATATCATTCAAGCAGAACATAAAGAAATCTGCTTAAATCAAAGACATATAACTTTATTAATGTCATTTGAGACCATGAATAATAAGAATGTTGAATATCTGTGCGTGATTTAGGCCAGAAGCTGATTATAGAAAAGCTGTGTGATTTATCATCTGGATTATATCACTAATCAAAAGGAGGGTTGTATGTGGATATATTCATTCATCAAATAAACCATCTTATTCTAAAGTTGGTTTTGAATCCCTATCATTCAAGATGGTATATGTGGATATATTCATCCATCAAATGAATCATTCCATTATTTTATGGTTCTAATTGATGCATCTACAAGATCATCACATGTTTATGTATTATCAAATCTCTCCAATTGAGATCGATGTTCAACATCCAGTTTTCGCATGTACTCATAATCAGAATGGATCAGCGGAATCACTTATCAAACGTTTCCAGGTAATTATGAGAACTTTATTATTTCGATTCAATTACCAATTTCTATATGGGACGTTCTATATTACATGTTGATACATTCATCTATGATCACTACTTATTATCATTATTTACCATTACAACTTGTAATTGGTCATTGACTTGCTCACGTTTTTAAGATATTTGATTGTGTAGTATATCTCCTTATTTCATCTCTGGCATGATCTAAGATAAGAATTCTATATCATTATGAGATTAATGTTGATTTTGATTAATCTTCTATTAGATCATTTAAACTTCTAAGAGTTTATATTTTTACGCACAATCTGTATATTATTATATTGATTAATTTTGAAATGGAAAGTTTCTCCAGAAGAAAAGAGTAAATGAAAAATTACTCTTATATAAATAGAGATATTAGTTCGGTTCTCTATATATATAAATGTGTCTCATTTCAATCTTCGTATCACTCAAATACGAAAGATAATTGATCATCAAATAATTATTAATCTGTTACCTGATATATTAAAGGTAATAAGATTTTATAAGTTGTCATCTCATAAACCCCGGCCGGGTGATTGTTCTTAAAGAATGATCAGAGTAAATGACAACAAATAAATCATCTGATGCATATCATAAGCTTATAAACCTTTTTGAAAGGTATTGTTATTAGGATCCTAATGTAAACAAAACTCGAGTTATAAATAAATCCATTTTCTCTAAATCAACTCTATAAGAGTCTGATATATCTAATGAGACACAAGTCTATGAAATGATTAAATCCATTGAATGGAAAGAAATCTCAACAGAGATGCAACTGTATTGAAATTAAGAAAATTTCTATAAAGTCCATATAGTGACTAAATCCATTGAAATGGAAGGAATCTCAACAGAGATTCAAGTATATTGAAATTAAGAAAATTTCTACAAATCATATAAGAGAAATGTGGAATCATAAAGAAACAATCATTGATGATGTATTTTTATACACAGTAGTGCTACTGAAATTATAAATGATAATTATGATATTCATAATATCAATGATTGTATATAAAAGGCATGATTGGCCTAAGTGAAAAGAAGCAATTCAAGAAGAATTGACTTCATATGCCAAACATAAAGTATTTAGACGAATAGTACTCCAGACACCTGGAGATGTCAAACTAGTTGGATACTAATGGGTCTTTATACGGAAACGTAATAAGAAAAACGAGATCATGAGATATGAGGCACGACTCGTAATACAAGATTTCTCACATAAACTTGGTATTCAATAGTGACGAATACAATTACGTTTCAAATTTTTGATACATTTGGCTGCCTTTACAAGGCTTGAAATACGTCATCTAGACGTAGTAATCATTTATCTATATGATTCACTCAATGCAGATATTTATAATCCCGGAAGGATTTAATGCTAGAAGCATGTAAATCGAGATCTCGTAATCTGTATTTGATGAACATATAAAAATCCTTATATGGATTAAAAATAATATGAATGGATTTGGTATAACCGTCTTAGTTGATATCCGATAAGATAAGGATATAATATACCCATGTGTTTTCATAAAGAAATAAGAATCCGGATTTACTATGTTCACAACATATGTTGATGATATGAATTTAATTGGAGCTCCTGGAGAGCTCTTGAAAACTCTTGAATCTTTGGTAAATGAGTTTAAAAATGAAAGACATGGGAAAGGAAATATTATCTCGACCTGAAGGTCGAGTATAGATCAAATAGAATGTTTGTCCATCAATCAGAATATATTGAAAAGATTCTTAAAAGATTTTATATGGATATTACTCCATAAAACAAGTCTTTGCTTATACATCCTTCAATCATTTATGATGTTATTTCATTTCATGAAATAAACATCTATATACCCTAGTTTAGTAATCTAGAAGATTGCTTTAAAAGAACTTTTATTAGGGGGAGTGTCCCATCAGGGGGAGCATATTAAATGAAGTATATTAATTATATTGGGGCATATGTGCGTTGTACTCTTTTTCCTTCCAATCAGTTTTTTTGTCCCATTGGGTTTTCCTGATAAGGTTTTATGAGGCAATTCTCTAAGCATGCCCAAAAATCTTTTGATTCATAAAGATCATCATAAATATTACATTAATCTAGTAGATCATTGTATATATGTTATTTTGATCAAAATATCATTGTAAATATTACTTTGATCTTGCTAATCATCGTATATATGTTACCTTGATCCAAAAGATCATCATAAATATTACTTTGATTCGACGGATCAATGAATATCGTTGCTCAGGTTTTTATCCCACTGGGTTTTCCATAGCAAAGTATAAATTTTAATAAAGTTTTGAAGAAAACATTAACTGTATGCATACTTGCATTGTACTCTTTTTCCCTTGGATCAGGTTTTATCCCACTGGGTTTTCCTGACAAGGTTTTTAACGAGAAAATCAAAGCGAGCAAAGTTCTGAACGAACATATGTGTACTATACTCTTTTTCCCTTCGATCATGTTTTATCCCATTGAATTTTCCAGACAAGGTTTTTAACGAGACCGTTTTGAGGACGTCTAACACCGCAAGATCTAGAAGATCTTTGTATATATTTTACTGAGATTTTTGTCCCACCGTGTTTTTCTTAGAAAATTAAAAATACAAGTGGTGGGAAATCCAAGGGGGAGTGTTGTAATTTTATGGCTTCCCCACCAAGCCTCTATTGTTGGCTTCCCCACCAAGACTCTATTATATCTTCATCACTAAGCTACATATTGCCTATATATATGACTTCCATTGTAAAGGTTTTTGTTGTTCAGAAAAAGTTCACTTGAAATCAATACAACAAATATGTTCTCTCATCTCTCTCTCATATTTACTCTTCATTTATAACTAATATCTCTCTGATCTTATTATTGATATATGTATCTCGTCTCTCTCATTTCATTTTCTCATCTTCATTTCATTTTGTTAATTCATTATTTATAACACATTTTAGTATATTTGATTGTAGACATTTTAAATTTTAGTCAAACATGATCAAACGGGAGAAACAAGGAAAAACATAGAAATATATGAGATTGGGGATTATGGAAAACAGAAAAAATGGGGATGGGAACAGTGATGGGGGAACTTGAAAGTTCTCTCTTTTTCGCTCTATTCACGTGTGTCACGCACTTCTTTTTTCTATTGGAATGCATGAAAATGAAAAGGTATTTAATTAGTAATTTTATTTTGATATATTGTTTTTATTGATTTACTATATCACGGGTGAACGAATAAAATAATAATAATACCAAACATGCCGGTACATGCATTTGTGATGTAACAATTTTTTTAGTGGCATTGATCCATAATAACAGTAAAATTATGACCTTAAAAAAAAAAAAAAAGCAGTAAAATTATGTTAAAATGTGTGCTTGTTTGTGTTTTTTTTCTAAGAGTGCGGGTTAAAAACATAAAAGGTTTCTTTTAAAGAAAACCTAATCACCGTAGTTGATTTTTCTTATTATTTTTATGTTTTTAACATGGACACATTAAATGGCACTGGTTTATTTCAAAAGAAACTAAAATTTCTAAAATGTCAAAGTAAACTAACAAATAATTTCAGAAATAAACTCTAATCATTTTATTTCATTATAGCAAATCCTAATTTATTCGGTAAATTGAAAAGATAACAACCTAACTAGATAGAAACTAACGATTGATTTATTTTATTAAATGTGCACATAACTGAGTACATGACATTTTTTTTATATATATTAATATTTAACTTGAAAACCCAAGTTAATAACATCACCCCAAAAAAAAAAAAAAAAACCCAAGTTAATTAAGAGGATGTGTTACGGATGGACTTTATGATCAAATATAAACAATAAATTCAAAGTTTTTGGAGTGGAGGACACAACTCGAATCTGAAAATTCATGGTGTAGGTATAGTTGTGTTGTTAATTGACATATTACATATCCAATCTCATCTCGCCGTTTGTCACCAAATATCAATAGAATTAATTTTTCACACGAGTGTTTACATTATAAACCCGAATCTTTAGCAATAATGCAATAAATTTTTGAAAAGAAAAAAAATTAGAGTAATAAATGATGATATGTTATTGGTGAAATAATAGGAGAGTGGTGGAAGGACCTTGGTAGGTGCACCAGTCCACAGAAATTGACAATTGGTGCACCAGACCACAGAATTGGTGAATTGTGATTCGAGAAATTGGACTCCATACCTAAAAAAACCCCAATTGTCTTCACTCTTCACTCTTCACTCTTCACTCTACCACCTACCCCCAATAACCATGGGAAATTACTAAAGCTCCCCTATACTTTCAAGTATTGTTCAAAATTCATCTGTTGGTTTCATTTTCCTTCAAACATTTCCATGTAATTTCATTAAATATCCGAAAAACCCCTACCATTAGTATTATGTTAATAAAATCAGTAAATATTTGAAAAACAAAATAATAGGGTAAATGGTAAATTACTAAAAAAAAATTAATATTAAAATTTACCTAACAAAACACTGGCCTTTTTTTTTTTTTTTTCATTTACATTTACATTTTTATATTTTATTATATACTTTTATAAAGATCATGAGGGTAGAACGGTTATTTTGATCTATTTTTGAGCTAAATAGAACTTAATTTAAGGAAATTTTTGGAGATATATAAAACTAGAGGGGGTTTTAAGATAATACTTTAAACTACAGGAGTATTTTAACAATTTCCAATTACCGTATTTTTTCAGATACCTTTCTTCTTCAAATAATGTGAATCTGATTTCTGCCATTGTATATCAAGCAACAACAAACCACACTAAAGGGCAAAGCATGGAATAAACCAAACCCAAATACCTCATTTTTCTCTCCAACCCTTTTATTGCCTGTCATTTCTTCTTCTGATAAATCTGCTCTCTTTTCAGACTTATTTTCTTGGATTTTGATCTCTGGGTTTCATCATGGATTTGGATTTCTTGCAAACCTTAGATGTTCAGCTTCTTGTGGGTGGAGGTGTGGCTCTTTTGGCAATTGTTATTGGTGCTGCCTACTTGTTTTCCTCCAGGAAGCCCAAAGGTTTGACCTTTCATGCATGCTTTATGAATTCAAGTTATGATTTTGATTTATGTGTTATTGATATAGATTGTGCTGATTGCATGTTATTAAGAAATGCGAAACTGTCTATTGTGAATTTGTGAGAGACTCTATCTTCTTCTATGGTTATTATTTGAATTACTATTGGGAAGTGAAAAAATTGGTGTAAGTTTGCTCTTGTTTGTCTGATGTAATGCTACTCAGATTAACATTTGAGGCTTGATCTGATGATTAGATGCACTTACTGTAAGTTTGTTTTGGAAGAGAAAAAAATCTACCACTTTTATTACCTTCTCTTGTTTATATCGAAAGAAAACTTCACTTGTAAGCTGTAGTATGAAGAATGCTTACTATGTTCAACATTATTGATTGCATTGTGTTTAACTAGATAACAAGTTTGAAATCTGAGATCCTTCTCATTTCTGTTGTGTTTGTTTCTTTATTTCTCAGTATGGATTGATTTTTATTTGAGAAAAAGAAGGGGTGCCTCTTTCCATTAAAGTGTTACATTATTAGCTGTATCTTCATGATTTATTATGTTAGTTCTTGCATATCGCTGAAGCGGTTAATCTAATCTTGTTTATACAATGTTGTTTACACATTGTATGATTTTGGTTTCTCAATACTGGTCTTTTAGATATTTGTCCAGTATGCTTGAAAATTGGCCGTAGGCTTCACTCAGTTATACCTTAATCCTAACGATCTGGTGTCGACCGAGAACTAAAAGTTAACAAGCAAAAGGCTTGCAGAGTTAGTATCAGATCAATTTTGTTAGAGAAGTTTCTTGGATTTTGACACTTAAATGACTGTTAAATGAGCTCATATGGGCTTGTGAACAAGCTCAAACTTGGCCACATCTACAAGATATAAGACTGAATAGAAAACTCAAGATTGCAACTCAAATTCAAATTCATTTAAGCCTGCTTTTTGTAATTAATGCTTGGTTTCGATGGTGAGTTTTGACTCAATCGACTGTGCCTCAGTCTCCCAAATATATGTTTCATCTATCTGTTTGTTTGATTGCATCTCATATGTTGGCACAATTTGTCTTTCAATTTGTTTTATAAATTACCTGTACTTTTCAATGCCAAATTCATTATTGATGTTTCCACCCATCTTCAAAATATGTGTTTGGCAACTTCATGTTGTAGTGAGTAGGTAATTCTTACAAATAGATAATTTCAGTCCATAAAAATTTTAGAGCTGTTACCACTTGTATTCTTAAATTATACCTTATTTTTGATACTACAATTCTAACCCTGCTTCTATGATGCTCCTTGCTCTAAGATTTGTAAAAATGTTTACCAGAATTATTACCTAGCTAAACAAATGGTGTGTGCTAATAGGCTGCTTGGATCCTGAGAATTTCAAGGAGTTTAAGCTTGTAAAGCGTGTAAAGCTGAGCCATAATGTGGCAAAGTTCACATTTGCACTTCCAACACCTACTTCAGTTTTGGGTCTTCCAATCGGACAACACCTTAGTTGCAGGTTTGTTGTAAAATTAGCCAAAATCTCATTCGAGTTTTTATTCGTTATCTATGTATTATATTATTTCTTTTCTTGACATGAAGATTATAATTATTTCAATTATTATATTGGTTGTGAATGCTTCTAGAGTTTTAGCGGATAGAATGAGAGTTTGTTAGTTTTTACCGTTCTCAGCAATTGTTTAGGCGTCCTTGCCTTTTATACTAGTTTCTTTCTTAAACAGAGGCAAGGATAGTGAAGGTGCAGAGGTTATTAAACCATATACCCCAACCACTTTGGATTCCGATGTTGGATATTTTGAATTAGTTATTAAGGTATATATCAGAACTTTTGTCTTTTTGTTTTTGACTTTATTCTGTTTATTTAGGTATATGGTGGTTTTCTGTTTCTTTAATCTTCGTCTCTTCTGAATTTGCAATGTTTCTGGACTTTACTCAATTAGATGTATCCACAAGGAAGGATGTCACACCATTTCCGTGAGATGAAGGTTGGCGATCATCTTGCTGTGAAGGGACCCAAGGTGCGTGTCCCTTTTGCACACAAGTTCACATAAATGCTTCACTGCATGTTTGTTCCTAAATACTGTACCTATTCTGCTCCCTTATCTTTGGGTTGATGTTGATGAAAAAAGAGTGTTGATTTGATCATTGTTAGATTCATCAATTAGACGATGCTATTGTGCTTCAGTATTGGGTATCTTGTCACAGCATTATCACCTTTATCTAGTGTTAGTTTAATGCAATCCCTGGAAAACGTAGTGGTAGATTATATATAAAAGTTGTTTATGCTGCAAACTAACCGAACTAGTGACAGGAAATTAAATCCATCAATGAAAATATCAATTTTTGTTCTCCTAGTTATAAGTATATATACTGTTTCTTCTTGTTATTTGGTATAGTTCAAGAGTTTAAAGAATCATGATGAAATATGTCACAGTTTGTCATTTTCCATAGTTAACAGGAAACGACAGAGTCCTTTATATTTTCTTAGTTGATCGACTGATTAATTTGTAAAGAAACTGTTGATTTGATGTTGTGTAGATGGCAATGTTATATATATCTTCTGTTTATCATCACTAGAGATTAAACACGACGCCTAATTTCCATCTTTCAAATACGGATACATCATATTACATAAATTACTACTTAACGAACAAGATATTTTTTACTTATCAAGTCCTGAATCAAAGTTGGGGTATTGTTTTGAACCTGTGTACATGAATCAAATGCTTGCTTCCTGGATAACCTTCACACAAGGGACCTTGTGAAAAATGTTGTTGGTTTAGAACTTGGGGATAATTGATAATACATGCATAATTCTCATTAATTTTATGAAAAGATCTCTCATTTGGATTGCTGTTCTTAAATATTATTGCCACCAGGGTCGATTCAAGTATCAACCCGGTAAAGTTAGAGCCTTTGGGATGCTTTCAGGAGGCACTGGCATCACTCCAATGTTCCAAGTAGGTCGTTGATAAATGATTATTATCATTAGAGATCTTGGCTTGTGATAGTCATGGAGTATTATGGTGATTTTGTTTACATATTCTGTTGTTTTTTTTATGCTTGTGGTTTAGGTTGCTAGAGCCATTTTAGAGAACCCCAAGGAGAAGACAAAGTTCCACCTCATCTATGCTAATGTCACATATGAGGACATTCTTTTAAAGGTAATCCAGACTTCTATTTCTCTATTTTTATTCAGTGTAGGTTTACGAAATTCATGAAAGTTTTGGTCCATGATTCCCTTATGGACTCAATTTTCATGCCTGTTTGTAGTGTGGTATGCGTGCTAGGCATAAGGATACGTTTATTAATTGATCCGTGCATTCTTATTTAGGAGATCCTTGAGTTGAACATCCCTCTTCAAGTAATAATAATTCCTCCAATTAATAGAGGAAAGGAGGAAATATAGGCATTGATCCCTTGAAATTTGAGGCAGATAAGCAGTACCCTGTATATCTTATCATGTATGACATATTATCCCTGAGAAGTACATTTGCTCTTTCCCCGTTGGTCACGTTACTATAATTTGTTCTAAAAAATTGTTATTTTTTTTATTAATGTTGTACTATTTTGACACATAAATGCGTTATTATCACCATCATGGGTGTAAATTACCAAGGATGAAGTACTCAGATACAAGGTGATGTTCGACCGGAGTTTAGAAGGATAAAGCATGCATTTTTTGTTATGAGAATGGATCATGATTAATTTGTTTGTTGTTTTTGCAGGAAGAATTGGATGGACTTGCTGCTAAGTACCCTGATCGCTTCAAAGTCTACTACGTATTGAATCAGGTTAGTTGGATTGCAAAACACATACCTTAACACATTTTTATTTCTGGTTGCAGTAACTAATTCAATGCGGCAGAATAGAATGTCTCTGCTCTGCTAGGATCTTAACTTGATCTCTATAACTTACATTGACTTGAATAGGTTTTCAAGACTTCGAGTTGGAAAAAGTTTACACCAAAATAATGTATAATTTAAAAGACTAAGAAAAGTGAGTTGTAGGAGCAGTACTACTGTACATTCAAGTGACTCCGAAAAATTACAGATTTGCCCATAGCTCTGTTAACTTATAAAGAATCAAGTAACATTTTAATATGCAAGCATCTGAACCTTCCCAAAAGCTGTGATATTTCTTTGTCATGATTTTGCATTATTCATGGTCGTGTTTTCGGAATTATTTTTCTGATAAATGTTTACTTCCTCAGCCACCAGAAGTATGGGACGGTGGTGTTGGCTTTGTTTCAAAGGAAATGATTCAAGAACATTGCCCTGCACCAGCACATGATGTTCAGGTAAACATCCAAACTGTTTCTGTTGTGTTTTTCTAATATGCTTGGAAAAAGCTCTTTAACATTTTCCTATTATTAGATAGCGATTAGAAACTTCTCATACATCTTTTTCATGTGGGTAATATTGGTTTTCGTTAAGCACCGCTGACTTGTATTATGGAATCTGCAGATCCTGAGGTGTGGTCCACCGCCCATGAACAAGGCCATGGCTGCTCACCTTGAAGCTCTTGAATATGCTCCAGAGATGCAGTTCCAGTTCTAATCTCTTCGACAAGGTCATGAACACCCACCATTTGAAATAGGATTTATCACTTGCACTAGATCAACAAAAAGACCTCTACTTTAGTTTCTCTGGTGCAAAAGGAACTGTTGAGCTCAAGCAAGTTATTTGTAACTTATCTTGTTTAACCTTTAAAAACATTTTCCATTAGTTTTCTCAATTGTAGTTTTGCAGCTTGTTGAGGATGATCAATCAGATTAAACAAGTGCAAAAATAATGTTAAGTCGATGGAAGAACAGTGAGTCCTTTTAATAATAAGTGCAGTGTGATCGATCTTGGCGAGCCTAATTATCCAAACTTGGGGGATTTTCAGAGCATAATGAGTAGGTTTGTGTGTAGCTTGTTAGCGTGTGTTTGTTATGGTAGCGTGTGTTAATGTTAAAAGCTATTTTGATGGTTTTTTTTTCTTGTTTGGTAAAACTAAAAGAAGTGTTTTTTTAATATTAAAAATGCTATTTTATACCTATCCGGAGAATTCTAAAATTTGAGTTTCTCCCAAGAAGCTCTTTTTGAGCTTTTTAGAAAAAGATAAATTGTCTCATCTACCTTCGATGAACTTTAGATATTTCACCATATATCTTTCAATTACAAATATTTTATTAGTGTTCATTTTAGTACTTTTTAACAACAAAAGCTCTTTTAGATATATTTTACCAAACAATCTACTAACTTAACGCTTTTAAGTGAACACCAAATAACATTTGGTTTTTTATTAAAAGCTCTATCCAATAGAAGTTTTACTATAAGCTCTATTTGAAAAGTCATTCCAAACACATTCTTAGTCCTTATGATTTCAGATTTACATGAAAATGGTCCTTCTGCCCATATTTGACCAAACGAAAGAAATTTTACACGAACTTTTAGACTATAATGTTTCTTTATCCGGTGTTTTTTTTTATACAACATCAAAGGGAAAATAAACCCCACACAAGTGTTTCACAAACTCTAAAACAACTCTTTTTTTTTTTTCAACATCGTTAAGTATAATTTTATTTTTTATTTTTTTTATTTTTTTTTTATTTTTTGAGAATCAAAGTTTATTTGATTCTAAATATTAAACAACACAGTAAGCCACGAAACTAGTACAACAAATACAAACTTAAGTATTAGAACGAATAAGTTAAACACAAATAAAACAATCACTACAAATCGGAAAATGAAGTGTATAAATTCTTTTTAAACAATTTTTTAGGCCAACCTCATCTCGTCAATTAATGTCATTTTGAATTGTGGAAATACGCCTAAATAACACCATATCCATAGTGATTTTTAGGATGGATTAAATTTGAGTTTAAATTGCACCGATAGACAAAAATACCCCCACCTTCTGTATTAGGGTTTTTTTTTTCTTTCAAAAAACAAACCTCCATGGAGGTCGATGAAAAAAGAATTTAGAAAATTTTGTATCTTGACCAATAAGTCTCGAAATTTGTAAAAATACTCAATAAGTCTCGGAAATTACAAAATAAGTCACCGAAGTACAAAATAAGTATTAGAAATACATAAATAAGTCTCAGAAATACAAAATAAGTCTTGAAAATACCTAAATAAGTCTTGAAAACATGAAAATAAGTCTCGGGAAAAAAAACGCGAGACTTATTTTTGTGATTATGTTTTAAGGGTATTTTTGTCGGATTCACATTTTAGGTGTTTTTTTTTAAAGCCCAAGCAACTAGAATTTATTGATAAAAGAAGAAAAACAAGAGAAACAAGAAATTTAAAAAAAAAAAAAAAAAAAAAAAGGAAAGAAAAGAAAAGCGAAAACAGAGGGACGCGCAGGCTCGCCTAAAACAATAATCTAAATAGGCTTGCAGACCTCGACAGAAGACAAAAATGAAAATGAACTAAACTAATTAAGCTTAGCCATCCGACGAGCACAATCATTCCCTTCTGCCTCAACTTGTGCAGCCCAATTAGTGATAATACTTAATTCTTCTTGGGTCGTTGAAGCTGCGGAATCACAGCGAATATTAGTTTCAACTTCAGAGAAGCGCGTAGAATGTCTTCCCTTACTCATTTGAAACTTGGAACTATTTAAAAGTCGACTTCACTTTTCTTTTCGATTTGGTCACCACCGGAATCCAATTATTGTCAGACTCAAAATTCACATCTTGTCGTATCATGAGATCGACTGGACCATGATTAGAATTTGAAGCATAAATATCTTGGTCTTTTGATATTTTCTCTAAATCAACTACATAGTTGTTATTTCCTAGTTTATCTCCTCCATCAACTGCATAATTATTAGAGCATCTTCAATGCAAGCGTAGCTTGTGAAAAAAAGAGATGCCATGTAGGATAAATAGATGTTATGTTAATAATTGTGCATACAATGCAGCCGTGCATATTCAACTTGAAGCTGACGTGGCAAAAATAAAATAAAATTAGACATTGTCAACATGACCGTCTAATTTCAGACGGTCTGTTGCCTAACTATTTTTTAGGTTGACTAAGCAAATATTTAAAATTGACATTAATTTTTCAACTATTGTTGGTAAGGAAATAAAATATAAGATAAAAACATGAAAAAAAAAATGGACACGTCATTAAAAAAAAATGTGTTTTAGACATAAGCATTAGAGACCAAATTTTGAATTGATTATCTATCAAGTCTATTTTTATACCACATTGGAAGTAAGTCTCTTGACGTTGTTGTCATGTTAACGATTATTGATATGTAAGCAACTTTTGCATTGGAGATGCTCATTATCTTGCAACGATTAGTATTAGAATCTTTATTCAATAAAACATCCTCATTATTTTGCTAAAGAATTGGGTCAACTCATTGAAATCTAAATTTGTCAACTTCAGAATTGGCTGTTGTTTCCTGACTCACTTCCAAATAAATGTGAAAAGGTGTTATTAAAACTTAAGTTATTAAATTAGTTCTAGTCTATAAAAGTAGAGGAGTAAAGAGTATTAGAAATTTTTTGAACCCTTTTGAATTTTCTGTTTTCTTATTGACAAAATGCAAGTAGTAGTAAGAACTAAGAAGGGATATATTTACTTTATAAGAAGTAGGTGACCAAACCAGCTTGATTCTTGAAGTATTTATCATAGAAAATTAATGAAGCAGAATAGCAGATCCCCATAAGACTACAATTTCCTAGGTTAAATAATTAAAATTGTTTTTCTTTTTAAAAATAAATAAATTAATTAATATTGTTGTTGTTGGGATGCCACGAGTATCAAATGTGGAAGACTGGTAATTTCCTAGGTTTAAATTTGTGCCACCGTTCATGTGGTATATATATAAACTATTGTTGGGATTTTATTTACAAATAGCCAAGAAATAATATGTTTTTTTTTCTTTCTAATTTTTCCTAAACTTCCAACATTTTTTCTATTATTGTTAATTTAGCCCTTGAAATGACAAAAATACCCCTTTGACTTTTATTTTCTGAATTAATTTTAAATGAAAAAAATTGAAAATTTTCTGAAACCCCCTTTTACTGCGGACAGAATTCTGCAAAATAAAAATAAAAAATTGATTAATTTGAAGTTTCATATATTAATATCGCTAGTTTTGATAATTCACCTTTTATTTTTACATTAATATTCAAACCAAATAATACTATAATGTCATAGCTACTATTAACAAAATGACAGATCATTTTCTCTTCATTTCTGTGAGGAGTTTGAGTTCCTCTTTTACCGGTAAACCCATTAAATTGCAAATTGTGGGAAACTGACGTTCATAATGAGAGTTGCATTTTGGATCTCCCATCTCGTTAAGTCCTTACAAACCGATAATCCAATCGCCAAACGGTTATGAGAATTGAGATATTAAAATAATAATAATAATAATAATAATTGGATCGTGTCAAATTCATTCTTGCTTCTCGGTCCGAACAAATCTAGGGACTGGGAAATGGGAATCTTTCTCTTTTTAAAATTCATAGGCTTTTATGTGCCTTGATTTTAAACACTTGCACAATTCACCAGGATTATTTTATTTTAATCATTCCTCACTCAACCTTTAAATTTTCTGGACACAAACAAATGGAGCAGTTGGGTCCTGCTCAAGTTTCACCTTCCCTAGTTTCAAACTGCTAATCTGTTTTTTTTAATTTTTTTTTTATCTTAAAATAAATTAAGATAGAATTTTATATTTAAAGATATATTTGAATATCATCCCATAAAAAAACCAGTTACTTAAATTTTTGATTTTGATCTAAAATATGTGTTCAAAATCTAGATCTATATTGTGGTTTTTGAAAAGTATACAAAATATTGTCCACAATACACATTTTTTGGTTCTCACCCAGGTGTCCCCACCTAACATCGGAGTGGGACTAATCTTGTCGGCCCGGAAGGTCAGGAAAGGCCTAGCCATAGGGGTGCTCAACATGAGTTTGTTTTTTAGTGGGAGTCGAACTCGGGCAGTGCTGGAACGGTTCACCCTACATGGAATGTGGTGACCAACTGCACCACACACTGATGGTTGCCATTACACATTTGAATAACATGTTGCCATATATGAGTCATATATAAATTTAATTCAAAATAACCATTATAATGATTAATTTGAGAGAAGATACAAACAAATTGATTGTTAATAGATGGGTTTATGCCAACATGGGTGTAGCTTAATTGGTAGATGGATGAGCTTGGGGTTTGGGCAAATAACTCCAAGGTCAGCGGCTCGAATCCTACCAATGGTGAAAGCTTTCAAAAAAATATCTGGTCCCGAATTAATAGATATTGTTAAAAAAAGAAAAAGAAAAAGAAAAAGAAAAGATGGGTTTACAAATAATATTCAATACTTTGGTTCACCAAATTCAATCAATTCTGTTAGTATTTGATACAGAAGTGGACCCAAACAAATTGTTTAAAGAAGTTTGGTTCTGGTCAGCTTTTTGTCATCAACTGGGTCCTGACTCCTGACCCCTCAAGGAAATTCAGGTGTTCACCAAATTGCAGTTATGAAAATCCCACTGTGTCTTTATTTTTCTTGGCATGTTGTAGATTATCTATTTAGTATTAAGGATATCTACTCCCACGGTTCCGGAAATTAAACTCTTTATAAAATGAGCATAATGAGACTCTCGATCATTCTGCTATAAGTCTATAACCATTCGTATATCAAATATCGGATGAGTTTTGATAAGAAACAGGGTTGGTTAAGTGGTATCCATTCACGTCTATATCAAAGAGGTTATAGTTAAAAATAAAATAAAAAATTAGTTGAGTTTGTTTATTTATTGTTATTTTATATACATATATATATATTTTTTATAAGTATTAACTAGTGGACCAAACCCAGATTAATGTAAATTAGAGGGACTAAAATCATAATAACCCAAATCTTGAGTGTTAATTAAAATTAACGTTATGTTTTTATTATAGAGTTTAAAATTTTGAAATCAGAACATTTATTAGTACTTATCTAGTAGGTGAGTAATGATTTTAACAAAGTACGAATGTAAAAATGTGATAGTTTTGATACGTATTGATTGGTCAAAAGTCAAAACCATTCAATACTGTATTGATTTTTAAAATAAGGATGGTAGAAATACCATAATTTACATAACACATTAAAGTAAAACATGCTTTGAATTTAAATCCTAATTAAATGTAAATTAGTAGTAACAACTACCAAGTGGGGTATACAAATCAGCCTCTTTGATAATCATTAAGAAGCCAATAGGGGTGTAACTCAATTTGTAGATAGACGAGCTTCAGACTTGGACAAATGACTCTTAGGTTAACGGCTTGAAGCTTTCAAAAAAATAACTGGGATATTGTAAAAAATAATAATAATAATAATAATAATAATAATAATAATCATCAAGAAAAAGAAAAGAAACTTTGTACATGCATAGATAGAGAGAGATATATGCATGGATGGAACATTGTTGTAAAATGTAGAATGTGATGCAGAGAGAGGACGGAGAAGAAGTCCAGTTGAGCCCGCTTCAATAGATTGACCCTATTCGTACGCTACTTCAACTCTCTTTGCGTACACGTGAGGCAGAAGAGAGAGAGAGAGAGAGTGAGAGAGATGCATCAACAATAACAACAAAGACAGAAGAAAAGAGTTTTTGGTGAGTAGTTGGATTTTTATTTTTTCTACGGTAAGAATCCAAATAAATGTACAACATCGGAAACTTTGAATTCCCATTTCTAACTCTCCATCTAATCATATTTCCAAATTTCGGTTTTTCAAATCATTGACTGTTTTTATTTGGTGGGTTTGTGATCTTTTTTTTTTTTTTTTTTTTTTTGATAAAACAAGAACAGCAGCACTAATGGAAAAGGCAACAGCCAAACAAAACAAACGAAAGCTGGAAAACCAACCAAGAAAACACCAGGAAAACAAGATCCCCCACAAATTTATCCAGGCTTCTCCTTTTGAACAATGCTTCTGATACTCCTCCATCCAAAATCTGTCATTAGCGCTACGAAGCGCATACTTTGCAAGGCTCTGAGCAGCTCTGTTTGTCTTGGCAGAAATATAAGTGAAACGCATCACGCACAACATCAATATCAGCTAAGATAGTTCCAAAATCCGAGTCTCGAAAATTCTCCTGGTTAATCCATTTAATCACCATAGCCTCATCCGATTCAATCAACTTAGGATTTAGACCACAATCAACACCAAACTGCACACCTCTTTGAATGGCCAACACATTAGCGATCACAGAGCAATTGCTAATACACACTCTTTGGGAACTGCAAGCCATCACCTACCCAGCTGAGTTTCTCACAATAATACCCAAACCAGCAATCCCACTCTTCCTATCAACAACAGCCCCATAACAGGCGCAGCCCAGACTTCCGATAAACCGTCCCTCACCAGAGCCCAGACGTCATTAACAGGGTTTGTGATCTGGGTTTGTTGTCATTCTCTCTATGAGCTGATTTCTGGGTATTGGATATTTTAGCACAGCATTTCTGATTGCGTTAGCAATTTAAGTTTATATATCATTATTAATGGTGTTTGGCTCCTTTATAGAGAAAGCATTGCTGGTTTTCTTGGATTAGTGTTGCTGCTATGGGTGAGAGGAGTAAATCATCTCTTGGGATCATTACTCGTAAGTCTTTGTTTTCCTTGTTCACAATTGCATCAATTCTCTTCTTTTTGTCGTGGTTCTTTGTATTGCGGTCCACTTCCATTGATAGTAGTTTGTTTACCAATACCAATACCAATAGCAATCCCCTGCATGTAGTTAACAATGGTAATTCTGAACCTACGAATAGAAACCGCGCAATACTTAACGATAGTGTAGAAGAAGAAGAGGCAGAATTACCCCAAAAGAAATGCAATACCAAAAATAAAGCGATTCTTAAGGTTTATATGTATGATCTACCCCCTGAGTTTCATTTTGAACTCTTAGATTGGAAAGCACAAGGGGGAAGTGTTTGGCCTGATGTTACAAAAAATATACCTCAATATCCCGGTGGATTGAACTTGCAACATAGTATAGAATATTGGCTTACCTTGGATCTCCTTGCTTCCGAGATTTCTAACATCCCCAGAGCTTCTAGTGTGATCAGAGTGCGCAACTCTACTGAAGCTGATTTTATATTTGTACCTTTCTTTGCTTCGTTGAGCTATAATAAGTTTTCGAAAAAGACTCCACATAAGAAGAAAGGCAACGATAGAGCGTTGCAAGACAAGTTGGTGGATTATGTGACGAATCAGGAGTTGTGGAAACAGTACCAGGGGAAAGACCATTTCATTGTAGCTCACCATCCCAATAGCCTATTGACTGCTAGGATGAAGCTATGGCGAGCAACTTTCATACTTTCCGATTTTGGGAGGTACCCTCCCAACATAGCCAATGTTGATAAAGATGTCATTGCGCCTTACAAACATGTGATCAAGCCTTATGTCAACGATACATCTGATTTTGATACTCGTCCAACTCTGCTGTACTTCCAAGGAGCCATATACAGAAAAGATGTAAGTGCTCTTCCTCGTTTTGTTACTTGTCTTCTGTTTAATTGTGATACAATGTGGTCTTTATCAGGATTTATGATGATGCTTATTTGTTGTTTGCTATCTCGTATAAGATACTTCTTTTGCTGATTATCATATTTCGTTGGATCATACTAACAGAAGTTCCTTTTCAAGCCTTTCATTTGTGAGTACTTGGATCCATTTTCTTATCCTTTGCGGAATTTCATTTACTGATTAAAAAATAAATTAGTTAATGGTGAAATCAATTAGGCGCTCTTTCCTTCTGAAAATACATCCATTTTGAGGGAATTGGGTTTTTGTGTCGACACACTGATAATCTTAAGTTTCTTCTATCTCGATATCCGTAGAATTTGCTCGTACTCCAGTGGAAGTGCTGTCAAAAACTTAATCATATATAGATGGATAGTTAGAAAATGGCCGGCTTATAAGTTCGTGTTCTTTCTGACCTCATTTTGTTACTCCGATTAAGAATCCCCAAGGAATTCTAAGAATTCATTTCTCTTTGTTAACTCAAAGATAATTAGAGATAACGAATACTACTTTGAACCTTTTCTCGAAGAATTGTTAAAAATGCATCATTGTGAGAACTATTATTTTCTGCTGTGATGAATGTTTAGTGTGTTGGCTTTTGGAGAAAAGATGATGAAACCTTCTTAGCCAATCTCAGTCTCAGAGTTCTTTACGATTCTATTACCAGTTTTGAAGGGCATAGTCTTGATTTCTTGCGTGTTCCAAGTGTTTGTGTGCATCATGTATATCACTAGCTCTCCATATATGTATGCACAGTATGGGTATGCTTATGTATATTAATACCGCTGAACCCTTTAGAAATGGGTTCATGTCGTCCCTTGTTAATCGTTTCAAGTAAATAATCTGTATAAGATTTTGAATTGATTGATTGCTGTTCACATATTGTTTCTTTTCTCATGCATGATTCTTTATTCTTTGGTTCTTACTCAGGGCGGCTTTGCACGGCAAGAGTTGTTTTATCTTCTTAAAGATGAAAAAGATGTGCATTTCACATTTGGAAGTGTTCAAAGGAATGGAATCAACAAAGCCACACAGGGAATGCACGCTTCCAAATTCTGTCTCAACATAGCCGGTGATACTCCCTCGTCAAATCGCCTCTTCGATGCCATTGTCAGTCATTGTGTCCCTGTCATCATCAGTGATGAAATTGAGCTTCCTTACGAGGACGTTCTTGACTACTCTAAATTCTGCATATTTGTTCGCACATCAGATGCTGTCAAGGAACATTTTCTGATAAACCTAATCAGAAGTATCAAGAAGGATGAGTGGTCTCGAATGAGGGACAGGTTGAAGGAGGTTGAGGATTTCTTCAAGTTTCAATATCCGTCAAAGGAGGGCGATGCTGTCCAGATGATATGGCAGGCGGTAGCCCGAAAGGTCCCTGCCATGAGATTGAGGATACACAAGTCTAAGCGATTCTCTCATACCGTTACAAAGAAAGAGCAAGAGTTAAAATCAATACCGTCACCGCGTAATTTTTGGTGAAAAGTTGAACTCTACATTCTTTGGGGCAAGACAAATTTAGACCTACTGATGTGTGAGACAAACCATCAGGTTTTTTCTGCTTCATAAAGGTGAGAATGTCAATCTATTCTCACTGCAGAATTTTGGGACTAAAGTTTTCATGCCCCTTGTACAAAGAAAGTCTATTCATTTGTTTACAGCTTCTAAATATGGCTAGAGATACTTTAGTGATCATTTTTTTTCTTAATCAAATATTTTTTTTGTTCATATACTCCTTGATAATTCATTGGCATGCTTGGATATAGTTTTTTGTTTGAGTATTACAATAGGACTGTTGGGAGTTGGGACTTGCCAAAGGTTTCAAACTTAAAAATATTAAATTATGATTATTAAAAAAAAAAAAGGTGCCCTTGAAATTAACAAAATATAATAATTAGTTTAATATTAAAAACCCTCCTTCACCTTTGAACTATTATTAAATGTACCCTTGTTCTTGTGGAGTGTGGGCTAACAAACAATGCTTTTATTTGGTAAAAGTTTGAGGGTATAATGGTTAATTCATACAATTGAAATTTAAGTAGGAACGTTTTAGACTTTTTAATGGTCAAACTCAATCAATTGAACCAGGGGATGATTCTGAATAAAAGCATTTTTATTTATACATCCAATAATAGTTCAAAAGTGAGGGGTCAAAATGAAAATGTCATAACAAAAGTGCCCTTGAAATTTTGTCTAATTATAATTTATGCCGCACCACTTATGTATAATTACAATTGCTTGCAAAATTAAAACTACAAAACATGCTTTACTTGTTTTATCTAAAACCTCTGAAAAACCTCCGAAAAAAAAATGGCTTTATCTTCTCTTCAACCTCAAACTCAGTTTCGTCTTCTTCCTCCTCATCCTTCGATTACGACTTCCTCAAAACGCCATCGTTTCACGCCTGTCAAAGCTCCAAACTTATCGTCGATTAATGGCGCATTTGCTTCCAGAAGAAGAGTTTTATCCGTTATCGTCTCGGGCAAAGCTTCGCTGTACACCAGAGAAATCGAACAAGTAGTAGTAGAAGAAGAAGATTTCCAGGCCGTCAACATCGCCGAAGACGTGACTCAGGTCTCTCTGCTTTTGACCCAAATTACCGTCCTTTCCTGTTGTTTTTTATTTAAGTGACAATTTTACAAGTGGGTTTGAGCATTGAAGAATTAAACTTCCAAAAAGAAACACAATTCAGTTGATTGAAGACTTTTTTTCATGAAAAATAGTTTATTCAATTTGTTTCTCTTCAACTGTAAATGAAATCTTCTTTTTTATGAATAAGTTTAGTGTGTCAGTCCAAAACAGTTCTTGACATCCATTTATTTTGGTACTAAAAGTTAATGGATTATGTTAGTTAGGCCTTTAAGGCACAAGTTAACAGTTCCAATGGAAACAAATTTGACATAGAATGCCATGTTTTGAAAAGATGTTAAACGTTAACAATTGAACTAAAGACACAGATGCTAATTAGAACCAAAGTTAATATAGGCATGTGAAGGTCAGCTAGATACTCAAAATGTGTTGTGTTGCCATCAATAATACTATTGATTCCAGGTTGGAGTCGTTGCGTATTATGTGTAGCACTTCTTTTGCTTTTGGTAATAACCCTTATGTTTCAAAATCTTTACTGATCTGAGCAGTTGTGACAAATTGATGTATAGTTGATTGGGGGAACACCAATGGTATATCTCAATAAAGTTACAGAGGGCTGCGTAGCAAATGTTGCCGCTAAACTTGAGTCCATGGAACCTTGCCGCAGTGTCAAGGATAGGTATCTTATTGCATTTTTCTTTGATATAGTAGCATTCAATATCAACTGTTTTGTGTTATTTGTGTTTTCTCTTTAAGTGTAATATGTATTAAAGTACTAGTTTGTGTTGGTAATCGTCCACTATATAATTTGGGCTTATCAATAGGACAAACTTATCAAATACTACATTAGTATGTTGTGTAAGTTTTCACTCTGATTTTTCATGCATGCATACAAGTGATAACATGTTACGAAGAACTGATGTTTTCTATTTTAATAATTGAAAATTCAGAATTGGTCATGGTATGATATCTGAGGCTGAAGAAAGTGGAGCAATTTCTCCTGGGAAGGTTAGCCACAAACTTTTAGTACAACTACTTTCCAATTGCATGTCATAGATCAGTATATCTCTTAGCTATTATATACGTAATTATTTATTGGTATTCTATGGGTTTAGATGTTGTGGCTTTGCGAAAGCCGTGTTTTAGTTTATTTATATACAGTACATGTTATGCTATGAGTCCTATCTTGTTGCAGACTGTATTAGTTGAGCCAACAACTGGAAATACAGGACTTGGTATCGCTTTTGTTGCGGCAGCCAAGGGATATAAACTCATAGTCACCATGCCTGCATCAATAAATCTTGAAAGAAGGATTCTTTTACGTGCATTTGGAGCAGAAATTGTTTTGACAGACCCAGAGAAAGGTCTAAAAGGAGCAGTTGATAAAGCTGAAGAAATTGTTCTGAACACCCAAAATGCCTACATGTTTCAACAGTTTGATAATATGGCTAATATGAAGGTTGTTCATGATTTATTTCACATTATTCCTTGTTTCCTGAATGCTGTTGGTTGTATTCTTAAGAATATCTTATTATGATTTTCTTCCATGAATTGCAGATCCACTTTGAAACTACAGGACCAGAAATATGGGAGGATACTGTAGGTTGTGTAGATATATTTGTTGCTGGAATTGGAACTGGTGGTACCATCACAGGCACTGGGCGGTTCTTGAAAATGATGAACAAAGATGTTCAGGTAAGAATCTTACTTCGATGAGGAACTTGAGCACATCATTTCAATATGACAAGAACTTATGCATAGTCTGTTGAGGGAGAGAGAGTTAACAAAAAATGGAATATGAACAAGTTTTGGCTTCATTTCCTTGAAGAGATGTGTGGGGGGAAGGCATTATATGAGCCTGCTGAGTGGCATTGTTGGAAATCTATTGCAGCATCTTGTCAATAGTTTATAACTTTCTGGATGACAGCATGTAAGTTCCTAATTTGGCATCTTCTGTCTACTTAGGTAGTTGGTGTTGAACCTGCAGAAAGGAGTGTAATATCTGGAGAAAACCCAGGTGAAAGCATTTTGGTGGACCTTAATTTTATTACATTAAATTCCCGAGCCTTTCCTGCTTGTAGAAAACATTACGGTCCAGCCATCTCTACTTACAGCTTATGACATCTTGACACAGGTTATGTGCCAAGCATCTTGGATGTCAAATTGCTTGATGAGGTTTTTAAGGTAATGAAAATCTACTTTCCCTTCTATTACCCTTTTTATTCGTTTTTCCTTTTAAAAAAAAAACCATATACTCTGTTGCACGATCATTTTATTTTGTTGTTGTTGCAGGTTTCCATATTCCCATTATTCCTTACAAAAGTATCTTAATACTAGATATTTTTGAGGTTCCATTGGATGTTAAGAACTTCCAATAGCGGCTACTCTCTCTCTCTCTCTTCTCTCTCTCTATGTCACTTTTGAGTTCTCATCAGTACACTACCGATTTTGAATTCATTGTGTTCTGATTGGTCTAATTGTCCTCTAAAAGCTTGTACTTTGCAGTCCTTACTCGTTAGATTTCACAGAGCTTTTTATCAGGTTATATAGTCTCCATCGTATATCCAATGATCAAGGATCTCCTGTGTAGAAAAAACATAAGCAAAGCTCAATTCATATCGTTATACCGAAAATTTGAGTTTCTTTCTTTTACATAACTAATTTATATATCAAACTCAAATAAATGATAATCAGTGAAATAATCAGTATTTATTTGCTATGTGCAATAGTACAATCATTGAATGAAATGAGAAATGAGATGAGTTGTGCAGTTCCAACTGGGTGATTCATGCATGAGTCTCCACAGATTATTATTTTCCAATTGGGTGTCCATGGTCCCTGTTGGATCATGTCAAAAGATCTACTGTGTGCCATTCTTGTTATTGTTTAGTGTTGAAGACAATAGGCTTCTTGCACTCCTATGAAAACTCCTTTTTAATTTTTTTTTTCTCTTTTTCAATATCCAAATGGACTTTCTTTGATTTTCTAGGTCATAGTGAATGGTCCATGTAGTGCTCCTCAGTCAGATTGTCGAGTCCTACTTTTATCTGAACTTTTGCTTGTCATTTGGATTAACTTTTAATGTGACATTTGTTGATGTAAACCTGCAGGTCACCAGTGATGAAGCTGTCGAAATGGCAAGGAGATTAGCATTGGAGGAAGGATTGCTGGTAATCTACAAATAACTTTTAACATGAAGAGTGAAACATTATGGGTGCGTTTGGTACGCGGGACGGGACATGACAACGTGGGACAATTTGTTCTTGTCCCACGTTTGACGCGTCCTTAGCATAGGACAGGACGGGACAAGGTGGGACAAAAATCACAAAAAATTGTCCCACCCAAGACCCTAGGACAACTTGTCCCATGACATGGGACAAGTGTCAAAAAGACCAATTTACCCTTTAAATTTTCAAACAATTACAATCATATCTAATATATTCTATATTATATATATTAATAATATATATATTATAATTACATATATAATATTATATATATTATATAATAATATTATTATTTGATATTATTATATATTAATATACAATATTATAATTTATGTTGTTATATATATAAGAGGGGTACTCTGGTCATTTGAACCTCTTGTCCTGTCCTATCCCAGCCATACCAAACGCATAATAGTACAGTCCACAGTTTTGTCCTAGGCCTTCCAAACACAATACAGAACAACCTGTCTTGTCCTGTCCCACCTTGTCCTGTCCCATGTCTGTGCCAAACGCACCCTATATGGCATTCTCCTTTTCATTTTAGCTATAACTATCATCTACAGTTTAGCTTGAAAGTTACAGCTGGGAAGTTGTCACTTATGAAACTAATACCATCTATCCCACCAAGAAGCTTTTCAGAACTAGTTCTCTGTTCTCATTTAAGCTGGAAGATTGTTTTCCGATTTCCAGTCCTGATTTATTTTCTCTAGAAAGCTCAACATTATTCATAGTTTAACCTTTCTTTATTATTGGTTATATCACTGGATGAGTAGAAAAGCCCTTGTCTTTAGTGGTAGTGGTGTTAATTTAGTATTCCAAACCTTGTTCTTCAGGTTGGTATTTCATCAGGAGCTGCTGCTGCTGCGGCAATCAGCTTGGCAAGAAGGCCTGAGAATGCTGGAAAGCTTATCACGGTGAGGAACTTTCTTTTTAATCGCGGGCCATATTGTTAATATTAATGATCACCGGCTATATGTAAAATATGGCAATGTTTTGTATAAACCAGTACTTTATTAATATATCTGTTGAATGCCATGTTTCTTGTCATCTAAAAATCACCATTACTAGAGAGCTTTTCCTGTTCACAGACACAAACACTATAGGAAATGTACATTTGAATGCGTCATAATTTCTTACCACAACTTTCTAATTTGACACTCCTTTGTCATGATATTGTCAACTTGATTGTGCTTTCTGACTTGCCTATTTATGGTTATTAATGTTAAAAGGTTATATTTCCAAGCCATGGTGAGAGGTATATCCCCACAGTTCTTTTCCGCTCTATATACGAAGAAGTCCAAAATATGCCGCAGAAATAGTGACTTCATTCCAGACAATTTAGTCTTTCGAAGTATTGAGTTTGTTTTCATCGTGAAACAGAAGTAGCCATCATATTTTTTGGTAAGTAAATAATTCAAATAACCTTCATGTATAACTGTTCTAGTCATTTTTCCCTGGATCAACCGATTTTTGTTTTTTATCTTTTTATTCCCAGGTGCCATTTTCGTATCAAGGCACATCATTTCAGATTAGATTTCGACATTTTTTTTTACTTTTTCATAGAAACGATTTCAGAGACTCTATACTTGATAAGTGGTAGCTTTCCTATCAGTCTTATATGTTTTAAATTTTGTGAAGGACATATTGGTTCTGGTGTAGGATGGCTTTTGTTGTCATTCAATGTTGTACCATCTGTAAATTTATGTTTCAAACAAACAGGTCACTGTGGATATGGAGCAGTTTACTAGCAAATTGTATAATTCATTATTATTATTATTATTATTATTATTATTTTTGACAAATTATACACTTAGGTTTATCATCACAGAATACCATTTAAATATTGAACTCATATATTTGTATTTTTTTACAGTACTCATACAGTTTTGAGTTTGTGTAAAGGTGGATAATTAATGAGTTCCTTTTAACATGCCAATGAGATAAACAACTTAATAAATAAAGTTAATATTTATTAGAGAAGAGCTTTAATGCACCGATGTGTATATGATATGATTTAAGTGGATTGTGCATATATTAAATATTTAAGAAAATTACATTACATGGGTCGACTCATATCGTAAGCAAATGTTGTAATATGTAGATGAGAAATAAATGGTCATATTTGATGTGACTGCTATGGGCCTTTGATTAGACTTTTGTAATCGGAGTATTTTAGGTTCTGTATTTTGGTTAAGATAGGATTGGGATTGGACTATTTTAGTTTTAGTCCAATCCCAAGTTTGGTGAGGTCCGGCAACCAGTACTATTTTTAGTCCATAGTTAATTTTATCCCATTAGAGGAGGATAAAATAAACCCCTCCAAATCATTGGGATTATTTTATAATCTCTTGCGTGTTCTTCTTCAATCAATTAAAAATAAAAATAAAAATAAAACAGAAAAAACAATTTCACATGAACATGTACCGCTAGCAACACCCTTACAACCATCACACCAATCATCACCCAACTCCCACACTAGACCTGACACGGTTCTAGTTTGGTTCTGGTTTCAGTTTCGAACCGACGATTCCGGTTCCGTCAGAACTGTCGGTTCTGAACCTTTTTTTTTTTTTTTTTTTTAAAACAAACCAATCACCTCCCTACACACACCTACTCACCCACGTGACCCAACT
Source organism: Acer yangbiense (assembly GCA_008009225.1). NCBI lineage: Eukaryota > Viridiplantae > Streptophyta > Magnoliopsida > Sapindales > Sapindaceae > Acer > Acer yangbiense. Next base: position 24,000,203 of record CM017763.1, read on the forward strand.
GGCCAACCCCAAATTCCCATTTCCTAATCCCTAATCACCTTATCACTTCATCAAAATATATCACCTAACCCAAAATTTTCAATCCCCAATCTCATCTCTGATCTCTCTCTCTCGACTCTCGATCGATGATCGATCCAAGCAAGTGCAAGAAGAACTAAAGAAGAAGAAAGACGAAGAAGTGAAGAACTGAGGAAGACGAGGAAGAAAGAAGAAGATCGATCCAAGGGAAGCTGATGATGGCCGAAAGAAGAAGATGGTGAAGATCAGATGGTGGACCGATGATAGCCTGCTTTCTAGGCTTGCTATGTACTCTGCTTCTTTGCCTATCTGGCTTTCTTCAATGGTGGATCTGTTCAAAATTAATTTTTTGTGTGTGTGTGTGTGTGTGTGTGTGTGTGGCTTTCTTCAATGGTGGATCTGTTCAAAATTGATTTGTGTGTGTGTGTGTGTGTGTGTGTGTGGCTTTCTTCAATGGTGGATCTATTCAAAATTGATTTGTGTGTGTGTGTGTGTGTGTGTGTGTGTGTATGTGTGTAGGGATGGCAAAATTCCCCCCGGGGACGGGGCCCCGTGGGAACCCACACTTTTGGGGTGAGGATGAGTTTCAATTTGGTGAGGATAGGGCGGGGATGGAGATAGATAGTCTAACCCGCAATGGGTATGGGGTGGGGATGAGTTTTATACTCCTCACCCCGCCCCGCCCCGCTTAAAATAATACTTAGTTAAACTACGTAGTTTCAAAGAAAATAAATATATCTATATATATATATATATATATATATATATATATATATATATATATATATATATATACACATTAACCCTAACTTTACATCTCTCCACTGTTATTTAACATAAAGTGACAAAACAAAATACTATTGAAAAAAACACTAGACGCTAACTTCAACTCTAAGTCTCTAATCCTCAAACAACTCGAAGTTCACTGTTCAAACTTAAACCTCAAACACAAGAGGACATACAGTAAGTTTCTTTCTCAAATAACTTTTAAAATTAAAAGTTTAATAACAACAGTTTTTTTTTTTCAAGTTTATTACTTAAATAATTCTCAACTCTTGAATTAAATTTAATTCGTTGATCACTACTTCAAGTAGGCACAAATATGTCTACAGATGCACTAAAAAGTGAAGACCCAATACTAGTGTCATCAAGAGAAAATTGTGTAAACATAGAAGAACAACATGGGGTGGAAACAAACTCAATTGAATGTGAAGATGATGGTAACAAAAGAAAAAAAAGATGTACATCAGTTATGTGGGAGCACTTAACTAATAAAAAAAAATTTGAATATAACTATCATATTCAATAGTTATATATTTGTTATTTATATATATGGGGTAAATGGGTGGGGAAGGGGAAAACACTCCCCGTTGTACCCCGTCCCGCCCCAACCTAACCCGCACCATTTATGGTGGGGTTTTATGAGGGGATGTGTTTTCAAAAAATAAATGGGGTGCGGTGCGGGGAAGGCCACCCCGCCCCGAACCCGCCCCATTGCCATCCTTGTGTGTATGTGTGTGTGTGTGTGTGTGTGTGTGTGTGTGTGTGTGATGGAACCGGGCAGTTCGGCGTTAGATGGAACCGGGATCGAAACCGGCCTCCCTAGGTTATGGTTTCGGTTCCTAAACCGGAACCGAAAAATCGGTTCCAGTTTCGATTCCACGGTTCAAAACGGAACTGTGTCAGGTCTATCCAACACCAGCTCCCATAGACCACCACCAACAAGAAATATAAACCCATAAACTAACACACCACTAGGAAAAAAAAAAAAAATGAATCAACCCAACTCCCCACGTGTAGCTCCATTCAATACTAATTTTAAGTAATTGAAAAAAAAAAAAAAAGTCAAGCTAAAACCAAAATCAAAGTAACCACCAATTTTTTTTTTTTTTTTTTTTGGCAAAATCAAATTAAAAGTAAATCCAAAATAATTCAACACTCAAATCCAACCATCATCCCCAAGAATTGAAAGCACCCAACCACCCTCATCAGTTGATCTCTTCTCAACAGAGGAGAATGTTACAGACTCAAATGTCTGTAATGAAAAATTACAAAAAGCAGAAAGAAAATTAAGAAAGTAAATAGGTTAATTCGAGGAAACTTTAAACCTCCCAAATACAACCCAAAAGTTGCAGACAATAATTCTTCAGTTCCTTTCATTAATGAATATATATATATATAACTGATCTCCTCAGTGCGCTTTGAGGAATATATATCAGTGCTCACAATCTCCTAAACTTAAGCAACTAACTAACCCACTTGAACAACTAACTAACCCACCACTTATAATTAAATGAGCAGTAAACCCATAAACCCATTATCTTTCTAATTAAAATTAGATAAAATATCAAAATAAAACATACAAATAAAATTACAATAGATATCTAAATGTTATGAATTAAAGCCTAAAAGCAAGAATATAGAATAAAACACTAAACAAGAGAAAGAAAGAGAGGGAGAAAGCACTTCAGTCAATCTTATTGATTATCTTGAACGATCACATAATAGGCTTATATATAGCCATATGAAGGATTATCTCTACAATTGATATATATTAAATTACATGATAATAACAAATAATTATCTAGGTGGTGATAAATCCATATTATCACAACATTAAATAATATTAACAGGTTCGTATCATTCCGTTCCCCTTAAAAGCATCCTTGTCCTCAAGGATGAACTTTTTTGAATGGATCCACCGTCTCATCCGCTTCCAATTTATAATTAAATATAAATATATCTTGAACCTTTCTTGGAAATGCTCCATTGATTCACTCTTGAATTCATCCTCACTAGCGTGCAAGACTCTTGAGAAATTGTTTTGATAATATTTAGGACCACATATACCTTTGGACCTTAAATAGAACTCTTTTTTAGTCCAGTTGTATGGTTTTTCAACCATCTTATTTTGCTGTTGCTTGCAAATAAGATTTTAACATCAAAAGTAATTATTCTTACCTTGCAACTTTCTTGAATGCATTTAGTAATTGCCACGTCGTTGAATTGTTGGAGACCTTGACTTTCAACCAAAGACATAGAATTTTCTTTATTCTTAGACAAACATTGATTTAATTTAATAGATATAGATTTCAACATATTCTTCATATGCTCAATCTCTGGTAGGATTATTTGCTTCATAGTCGCTTGCTTTGCTGCGTTGATAGTTTTCCTTGCAAATTGCTAGCTGAGTTTCTTCAATTTCTCACTAATTAGGCATGTGAGTTCTTTTTGATTAGTTGAGAGAATATACATGGTTTTCTCAAGAGTGTCGACTCAATCCTGCAGCTCCATATTCCTAGCTCTGATACCAAATGTTACAGACCCAAATGTTTGTGATGAAAAGTTACAAAAAATAAAAAGAAAAATTAAGAAAGTAAATAGGTTAATTCAAGAAAACCTTAAACCTCCCAAATATTGGTGTTTAAAGGAACCAATAACCTTCCAAATACAACCCAAAAGTTGCAGACAATAATTCTTCAATTCCTTTCATTAATGAATTCACACACACACACACACACACACACACACACATATATATATATATATCAATGCTCACTCTCTATTAAACTTAAGCAACTAACCAACCCAACTAACTAACCCCCCACCTATAGAGCAGTAAACCCGTAAACTTAATATCTTACTAATTAAAAATAGATAAAATCACACACACACACACACAAACACACACACACACACACACACACACACATACATATATATATATATCAGTGCTCACTCTCTCCTAAATTTAAGCAACTAACCAACCCAACTAACTAACCTACCACCTATAGAGCAGTAAACTCATAAACTTAATATCTTACTAATTAAAAATAGATAAAATAACAAAATAAAACATACAAATAAAATTACAATAAATATCTAAATAATATTAATAGGTTCGTATCATCAGCGTTCTTAACGCCGACGACCATCCCCAACCTAAACCAAAAAGAAACCCATTCACCACAATCGTCACTACCCCATGATAAGAGATGGGAAGAAGAAGAAGAAGAAGAAGAGGGAAGAGAAAAAGAAGGAACTCAGCGGCGAGATGAGATCAATTAAAAAAAACCTAGAAAAAACGTGGTAACAGGGAAAAGAAGAGAAAGAGATGGAGGAGAGAGAATGGAAAGATCTAGAGAAAGGAGAGAGAAGGGAAAGATCCAAATTTTCATCAGATTGTTTTTTATTTTTATTTTAAAAACAACTTTTTATATTTATAGTTTATTATTACATTATTTTTCTCCAATCCCATTATATATCAAACTCATGATAGTACTATTTTTAGTCCAATCTCATGTTGCACCAAACACCGGAAACACTATAATTAATCAAATCCAATCCAATCTAATATTATCTCTTAAAAATAGTTCAATTATATCCCACGCACCAAATGCACCCTTAAGTTTCTAGATTTGTACTTGTCAATTGTCATGGGCTTCTATCATGAGCTGGATGCCCTTTATTTGTTTCTTTGCTTATTACAGAGTTTTTCTATCATGAACACACATTATAGACATATTTATAGCATACTAATACACATCACCACAATTTTGTCATGTAGGCAACATAACTTCAATAATAATAATACACATGGAAAATTTGTGGTGATATGTATTAATATGCTATAAATATGTCTATAATGTGTGCCTATGAGAGAAAAATTGACTTATTACATGTCTCTGTATTTTATTTTCTTTACAAATATTTGTTTTATTTTCTCTATTTGATCATGAGCTAGACTTTTGTTTGTTTTCTTATTATATGTTGAATTTTTTTCTTTACAACCAGTTAGGGGTCTGCCATGACCTTCTGATTAAGCAATGCATGCGTGATTTGAATATCTACTCTCAAAGATGAGATTTGATCAAATTTTAGGGTAAAATTGGTTCGGATAACAAATTCCCATACAAAGATCCATCGGATCCATTTTCCATAAATCAAAGCTTATATTAATTCTAATTCTAATTCTAATTCTAATTCATAGGCCTACCAAATAAATTAGGGTTATTTTCTTCATTTCTTTCTTACACCTACCAAATCCGGCCTTCCACCATCTCATAGGAAACGTTCAAGATCTGGTTGCTATTATAGACCACTAGATACCCCTTACAATTAACGAAATTGGCGACTAGTTGTATTTTTTATAAGTTGATGGTTATGTTTTAAGACTTGGCCTATGACTATGTACTTATTCAAACTAGTTGGCTTTGTCTATAATCAAACCGGATGCTTTTGTTTTATTTTTGAATTTTGAACTTTACAATTAAGTTATCATTTTGAAGAGTAATTTTTTTTCTTTTTTGAAAATTGAAGAATGAATTGTTGGTATTTGTTTATTTTATGGACTTAATGGTACGGTTGCCCCTTGAATTGTTCGCTAATTGCAGATGTGCCCCCTAAATTCTTAAAACCCTCTGAATTCTCCTTTTCTTTGCACCACCCTGGGGGGAAGCCGGTGCAAGGAAAATGAGAGTTCAGGGGGTTTAGTGACCATTTTAGGAATTCAGAGGGCACATCCGTAATTAAAAAATAATTCAAGGGGCAACCGTATCATTAAGTTTATTTTATGTTAATAATTTGTTTGTTAATTTTACTATGGATTGTTGCGGTCAACATTTCATGGTTGACCATGACGACAATCAACCGCGACAAAGGCAAACCAAACGTCGCCGGAGTATCGCGATGGATCATGACAATGGCATGACCGCGAAAATCACTATAGAAAATTTTGCGCCACTTTGTCGTGGTTCTCCATGACAACACTTAGGTAGTGTTATAGGTAAAAATCATCATAAAGGACACGTCATCCTTATAAAGAAGCCACGTAAGCAGGAATCAGGAAAAGTCAACTCGAAAGGGGGAAATCCCCCAAGTAACCCACTCAGCTGAAACCAAAGCGACCCGATCACAAACAAAGAGAGCCGGCTCGGGCAACATCACCTACTCGGGCATACTCGGGGATCAACGAGAAGAGATGGTTATGGAAACTCACTTCCCAAACGCATGGAAGGAATCAGTAGTGAGTACCTCTACAATACGTAACAGTGCAACCCATCAGAGTTTAACAAGGAAACAAGCAGGTCTCCCGCGAATAAAGGAGAAAGAATCCGACTCAAACTCGGACTCAGCCAAAACAGGAAAGATATCACGCCCAAGAAGGAGACAGAATCCGACTAGGACTGGGCAACCGCTTAAGACTTGGGCGCTACGACACCAAACCTTAGCGGTATCCCCAAACCCTAGGAACAACATGTATAAATACCCTTTGAAACGCATAAGGGAGAGAGAGAGACTTTCTTTTAGCATAAAAGAGACCAGAGCGTATTTTTGTAATCAATTTTATATAGTGAATTTTGGCTTCGTTGCTTAGGCAACAACCCGTGGACGTTTCTCCGGTCATCGGAGTTTTACCACGTATCTCTTGCTTATTATTTTACGGTATTAAGATTCAACTATTATCATCCACAAACGTGATCTCAAATCATCGATTGAGTGTTGACGAAAAATCACCATCAACAATTGGCGCTAGAAGGAGGGGGGAGCGAGGCACTTGTGAAGCAATGGCCGGCGAAAGGGATGGTAGCGATTCCAGGTACAATCACGGATTACCTACTAATGAGTTGGAGGATGACGCCATTCCCAACACTGCAGATGCAACCTTAGCAACTGCAGATCAATCAACTACCCTGGCTGGCATCCAGCGTTTCCCCCCAACTAATGAAGAAATCGTGCAAAGATTCCGTGCTTCTCTACAGCAACTCATGTCGGACGCAGCAAGGTAGGGAGTTGACCTTTCCACTACAGAGGGTTTGATGTCACCTCATAATCTTTTCACCCAGAATCAGCAGGCAACAAGATTGCGTTCCACGGTGGTGGTACCAACGCTGGATGCACCCATAAAGGCGAGCCGAGGTCCTACAGGCAGGCCAGCAATTTTGTCTAAAAGGTTAGCCAGGGATAGTAGGGAGCATAGAGAAGAGAATGATTCTGACAGAAGGCATGTTCAGGATCGGATGGCCAGGGATCGAGATCGCCCCAGGAGACGTACTCATCGAAGAGTCCGGTCATCATCTTCAGGAGAGAGTGAGCAGAGTTATCATCGCAAGCGCCAAAGGAGCATAGTTCGGCTGAATGGCCTAAACTGAGAACATAGAGAGTTGAATGCAGAGGAAATGGGCCAAAAGCTGACCGTAAGTCAGAATTTCAATGCGATGGGAGAACCGAAAGGAGACCTTGACATACTCATACAGAGTTTGACCTGAGAAGTTCAGAATAATCGTCGATAGATGGATGCTTTAGTCAGGCGATATGGGCGTAATGAATTGTCGGACGACGAGTCCGGAAGCCCTTTCACCAATGAAGTCCTAAGGACACCCTTCCCAGAGAGATTCAGGATGCCTCACGTAGAGCAATTCAAAAAGGACACTGATCCGAAGGAACACGTCAGAAGGTATAAAAGTGCCATGGCCCAGTATGTCTACAATGACGCCTTGCTGTGTTTGAATTTCCCCCAAACTCTCGGGGATTTAGGCTCCAGGTGGTTCGGCAGGTTACCAGTAGCGAGTATAGGCAATTTCAGCGAGCTGAGTAAAGCTTTCTCAAAGCAATTCCTCGGTAATGTACATAGGAAGAAGTCGGTGGCCCACTTGTCCCAGCTAAGACAGGAAAAGATGAGTCACTGAAGAAATATTTGGGGAGATTCGGTCAGGAAGTGTCCGAGATTGGGAGTGCAAATGATGAAGCCATAATTACCGCGTTCATCAACAACCTTCAGAATGGCCAATTGTCATTTGACCTTCGAAGAGCCCGACTAACCAGTTATGCCGATATGATGGACATGGCCGGGGGTTACGCCTTGGCTGAGAAGGAAGAAATTGCCATAGGAGGTTACTTCGTACATGACGGTCGCCCAGAAGGATCTAAAACCAAAGACCAAGCAAAGGCGCCCGATACCAAAGGTGACAAACAGAAGAATAAGGCGCGGGATGGTCGGGATGGACGTCGAGCATATGACCCAAAAACCGATCAGCCGCGGCAGAGGTTCAAGGGCAGATATACAAACTATGCCCCGTTGAAGAAAGATCAAGAGGAAATTTTAGATATCCTAGAAGAAAAGAACATGTCTAAAGAACCGCCTAAGCAATCAACCTATGCTCGGAGGGACACCACCAAGTATTGCAGGTTCCACAAGGAGAATGGGCACGAGACATCTAAGTGTTTCCAGCTAAGGGACCACATCGAAACCCTCATCAGGGAAGGACATTTGAAAGACATCGTCTTAAAAAAGGTTGACAGGGCATATGGACAGAAGGATAGCCGACAGGACGGACGGGCAAGAAAGCCTAGTCCCAAGAAAGCTGAGGATGAAGGAGCAATCAACACCATCTTCGGGGGACCCGCGACTGGCAAGAGTAACAGGGAAAGGACCCAGGAAATCCGGAAGGCCGTGGAAGCACGGAGAGACCTGGACGTCAATTCTGTTGAACCAGACCCGAAGAGAATCAAGGAAGGCTGGGACCCGATCATATTCACAGAAGCCGATTCGCATGGAGTAGATGTTAGGCCAAATGATGCGCTGGTAATTAGCGCACGGATTGGTCATAGAGAGGTTCATCGAATTTTGATTGACAATGGAAGCTCAGCAGATATTCTTAGTGCAGAAGTATATGACCAGCTGAGGCTAGATAGAAAAGACCTACAATCATTTCCCACACCCCTTAGAGGATTTGGAGGAGTCGAAGTAAGGTCGCTTGGCACGGTGAAATTACCCGTGAAGGTCGGGAAGGTTCCTTGCCAAAAAACAGTGCTACTCGACTTTGTGGTGGTGGATACAGAAAATTGGCCGTACAATGCCTTATTGGGTCGACCATTATTGAATAAAGCCAAGGCAGTGACAGCAACCTACGCCCTCATGATGAAGTTCCCGACAGAATATGGGGTAGGAGTGGTCAATGGGTCATAAGAAATGGCCCGAAGAGCGAATTTGTCAGTATATAAAGATAGGGAAGTACACCAAGTATACGCGATAACAGCCGAGCAAGAAGTTGGTGAACCTGAAGAGCAGGCAGAAGTGCCGAAAGAATTTGAATTGGATCCCAGAGAAGGACCTGAGGCTTACAAAGATGAGCCGACCGAAGAAGTGGCACTAGATCTAGAGGATCCGAGTAGGACAGTGAAGGTAGGGGCAAGTTTGAATGCACATGTCAAAGCCCAGCTTGTCACGCTACTGAGAGATTACAAGGATGTTTTTGCTTGGAGCCACGAGGATATGCTGGGGATAGACCCGAAGGTGATATCACATTGCCTTTCCATCAACCCTGAGTTCCGCCCGATGAAGCAGAAAAGACGGCTGTTCAACCCCGAAAGGAGTACAGCTATTACAAATGAAGTAAAAAAGTTACTTACCGTAGGATCGATAATGGAAGTCAAGTACCTGGAATGGGTGGCCAATGTGGTGCTAGTCAAGAAAAAGAACAACCAGTGGAGGATGTGTGTGGATTTCACAGATTTAAACAAGGCCTGCCCGAAAGACAGCTTCCCACTACCAAGGATCGACCAGCTAGTGGACGCAACAGCAGGGCATGAATTGTTAAGCTTCATGGATGCTTACTCGGGGTACAATCAGATCCGAATGAATAAAGCCGACGAAGAGAAAACATCATTCACCACAGACCAGGGGTTGTATTGCTATAAGGTGATGCCATTCGGATTGAAGAATACCGGGGCAACGTACCAGAGGTTGGTGAACAGGATATTCGCTCGGCAGATTGGAAGGAACATGGAGGTCTATGTAGATGACATGCTGACCAAGAGTGTCACGGCAGAGAGACACGCGGAAGATCTAAATGAAACCTTTAAGGTTCTAAAAAGGTATAAGATGAAACTTAACCCGAATAAATGTGTGTTCGGGGTACCCATCAGGTAGGTTTCTAGGTTTCCAGGTGCATCAGAGGGGAATCGAAGTGAACCCCGAAAAGATCAAAGCATTAGAAGAGATGGTTTCGCCAAGAACGCTGAAGGACGTACAAAGGCTGACGGGATGTCTTGCATCACTTAACCGATTCATAGCAAAATCAACAGACAAATGCGCCCCGTTTTTTAAAGCAATAAAGAAAAGAAAAGGGCTCGAGTGGAACAAAGAATGTGAAACAGCCTTCCAGAAGTTGAAAGAGTACTTAGGGCGAGCACCCATCCTCTCAAAGCCAGTGGTTGGAGAGACATTGTACCTATACCTCTCGGTCACAGAAGTGGCAACAAGCTCGGTGTTGATCCGAATGGAGGAAGGAATATAGAGACCGGTGTATTACACCAGCAAGGCGTTACTGCCTGCAGAGACAAGGTATTCACCGGCAGAAAAGATAGCGCTCGCCCTGGTCACGGCAGCCAGGAAGCTAAGGCCATATTTCCAAGTGCATGCAATAGAGGTGTACATTGATTGCACGCTGAAGCTCATTTTGCAAAAGCCAGAACTGTTAGGTAGGCTGACTAAATGGGCGGTGGAGTTGAGCGAATTCGACATCAAATACACCCCAAAAACCGCAGTCAAGGGGCAGGCAGTGTCAGATTTTATAGTGGAATTTACCGAGCCAGATACCGAAGTGAGAAGAATAATGGAAGAAAAACAGGAGAATAGCTTCCGATGGAGGTTGCATGTAGATGGATCATCAAACACCCATGGCAGCGGGGCTGGGATAGTCATAACAACCCCGGAGGGAGACGCTGTAGATTGCGCCATGAGGTTCGATTTCAAAGCAACTAACAACCAAGCAGAATATGAAGCTTTGTTGGCTGGCTTGAGGGTCTGTATGGCGTTAGGAGCAGATGAGTTGAAGATTTACAATGATTCGCAAGTTGTGGTTAACCAGGTATTGGATGAATACCAGGCGAGGGAGAAGCACATGATAGCTTACCTGGACATTGCAAAGAAACTGCTAAGAAAATTCAAGATGTACAAGATCTTTCAGATCCCTTAGGAAGAAAACGAGAAAGCAGACGCTTTGTCCAAATTAGCTTCAACCACCATGAGTATCAGGTCCAAAGCGATACCGGTGGCGCACCTGACTAGGCCGAGTATAGCAGAATCTGAGGAAGTCATGGTGTCGGAGATCCGACCAGTTCAAGGCGACTGGACCATACAGCTCAGAAAGTATTTGGAGGAAAACATTTTACCAGAGGATGCTGTGGAAGCAAAACGTGTCAAGTACAGGTCAACCCGGTACACAATTCTGAGAGGTGAATTGTACAAAAGAGGGTTCTCAAAGGTGCTGCAAAGGTGTATCGCCGGTGAAGAAACCAAAAAGATCCTGAAGGATGTTTACAGTGGAGTATGCGGGAACCATACTAGGGGTAAGAGTCTGGCGCATAAGGTACTTAGGCAAGGATTCTATTGGCCGACTTTGTTTACAGAGGCACAGCGATTTGCGGAGAGCTGTGAGACATGCCAGAGAATAGCAAACGATATTCGGCAACCCCCGGAGTTGCTCAGAAACTTAACTTCACCTTGGCCCTTTGCCATGTGGGGCCTCGACCTGATAGGACCAATGCCCACTGGAATAAATGGGGGTGCGAAGCATGCTATTGTAGAAGTAGACTACTTTACTAAATAGGCGGAAGCAGAAGCTCTCGTGCACATCACCGAGGCAAACACCACCAGCTTTGTCAGAAAAAACATAATATATAGGTTTGGGATCCTGAGCATCATCATAACAGACAATGGGACCCAATTCGACAACAGTAAGTTCAGAAAAATGTGCGAAGAGTATAAGATCGTAAACTACTATGCGTCACCTGCTCATCCTCAAACCAATGGCCAGACCGAAGCTGTGAACAAGGTGATCAAGCACACGCTGAAAGCAAAGTTGGAAGCCAAGAAAGGCAGCTGGGCGGACAAGCTACCAGAGGTGCTATGGGCATATCGAACAACTGTAAGGTCATCCACAAGGGAGACTCCTTTTGCGTTAGCATTCGGGACGGAGGCCGTTATCCCAGCAGAAACAAGTTTTACATCACCCAGGGTATAACTATACAGCCCCGAGCACAATGTTAACATGCTACAGCAAAACTTAGATGAGCTTGAAGAAGTCAGGGATGCAACGCAAGTGCGAAACGCCGCATACCAGCAAAGGGCTGCGAGGTACTATAATTCCCATGTTCGCGTGCTTAGATTCCAGCTTGGAGATTTAGTGCTAAGAAGAGTGTCCCCGAACACCAAGGATAGGTCAGCAGGATCCCTCGCCGACAAATGGGAGGGGCCGTACATCGTCAAGGGAGTCGCGGGGCACGGGGCATACATGATAGCCCGACCAGGGGGGAGCCTAGTACCCCGACCATGCAATGCACTGTACCTCAAGATTTTCTACCCCTAAGGAACTCATCCCTATGTTTATGTTAATTCAGTTTGTTTTTTGCTCAGTTTTAGCTTTGCATTAACTGTTTCAAATTTATTTGATTTTCTAATAAAGCTCATTTGCCAATAAAGAGGTTATTCATTGAAGTCGATGAGTCCCATGATCAAAGATATTCCATGGCCTATGAACAACAGCAGCCATTTAAAAGTTGGCCAAATAAATGCCAAAAAAGAAAAAAAAAACTCGGGTGCTACGAAGCCGCAAGAGAGCGGACGAGTAGTGCTCAAAGGGCGAAGAAGCTGAAGTAGCACGCCCGCCTAGTTGAGATAGTGCAAACGCGCTTCTTGGCAAAAAGGCAAAACCGAGGCACCAGGATAACTGGAAAATTACTCGGAGCGCCGCCAGAAAGGCTGGTGAGATGCACAGCTGTGTTGGCCGGTACATAGTGCCCCAACGATTCGGCAAAACCTTGCACAGACAAAACCGAGAGACATCCTAGGTGACTTGTGTAAGAACCTCAGCGTATGGTCGTGGTGAGCCTTGACGTAACGTTTAGGTAAAACCTAAACAGGTCAAAAAGACAAAACGCCAATTAAATAAAATACTTAGCCAAATTAATTGCTAGTTGAATAAGACACTCGGCTAAAATCAGTTAGTTGCCAGCTAAATAAGATACTTGGCCAAATTAATCGCCATTTAAATAAGATACTTGGCCAAATTAATCGCCAGTTAAATAAGATACTCGGCTAAACTAGCTAGCGACCAGTTAACAAAGTACTCGGGAATTAGAAAGCAGAACGGTAAGAATGAAAATTCATATATATATATATATATATATATATATATATATATATATATATAAGGTTAATACAAGAATCATTACAAAAAAGAGTACAGAAGAAAAAATCAAGAAGATGGCGCTGGGGGTTGTGAGCTGCTCCCACCGATGCTCAGGTCAGGCTTCATCACGTACTCGCTGAGGAGGCTATCATCAGAGGGCCACAAAATCACATCTTCTTCATCATCCATCCTGGCGCTATAGTCCATCCCAATGACGGGACCAACATCAGGATTCTCACCATCGATCCCCGCCTTCTGACAAGCGTGAAAAGTAGAGAAGGAATCGGCGGTGAGAACCTCCAGATACATGGGATGTGGCACCTTACCTTTACTTCGGCAATATGCTCGCCACTCTTTCATCCGGATCCGAAGAGACTCCAGAGACGTATCCACATGCTTCTTGATCGAAAGGCTCCAGTTGGCCCTGGCCTGGTCGGTTGCCCTATTCTTCATCTTGAAGAATTCTCCAGCCGAGACCATTCTCTGTTGGAACTCCCTGAGAAGCAAAGCATCATAGGCTGGAGATCTTTTAAAGCGGTCGACCCCCTGTATCTCCAACTCCAGCCTAGCTTCCTTTGACAGAGATTTGACTGTCAAGGCCTGACGCTCCAAGTCTTCTATCCGGCGTTCATAAGAGGTTTTCGCGTCCTCAGCGGTCTGCTCGGCCTGGAGCAAAGCATCTTAAGTGGAAGACAACTGATCTTGCAGGGTTTTTGCCTTCTCAACAGCAAAAGATGCCTTTTGTTCAGCCTCCATTTGACGTGCCAGGCATTGATCCAGGAGCACCTGACCTGATCTGGCCCCTTCTTGACAAGCTAACTCAGCCCGAGAGCGATGGTCCTCACTCTCCTTCAGTTGGGCTTCTAGCTGCCTTATTCTTTCTGCCTGGGCTTCACCAGCCTGGCAAGCCCCGGACATCTCAGCCACAATCTGCAGCAAATAGGAGTGAAGTAAAAAAAAAAAAAAGGAGAAGAAAAATATATAATTATGCATATAATCAAGGCGTTACTCACATAGGAAGCACTGTTGAAGAAGTTGCAGAGCCGGTCGGACATAGTTCCAGCCCTGGGGTGACTCAAATGATCCTCCCTAATGTAGGCTCGGCCTGAAGCCATGGCCCTCAGCATAGTTTCGGGGGTAGGATCGTCTGTCTGGGTCGAGGGGCCCAAACCACCAACGCAAGTTTCAGGGAGCCCGGCAGTCGAGGCCACCCGAGGAGAGCTAGCGGAGCCGTCAACACTGCCCTTGATCTGGTCCCGTTGAGGGGTTATACTCATTTTTCTCCCAACCTTTGCTCCCCCCTCATCACTTGAAGATGAATCAACATATGCAACTACTCGGGGAATCTTGGGGGTAGGGCGACCAGGAGAAAACGAGGCTTTTCTCTTTCCAGATTGCCTCCCGTGAGAATTCAAGTCAGCTGCAGGATCTTCAGAATCCAGATCAGGATGCCTCATTTCAACACCGCTATCCCCGGGAGGAGTAGGAATTGGCTCAGCAAGAGTCGGAATCTCCGGAGCCATCACGCCCAAATGTTCCCCAGCTGCTTCATGGAATGTAGCACTTGGCATGTTTGCAGCAGAGTGGGGAGAATTAGTTCCACGGGAGAAAGCCGCTGGCTCAGGCTCAGGCTCAGGCTCAAGCTCAGAGGAGTGCCCAGCTTTCTCTTTCCCCTTAGAAGAAGAAGGACCCGCTTGATTGTCCTGCCCAGCAGCGGTCCTACTTACTCCAAAGTTGGTCATACTTACTCCAAAGCCCTCCGGATCGCCCACAGCCTCTGCTGAATATGCGGTCATTTCTTGACCATGGGTCTCCTCGGGCACATAATCGGGTACTCCCTCTTCATCATCTCCCTCGGGAGAATTCTTGGGAGCACTCTCATCAGAGTCACCTTCAGGAGGGGCTATCCCAGCATCTCGCTGGCGAAGAGCCACTTTTCGGCTCGCCTCCACGATGCCTTTCATCCGGCGTGCCTGAGCATCGCAGACTATGTCTACATCGAACACTTAAAAGAAAAAAGAAGGGAAGGTGTTTCTCCGAGTCAGTAGACTAATTTAAGAGCCAGAATGCAAGAATAACCAGGGAAAGCTTATAAAAAAGTTACGGCGTTTGCGGCATGCAGAAATCTGGGGAAAAAGGCGAGCTCTAATCATTTTCTCCTCATTGAAGAGATAAGGTCTGCCCCTCTTCTCCAAAGGGCGAACGGCCGCCCGAGCCAAAGTCTTGAGCTCCTCATCAGTAAAGGCAGGAGTCATATGGTTCCATTGGGGCGAACAGAAGTACCGAGGAACCCTGCAAGTCACCAAAGTACCATTAAGATCAAAACTGATTGATTGGCCCCAGCGTTTACCCACGAAGAACCAGCTGTTCTTCCAAAATTTATTTAAAGTGGGGAAGCCCTAAACAAATCCCTTCATCTTCTCGTCCATGGTCGGTTCGATTTCACTATTAACCACTACGTCTTTAGGTATCCAGAACTCGGGCTGGTTCGATTGAAGGAAGTAAACCCCAGTCTTTCCCATAGGCCTCAGCGCATAAAAGTGCCGGATTTCGTGAGGTGTGGGAGGTGGCCGCTTCATCCTATGCCACATGTGCCACATGTGCCACATGCACATCAAAATCCGGTAGCTATTCGGAGTTAGTTGCACCGGGGCAAGTCGAGCCTCAGCCAAAAACCAGGTGATGAAAGGCTGAAGAGGAAGAGTAACACCATAAGTGAGCATTGCCCCATAGATTGCCACGTGGCCCGGTGGGGGGTTCCATGCAGCTCGACCGTCAGTAGGAATCAGGGAAACCATGTTGCTGTCTAGGTCGAACCGTCACATATACTTTTTTTATCTCTTCAGGGCCGACCACGTTCGGCTCGATGTCATAGACACATATCCGCTCGGGAGAGAAAGGAATGCGAGCAGCCCTATGCTCCTCTTCAATATCATTCTCAACTACCCTCTGGGTCCCGACTCGGCTCTCTGGGGAGTGAGAATCCTTTTTACGATTACTCATCCTCTTCCCCGTTCGTCTCCACGGCCGAGTATCAACACGAACGGAAGCAAAAGAATCCGATTGAGCTTCAGGCTGATAAGAGTCAGGTTACGATGAATTCGAATAAACGGAGGGAATTTCTGAAGCAGGAGGAACTTCAGAAGTAGCAGGTCTTTCATGAAAAAGCCTCGAAACGTCAGCGTATAAATATTGAGGTTGATCAGAGAGAAGGTCTCCTAGCAACCTGTGGACAACCGTGGCAAGAAAAGCATCACCTTGCTCAATAGCAATCATACCAACAGTAAAAAGACGATGCCTAGCAGCAGGATCCATAAGAACTAACCTTGATGTATCAGAAAACTGGAGGTGCGCGAACTGTAGAGGAAATCTTCAGAGAAGGAGGAATGGTCTTCAAGAAAAGATCCGGGGTTTGAAGTTGAGGATCTTGGCAAGACTGAGAAACGAGCGTCGAATTTCAAATAACTCAAAGAAAAGTAACAGATGCAGGCGAACTTCTATCAGGAAGAGAAAAGAAAAATGGCGGGAGATTTTTTGTAGAGAAATAGGGATTTTCCCCACAAAGCATCAAGCTGATATATATATATAGGCGGTACCGGATTCAAAAGAAATCGAAACCCTAGAGAGGGTAGGTGAAGAAGCGGGAAAACAGATAGGCGGGGGGAGTGACGTAGGCTACGCACGAACGAGCAGAAAGGTCGTGTCCCATTAATGCCTCCTACCACATCCAAGCAAAAGGAGACAGGTGGCAAGCAGAGAAAGCCTTGAGCCGTCATGAAGTTAGTGTGTCACCATCAAAAGATTTCTGAATAGTGGGTGGATCAAGCATGTGCGGACATAATTGAGACACGTCAGTAATACTTCGAATCAAATGAGGATACTGAAAACCAACATTAATATGGAAGACGACAAATGAAAACAAGTCGTGAGAAACGAAGCAAACAGGGGTTAAATATTTGTCCTGAGCAAGCGGTATTCGGCTCAAATATTTAAGGGGGTATTGTTATAGGTAAAAATCATCATAAAGGACACGTCATCCCCATAAAGAATCCACGTAAGCAGGAATCAGGAAAAGTCAACTCGAAAGGGGGAAATCCCCCAAGTAACCCACTCGGCTGAAACCAAAACAACCTCGATCACAAACAAAGAGAGCCGGCTCGGGCAACATCACCTACTCGAGCATACTCGGGGATCAACGAGAAGTGATGGTTACGGAAACTCACTTCCCAAACGCATGGAAGGAATCAGCAGTGAGCACCTCCACAATACGTAGCAGTGCAACCCATCAGAGTTTAACAAGGAAACAAGTAGGTCTCCCGTGAATAAAGGAGAAAGAATCCGGCTCAAACTCGGACTCAGCCAAAACAGGAAAGATATCACGCCCAAGAAGGAGACAGAATCCGACTAGGACTGGGCAACCGCTTAAGACTTGGGTACCACGACACCAAACCCTAGCGGTATCCCCAAACCCTAGGAACAACATGTATAAATACCCTTTGAAACGCATAAGGGAGAGAGAGACTTTCTTTTAGCATAAAAGAGACCAGAGCGTATTTTTGTAATCAATTTTATATAGTGGATTTTGGCTTCGTTGCTTAGGCAACAATCCGTGAACGTTTCTCCGGTCATCAGAGTTTTACCACGTATCTCTTGCTTATTATTTTACGGTATTAAGATTCAACTATTATCACCCACAAACGTGATCTCAAATCATCGATTGAGTGTTGACAAAAAATCACCATCAACAAGTAGCAAAAACCACTAGAAGGTTTTTCGCAGTGGTCCAAGACGACACTTGAACCATGAAATCCTCTAGAAAGAATGTCATGCCCATTTATTGTGGTGGTCCAAGACGGCACTTGGACCGCGAAAACTACTGGAGAGTTTTTCGCTTTTCACCATGATGACACCAAGACCGCGACAATGAGATGAAGAGGCATTCTCATGCGATCTAACACACTAACCTATATGCAATATGTGTAGTGTGAAAATGGTGTAATGCACACTAAAATGATAATACAAACACAAATGAATGAGTTGTGTGTTGAAGGAAAAATAACCGTTTTGAAAATAAATGTATTTGCAGAACTAAAAAAAAATATATATATCGCCAGATCGTATTCTAAACATAATGCAAATTGAATTAATTTAAAAATTACCTTTGTAGTTTAGTCTCCGCAAATCCTCAGCACTTAACATAAGATCGAATTACCTATGAGTGTGGGTCCTTTTTCTTTTAAACCAAGGTGTAAATCCACCTTTAAGACTTAAAGAAAAAGATTAAAAGCTTAAATCGAATTTGAAACTTATAACTTACATTTAAGCTTGTGTCGATGCCAATGAGAATGACAAGCTTGGTGTAAATCTATTCTTTCTCTTAAGCCACCTATTTGTAGGTTTAGAAAAGAATAATTTGTTTTCTCATGGGACACAAGAATCACAAATCTTATTGTGATTTAGTAAGTCCAATCTTGTTAGAAGTCTTTTCTTTTCTTTTTTTTATTTTATTTTATTTATGTTTTCCATCAAAATCATATTTTGATTTATTTTCCATTCCTAATGGGAAATAAAATAAAAGAAGTAACATGAGTCTTTGTCTTGGAAATCAACATTTGAGCCCAATATGTTCCTTTTAGATAATCCAATTTAAGTTGTGAAATTTGGGGATCCACGTGTTATTTCAATTACAAGCTCCAATATATTTGGCCCTAACTCTTAATTAATTGAGCCTAAATAGATTAATTTCAGTTTAGTCCACTAAAAAACTGAAATTGCACTATTGAATTAAAATATAATATATTAAATATTTTTACCCTAAGCAATTGTGTGAAATATGTATAATGTATCCACATGAAAAATACCAATAATTAAAATGCCTTTTGACTACCGCATTATTAATTATTTTATTCCTTAGGACTATCCTTATGTCTAATGGATAATTTTAATTTATCATAAATCATAATTCAATAACTCCTTTGTAAGCTCCTTAATTTTTGTTGGCTTGATTCCATAGCAAAACTCTCTATATTTGTAATAGTTAGTATGCTTAGGTGGTTCTTGGTGAAAAGAAGCTTCAAAGGAGAAAAGCAACTTTTCATGCAAATATCGTCTTTAAGAGGAAAAATGCATACTTGGATGCTAAGGTATCAAGATTCTTCTTTCTCTTGCAAGGCGTAAGTGCACACACACACAAATCATTCATGTGTGTCCCTGTATCGTTGTGCTACATTTGGTATAACACATTCACACACTTATTGAAGTATACACATGCACTTGTATCATATTGACAAACATTGTAGAATTGCATGTTCTAAGACTGTCTCTAGGAAATGGCATACTTGTGTGACTTTGTATTTATTTGTCTGTGTTTCTTTTTTTTTGGACTTGAATATGTTCTCATATTATTCCTCACTGAGTTCTGATCGTTTCGGTTACGTGGTCATTAGGTTTCAAGTCCAAACTAGGAAGCTATTCTACTTTACGTTCTCGTATGTTGTGTTGTCTTCATCATTGTGTATCAAGTCGAATTCTCAACCTTTTATCAAAGTTTCATAGTCTTCCTTGTGCATGAGGGAGTCATGGTTCATAATCTGAAAACAGATTCGAATTCGGAGTTCAGATGCTCTAATACGGCTAAAGAACGCAAGAGGAGCGCGAGAGAGGTGAGTAATGGCCAAAGGCCATTGGAGGGCAAGCCCATGAGGGGTGCGTGAGGCTCACAGCCTCAACACCCCTTTGCCCTGTAAGGCTCATGCACCTCTCATGGGGTGGGCCGTGTGGCCTCTTTTGATTGGCCACCACTCCTTCTCTCTTTTAAATATCTTCCTCCTTCCCTCCAAACTAGTGTGAAGAAAAATTGAAAAGATAGAGAGCCGAAATTTTCTTCAAGTTTTTGATTTCTTGTTTTGATCATAACTCTTTCATTTCAACTCGAAATCGAGTGATTCAAAAACCAAAAATATTGGTCTTGAAAAGAGGAACAACCCTAAGCATTTTCAGAGCCAAATGATTTCGTGATTTTTCGCAATAATCTGATTTCAGTCTAAGACTCATCATTTGTAGGTGAAACATCTTTTTTCTCACTTTCTCTCTTGATCATCTCATTTAATCTTCCTATTTGATAGATGAAATGTGTTAAAAATGATGTTAGTTCATACTCTAGGTTTGTTTGATCGATTGAGTTTTGAGTTTTGAGTTTTAGCTTTGTGATCTCATTTGAACATATTTTAGCTAGACTTGATTAAACTTGAAATTGATTTTAGAAATATCCTGTATGATATGCTTCATGATGATTTCTAGGTTTAATTTCATGATCTAAGAATTAAGAATTAAGAATTAAGAATTTTTTGAGTGAAATATTGAATATTCTAATCTTGTTCTTATTGATTCACGTGCCTTGTTTTCTAGATACATTTGTGATTGTTTGTTGAAAGCATATTATAGATTATCATTAAGCATGTTTATAGAGCTTGATTGATCATCTTGCTTTATTTGATTGTGTTTTGCATCACTTGCATCACCTAGATCAAAGCCTTATAATAGGTGGAAGTCTCTTTCAAAGTGAGTGAAGTTTTGATTAGAGCAAGAAGTCTTGATTAGGACATGTGGTCCGGATAGTCAAGTAAAAGACTTAGTTAGGAGTGTGGTACTCCGGATGGTTGAGCTAGGGTAGCTTGACTAGGATCTTTGTGATCCAGGTAGCTAAGCAAGAAACCTTCCTAGAGACTTGAGAGTCTTGGATATGAAGTTGCTTCTTAGAGGTGTAGGCCACATCTCGGATAGAAAGTAGGCTATGTGATTCACCAGGCCCGAGGGTAGACTAGGAGTTGATAGCTTATGGTGGATATCATGTGTTGATTGCCTTGAATGTGTAAGACATTTTCATCATAGTGAATTGCTTGTCGGTGGTTGTGATATCAACCCGTGGATGTTTCCTCTTTGAGGTTTTACCACATAAAAACAATTGTGTCAAGTTTTGTTTTTATGTTTCTTTATCTTCCTTATTTTGTATTGATTGCATCAATTGTATATTGATTTCCGCATGTGTTGGTTAAAACAATTCAATTGTTAAGACACATTAAGTGTGCTTTTAATTGTTGTATTCAGCAAAATTGAATTTGGAAGAAATTGAGCCTATACCTATGATGTGTAAAATCGTGTTATAAAAAACCTAACTCGTAAGTGCACGAATCGTGAGATAAGTACAGCGACAAGTAGGGATTGTTCCCACGAGGAAAAGTGATTTATTAGTTATAACTAATTCTAATTAAAGCTAAGCAATTGACAGTATCCAAGAGATTTTGTTTGATGATTGATTTGATTAAAACTAAATTAAACTAAGAAAACAAGTAACAAGACTTTGTGAATGTGATCAAGAAGTGAGAGGACTAAGTCATCAATGCTCCCCAACTATGTTTACTCAATGCTTTGAATTGACTTTGATAAAAGATGTAACCCAAGTTAAGGATTCGTTCTTATCTTAAGTATGATTGTTACCGTATAATCCTGGGATGAATCAATTATCCTCAATCATAATTTACCCATAGATCAATGGCGCAAAATACAACCGAGAACCCATTAAGTGCAAGAACTAAAGAACCAAAACCTACTTGCATAGATCAATGCTAAGATCAGTTTTACCCATTCAATTGAATATTAATTAAGGTTACGTGTAGATCAACACTCCAAACTTAATTGTTTAATTATCAAAACCCTAGATTTATGTCAACGTATGATCATGCATCAACACAAACAAAGAATTGAGACGTAGAATGAATTGAATGAATCAAAACTTGAATTAAGAAAATATAGTCAATTCTAACAAAGAGTATTCATAGAGGTTCACATTGACTCCCTAGTATGGAGTTAGTTACACCTATTAGAAACAAAAAGACAAGAGTAAGAGATGATAAAACCCATTGAAAAGCTTCAACAAATTCTTTAGATCTTCGGTGTTGAAATCTCCTTAGTCTTCGAATCTTCTATGCGTAAGATGAATGAGGGAATTTGAGTGATGAGTTGTGAGAAGGTGAGGTGTGGAATGTCTGAAAGTGCAGGTCCAAGAACTGAGAGCCTGCCCTAAAGACGTCACAACATATATATAGGCCTCCTGAGACTAAATGCGAAAAGGCGCCTTACGCAAGACGGAGAAACCAAACCGCTGCCATTATCGCTGCCACAGCCGCAGCGGTATGGCAGTGGCCTTGACGATGACGGACAACCGCTGCCACATTGAGAGCGATCCGGCAACGGTCTTGGCAGCGAACACCACTAATGTTGGAACGCTGCTGACCCACTTCCAATTAATTAGGAGCGATTTTTGAAGCACTTTTTAATATTTGCAAGCAAGTCCCTGGAATATTCTGAAATGGCATTTTTTTTGCCTAATATTCTTCAAACTATTCAACTGGATCCAAAATCCTGAAAATGCTCAAACACACACATTAAATCCCAAAAAGACTCGAGAAACAAGCAATTGATTGGAGGAATGGGGATAAAAAACATATACAATAAATGATCGATCAACCTATTCACCCCTTCTCCTCTAGGTATATTTTACACTATATTGCTTAAGGGAATTTCATCCTTCTAGAATACTCGGTATCAAGATTTATTATCCAAGTCCTCATAAGACCCATAAGGTGGTATTTACTCTTATTTGATTATAAGATCCATGATGTCTATATTTATAAATATATGTCTGCTATGACATATGAATCAATAATGCCAAACTATCAGAATTAAACTGTTATTTTGTGGTCGTACTCATTGATAGCTCAAACATTACAACTCATAATACATATGGTACATTATTTATCTTAGGACTAAGATAGATATTTCAATTGCTCTATTCTGAATGTATTATTCCATTAACAATAAAATTGAAATATACTATTCACTTAATCCTTTCAATACATCATATGTACTAGGTCTTTTGTTCAAAGTCTTTTACTTGGTGATTCTGGACTTATCACTTACCAATTGAAAACAAAAGACCCATAACTTTAATTAAGATAAGGTGTCCAACCAGTATATTAAGTTGTAATCATTTCTAGACTAAATAAAGAATTATGTCTACCACACATAAACTTCTTTATGTGAATAATTCATATTTTTCTTTTAGTTTTGGATCTTCAGAATATTTTACTTCTAACAGATATAATAAACGATTTATACATATTACATAATTTATTTGTAAACAAAAGACTTTTAAATTATTTGTTACAGAAAAACCCTTGCTTTATGGTATACTTCTTAATAATCTCCCACTTACACTAAAGCGGGTGTGTCATATCCCTCATCCCAAAACCTTTTAGGTGACTGCCAAAACTCTTTTGCGGTAGAGTCTTTGTGAATAGATCTGCCGGGTTATTTGCTGACGCTATCTTACATATTGTCTCATCCCCTCTTTGTATGATTTACCTAAGTAAATGATATTTTCTTTCTATGTGCTTTCCTCTCTTGTGACTTATCGACTCATTTGCATTAACCACAGCCCCACTGCTATCACTATAAAGTGTGATATGCTTTTATACACTAAGGATAACCTCAAGGTCTATCAAGAATTTTCGGAGCCATATAGCCTCTTTGACTTCTTCGTAAGTAACTACATACTCGACTTCCATGGTAGAATCAGCAATGCAAGATTGCTTTATACTTCTCCATATTATAACTTCTCCACCAAGTGTGAACACAGAACCTGAGGTAGACCTTCTAGAATTTAGATCTGAATGGAAATCAGAATTTGTTTACCCTATGGGCACTGGTTTCTCTCCAGAGTATACAAGCATATAATTCCTAGTCCTTCTTAAGTACTTGAATATATTCTTGACTTTTACCCAGTGATCCGGTCCCGGTTTAGACTGTTTCTGCTAACAACTTGAACAAGCCAAAATAGACATGATTTTGGCCCCCATTTCCTACTATTTTCGCTTGATTCTCAGGTATTTTCCTGTGTTTTAACAATGTTAATAAAGTGTTTCAGGGTTATTAGTGTCATAAGGGTATTTGTGAAGATGGAGAAGAATTGGATGCAAAAAGTACAAAAAGTGAATAACAGGGTATTGTCGCGGTTCTGTCACGTGCAAGCCAACATCGATTCAAATCAGAAGAGTGTCGCTATATGGACATCGCGACAGAAGGCTTGAAGGCTTGAAGCAATGAAGATGAAGGCCAAGGAAATGTCACTGTTGAAGTGTCGCTGTGAAGGACACCGCGACAGAGAGTTGTGAAATCTGATAAATTAATCAGGTCTTCTATCGTAGTTGAATTGTCGCTGTGAAGACAACCGCGACAAAGAAGAGGAAAATCAAGAAATCAATCAGGTCTAGCGTCGTTGTCTAGTGACGCTATGTGGTCAAACATCGACTGCTCATGAGATCTCAGATCCAATTGTCGTTGTTTAAGTATCGCCGTATCCAAGACCGCAAGAAAGATGAAAAATGACCGCGACAACTAGATCGAATACCGTATAATCGTCTATCATAACCACTGTTGTTGTCTCTAAACCGCGAAAGCGTGACTGCAACACATGACATCTCAACATTTTTGGCAGTTACAGGACAGAATCTTTAGCCCATATAAACGGTTGTCTTCTCCATTTTTCAAAGAAGCTTTTCCATACATGAAATTTTCAAATTTAAAGAGCAACTTTCTCCTCCATTTTTCCCTAACTCAACTTCGTCCATCTCTAAACTTGAACTACCTATTTCATCCCAAGCTCAACACCAAATCTAGATTACTTTCCCCAAATCATTCCTCTTTTCCCATTCTCTACATTCCCTACCTTTGTCACTACCCATTAGACATCATTCCATCTAGACACTTCCTCATATACCACTCTTTGCACAAGGATCAACAAGGCAATGAAGGATCAAGCATTAAAGAAGGTGGCCATAGGATCATTTCCTATTATTTTACTTCTTTTCCTTTGTTGTAACCAAAGTTTTAAAACTCGGAAGGCAGTGCGAGGCGGGAAGGCCTCTGCGAGGTGAGGCAGGTGCCTCGAAGCCATCGACGCAGGCGCCTCAGCCGAAAAATGGTAAAAAAAAATTATACAAAATTATAAAAAATTAGTAAAGTAGAGAATATTCCATAAAATTCAAGAAATAAGTCATACTCAATAATACAAACATATAATGGATTAGTATATTTACGCTATGCTAATGCATTCGGTGGTCAAGAAAATTTGGGCTTCAAAATAATTTTCATCCATAAACTACTATAAAATAAATAAATAACATCAATTATACCGTTATAAAATAATAACATCAATAATCATCCGTAAACAATTTAACATAAGTTGCATATTATTACTCTTTCTAAACTCTTTTTCTATATAAAATTATGATTTAATAATAAAACATTTTTAGCATATTATTTTTAAGAATCTAAACTTGTTATAAACTGAATGAGAGGAAAGTTAAAATAAGCTTTATAATATATCAATATTCGGTATGAAGAACAAAGATTAGAAAGAGAATAGAAGATTTATTATCACATCAAATGGATAAAGTTGTTTTGTTTGTTTGTTTGTTTTTTTTTTTTTTAAGTGGTTAAACAACTTAAAAATACCAAAAAAAATAAAAAAATAAAATAAAAAGTAAAAACTCATGACTTTTCACATAATTGCAAATCACTAAATTGCATTAAATACAATCCAAAATCTTTTCTTCCGATATTATCCCCCATATATAACATATTTCCAATTTCATCATAATTATATATGGTATATAAATTTTTATTTTAATATATTAATTATTTTAAATAGCTTTGAAAATAAAAAAGAACCCTAATCACTTCTCATATTGGTGTTTAATATCAATACTTTGTTTATTATGATATTAGGGTGATGTATTTATATATTATTATTTTTAGATTGTTTTATGTGGGTTTTCCTATTGTCCCTTTTATTTTTTGAAAAAAAAAAAACATTTTCTTTTCTTAGTAAAAATGAAGTTTGTTTGTAATCGAAGGAGAAGATCATAATCATATATGTTCTATATAATTATTATTTTTGGATTGTTTTTATTCCATATTATATGTATAATTGTTTAACATGGGTATAAATGTAAAATTATTTATTTTCAAACAATATTACTTTTAGAAAACAAATGTGTTGACAGTATATTCAGATCTGAGAAAAAAAAATAACAAAGCCATTCAAGTTCAGATTTCAGTCCCTATTCAGTCTTTAGACTGTTCAGTCTTCAGACAAAAAAACAAATGACCCCTTAATGTTACTGAATACTGAATAATGACTGAAAACTGAAAACATGTTTGTTTGTTTTTTTTCTTCACTAAAAACTGAATATAAGGGCCCATCCTGTAAGCGTTTTTTGATGGTTGTTTTACAAAAATAAAAACAAAAATGAAAACAATGTATTTGGTTTCAATTTCAAAATCTAAAAAACAGGTATGGTAGCATATGCTGAAAGCTGTATTCTGAAAATAAAAACACAGAAAACGTGTTTGGTAGATTAACGAAAAAAAAATTTCAATTAGTTAACCAAAACAATTTCTCTATGTTAATTGCACGATCCATTAATTTCCGGATCTTCGAAATATACTAATTGTACATACAAAACTACATAATCCCAAATTTCTTCAAACCTCAAGAACAAATAATAATTAAAATCAATGAGTCTGATCTAAAGACTCATGATTGTTGCCCCTGTATTTGATCATCAACTCCTCATCTGTTCTTCACTTCCTCCTCTTCTGTTGGAGGTTTATGATTCTTGTCAAAATATGAACATCTTTTATCGGTCTCATCACCAAAAGAAGAAGATCTGCTTGACATGGGAGCAAAAGCAATCAAACCCAACATTTTTTTTAAAGAAAGAATTGTAATGAACAAATCTGGAAATCTTTTAACGAACAAATCTGGAATTTTTTTTTAATGAATCTAGAAAGTTTTTTAATGAACAAATCTAGAAATGTTTTTAATGAACAATTCTGGAACTTTTTTTAATGATTTTTTTTTTAATTAACAAATATGGAAATTAAATTTTTTTAATGAACAAATTTTTTTAAGCAGATCGGAAAGAAGAAGAATAAGAAGAAGAGATCGGCAACGAAGAAGGAGAAGAGATCGACGACGAAGGAGTAGATCGAAAGAAGAAGGAGCAGATCGGAAGAAGAAGAAGAAGAAGAAGGAGAAGAAGGAGAAGAGATCGACGGCGAATGAATAGATTGGAAGAAGAAGAAGAAGAAGAGAGATCAGTGGCAAAGAAGGAGGAAGAAAAAGATTTGGGAAAGAAGAGGAACCTAGAAAGAAGAAGAAAGAGAAGGAGGCAATTTGGGGAGAAAAACAAAATCAAAAACATGGAAAACAACTTTTAGATGTTTTTTAAAATTTTCAATTTTAACACTAATTTTGTTTTTGTTTATTAAAAATAAAAAGAAAAACGGTTAACCAACGCAGGTTGGTTCTAGTGGTTCGGCACTCCTTCCTCTTAAGCAAGGTCTTGAGTTCGAGTTTTGTGAATGGAGAAAACCTGCGCTGGGAGAGCTTTACCTCTTAGTGAGCCAACCCGGATTAGTCAGGGCCAGTGGGCTTCTGGATATTGGTGCTTAAAGCCAAAAAAAAAAAAAAAAAAAAAAAAAAAAAAAACGGTTAATGAACGTGTTTTCAAAATTGTTTAAAAAAAAAAAAAAAAAAACAGTCTAAAAAGGTGCTATCGGACAAGCCTTAAGTAAGAAGCTGTTTGTTTTTTTAAGTTACAAATATCTGGAAATTAATACTTTTACATATATCCCCTTCTAACTATTATTTGTTATATATTTACATTTTAATATATTAAGGATAACTATAACAAGTAATTTAATAATTGTAAAACAAAATTATTTAGGGTCTGTCCTGCAACTATTTTTCAGCCCATTTTCATTTTTGTTTTCCAAAAACAATTTCGAATTCGTGTTTGGTAACCGTTTTTCATTTTGTTTTCGAAAAACAAAAACAAAATAGAAAACAAAATCAGTGACAAAATTGAAAATTTTAAAAAACAACTTTTAATTGTTTTTCATTTTGGTTTTCACTTTTTTGTTAATCACTTTTTTTTTTTTTTACTTTTTTTCTTCATCTTCGACGTCACTGTTCTTCTTTTTCGTCTTCCCACTGATTTGTTCTGTGCTTCACTGCCGATTTGCACTTCTTCACCGCTGATCTACTCTTCTTCTTCTTCAGCTGATCTGCTCTTTCTTCTCCAGATACCACCCCCAAGTTCTTGAATTTTTTAGTTTAATGTTGAAGGTTTAATTTATTTTAGATGTTGGGGAGTTTGATTTGAGTGGGTTTTTTGGTGTTGTGGATTTTGATTTCAGATAATGATAACAATAGTGGAAGTGGTATTGGGTTGGAGTTGGTACCGTTTCGGAGATTGGATCAAATAATGGAATTGAGCAAGAGGAGGGAAATCGTGATGAGAGAAAGATCGAAATGGAGATTGTGGAGATTGAAAAGGAGATCAGTCGTTTATCATCAAGACTCAAAGCGCTTGAAATCGAAAAGATTGATGTCCGGTTCAAATCAAATACCACTGAAAAGCGTGGAAGGATTGTGTCTGCAAAATTCAAGGAGCAAAAACAGAGTTTCAAGAATGTAGATACACTGAAAAAGGTTGAAGACAACTTGTTATTAAGTGCTAAATCGAAGTTGAATCGTAGAGGACTCAATTTGGGACCAGCAGAGATTTTCTCTGCAACAAAATCAAGGCAATATTTTGGCAAATCTTGTTTCTGGAAGCTTCAAGATATCAATATCATTCAATGGTGATGAATTATGATGGCCATATTGATAATGATAAATCTTTTTATTTATTTATATTGATATGTTCTTAGGGGGGTGTATTCAACTCAGAATTGGTTGGATTTGATTGGATTCTGTTGGATTTTAGAAATCCGGGTGTATTCAACTCAGATTTCATTGGATTTGTTTGAAATCCAACAAAATATGGGGGTATTCAATTCGGATTTTTTTGGATTCCAAACAAATCCAACGAAATCTGGGTGTATTGGAAATCCAATGGATTTGGATGGATTTGGATGGATTTGGAAGGGGAAAATATAAATAGAGAGGTAATTTCAAAATCTTTCCAAATCTTGCCATTTATGCCAAGATTTGGATGGATTTGCTCTCTGCTCTCTGCTCCTCTCTGCTCAAGAACTATACGAATTTTTATTAAACAAAAAATCAACTCCTCTATGCTCAAACCACCGCCACCACCACCACAATCCCCAAAATCCAGCCACCACCCACCAAATAAGAAACACCCACCACCAAACCAGAAACCACCCCTAATCTAAAACCGTAATCGAAATCAACCACTCACCAACACCAACACACTCACACACTGTTGATGCTTGGAAAGAGTAGATCCAGAAGGCGATTCCAAGAAACTGGTATATTTGTTTTTCTTGTACCGTATACTATAAGCTTTGATTTTTTTTTTCCTTAGATTAATTATATATTTTGTGGGGTTTTGAGTTTACCAATCAACAGAGAAGAAAATTGCCCATCTGAGTATATTTTTATCAGTTGTATAATCAAGAGTAAAAACTAATTTTTTTTGACAGAGAATGGTGGACTTTACGGCTACATGGTGCCCACCATGCCGAATGATGGCACCAATTTTTGAGGAATTAGCAAAGAAGCTGACCGATGTCATCTTCTTGAAGGTGGATGTTGACCAAGGTGAGTGATTCGCGAGAGAGAGAGTGTTTGATCTTCTCGTCTGCATTTAGAGAGAGAAAAAATTGATGAAGATGGTGGTGGTGGACGGTTGACAGTTGGTTTTGAGAAGAAGAGATTTGGGAGAGAAGAGAAATGCTTACTCGAGCAAGGAAGGGAAAGAAATTGACCTGGGTTTGAGAAGAAAAGTTTGGTTTGATTTGGGTTTGATAAAAAAAAAAAAATTGACTATTATTATTATTATTATTTAAGACAAATCCTTACAAATCTATCCAAATCCATCCAAATCTACATAACAAATTCCAACGAACTCCAACGAACTCTTTACTCAATTCCTACAAAATCTAATGAAATCCGTAGGATTTATGAATTCTATCGAAATCCATCGCTTAAAACAAATCCATCAAACTCCAACGAAATCTGGGTTGAATACACCCTTAGAGATAATTTGATTTGTTCTTAAAAAAATAAATAAATCACATATCAAATTATTTTGTATGAATTATATAGTTAAACTTTCGATAGTTTTTCAGTTAGCCTGCCAGACGTTTTTTTTTCCCGTTTTCATTTCCATAATACAACCTTCAGTTTATGATACCAGACGTGTTTTCAGATTTCGAAACTGAAACCCAAAACACTGTTTTCATTTTCATTTCGAAAAACAGCAAATGAAAAACACTTACAGGACGGGCCCTTAATAATTATGATTCAGACTAATTAAATTTTAAGGCCATGTTTGTTTGCTTGCTTGCTTGTATTGTATTGTATTGTACTAACCATTTAAAATGTATTAAAACCATACAATACAATGTTTGGTACAAACACTATATTGTGTAATTTTAGTACATTTTAATTGCTTGATACAATAAATATCGTATTAGATAATACATTATATTTAGTGATATTATTTTGTATTGTATTAGAAAAATCAACAAATATGGAATATTGAAAAAAATATGTGTTATGTAACTTATGTTATTAATATTTTTTTATAATTTCAAAATTATACAGGGAATATTTATTTTATTTATAAAAATATTAGTTATTTAAATTTTTTGTTTCAATTAAAATAAAAATGGATATTTAAAATTAATTATTAAAATGATATTTTAATTCCCAAATTCGAAACCAACGGAACCCTAATTCCCAAAATCCTCTCCTTTCGATCTTCCCCAACCTTTCAACCGGAAACAAAACCCCAAATCACTTCTCTTCTAACAAAAAAAATGCATTTTCTTCAACACAGTCCTCATGCTCGTCTCTACAAACTCTCTTTCTTAATGGGTATTCTCAGAACCACACCCACACCTCCTTTTACTCTTCAACCTTTCAATATCAACCTATCTTCTTCTTCTTCTTCTTCAAAAAGACACTTCTTCCACACCTGTAGACGTCTTGTTCCTGTTTCTGCTTCAAAGCCCATCAACAACAATCACGCTTTAGTTATCAAAACTAATGACCGACTCTGTCATACGTCTCCTGCTAATTTCCCTAACCCAGGTAGCATTTGTCTTATTTTCTGCTTTTTTATTTTTTATTTTGTTTTTAAAAATAAATTTAAACTGTTTTATTTATTTTTGCAGATTATTCGGAGGATACTGACGGCAAGCGGTTGACGGTGCCGCCATTAACAATTTTGAAGTCTAAATTGATAGAGCTGGGCATAGATATCAGCAGATGTGCTGCTGGTGCTCAGAATAGACTAGTTTGTCCAATGGTAAATTGTTTTATTTTCTTTCATGAGATTGATTCGTTTAGAACTAACATGGTGGACTCGGTTTTACTTTCTCATATTTTCATTTTCTTTATATGTGGGTTGATTATGTACATGCCCGCCTTATCGACATTTTAGGATTGTCTATGGACTATGGGTGACCTAGATGATGTAGCTAATGCCTTGCAATTCTAAAATAAAGCCTTCAAGTCCTATTGTCAATACAGTTTAGGCATATTCAACTCTTAAAGGAGAAATTGGTAATAGTTAAAAGTATGAATGGCCCAAAAAGGATATCAGAAGGATTTGTTGTGGGGGTTTAGTTTGTGGAATGAGGGTATTGGGAAAGGATGGATTTATTTAATCAAGCATTAAATTTCGAGTGGGAATTTTTTTTATATGATTCTTTGAATGGGAAAATGCTGACACTTTTCCATGTAAGAGTGGCAGGAGGCTGTCGCTTGTATTCCATTCAAGGTGTCTTTCTTTGTTGAAACAGGGGTGGGACTTTTACTGTGGGACATTGTTGAAGAAGAAGAAAAATATTCACTCTTCAATTCAGACCTGTGACTACTTTTGTAAATGGCCTTTAGTATATTAGATTTTTCCACTCTTTCCTACCCTTTTTTGACTTTATAGATGTAACAAATTTTAAATTTTAGTTTACAGTGTTTCTTTTTTAGACATAAAATAAACAATTAACAAGGGGAATTCTGCTTGTTGCCACTGGGATGAGGCACATGCCTTCTTCTATTACCATGCATCATCCTTGTAATTATTTAAATATATATATATTTTAATTTTTATTATTTTATTATATGCTTTATAAATCTTTTGAGTTTTGAGGAAAAAAGTCTTTCTAATTTAAGGGTAAATTTTTCTTTTCATTCTTAGGTCAAATGGTGACTACTAGAAAGGACTAAAATGATGGTTTTCGAAACCTGAGGGGGGAGATTGATTTTAGCTGAAAGTTTAAGTTGGGGAGAACATGTGAGCCTTGAAAAAAATGATAATTGCTCTAGAAAAATGATGTTAAATTAAGATTTTGGAGAGCGAGCCTAACAACATTTGATTTGCTTTAATTAAATCAAGGGAATGAGTTTGCACTGAAATCATTAGCTCCATTAAACTTATCTTTTAAGGTTTAATTGTTTGACGTTGACCCTAACCTACATGCGTTTCTACATCTTGCATTTCTTATCCAATTTTATGGATAAATAATAATGTTAGTTTTGTTATTTGTTGTGCGTCATTGTTTGCATATCAGTGCAAAGGTGGAGATTCAGAAGAAAAAAGCCTATCTCTTTCCATCGATCAGGATGGGTATGCTGCCTTTACTTTCCTTCTTTTTTATTTTCTAATCTTATTAGATCACCAATTTCTTCTATTTTCGGTGTTTAGACATTCTGCTGTATGGGTGTGTTTTCGAGCAAAATGTGGGTGGAAAGGCAGCACGAGAGTAAGATATTTCTTCTTAAGACTTTGATGTATTACTGTTTGTTATATATTCGTCAGTTCGTGAATAGTTTTGTATGTGATTGGTTTTTAGACTATTGTGACCTATAATTGTTGCAGGCTTTAGCACACAGCAGGTCATTAAATTCAAGTTTTAACCGAATTTCCAAAGTGAAGACTCCAAGACATTTCACAGAGGAAAGTCTGGAATTAGAACCACTTTGCAATCAGGTTGCTGCACCTTCTTTCTTCTCTGCCCCCTGTTTAATGACTTGTTTTCTTTGTAGTAATATTTAAATTGAAATTGATTTGATAGCTTATGCGGTCCGTTTTATTAGCTGTTACCTATTACTCATAATTATCTCCCGTTCTCTATGAGCTGCTGATCCATTTGTTTGATATCATTTGCAAAAAACTTCTGCTTTGACAGTGTTGTTTCGACTATTTTTTAGGTGCAAACCCCCACCCCTGAAGGTTTGACCTTTTTTCAAAAACAACCCTTTAGTTTTAAATTTAGGTAAAAATCCCCTTACCAAAACCCCCCTTTATTTATATTCAAAACAAGTGGGTTGTTTTTGAAAAAGAGTCAAACATCAAGGGGGTTTTGCAAATCTCCTTTTTTATTTTATTTTATTTCCACCAGAAAATATATTCAGAGAAGAAGGATTATACAAATGAAAGTTTTCCAGAAAGAAGATGAACAAGAAAAATTATATTAAGATGAAAGTTTCTACCTTCTCCCTCATGATTAATGGGGAAAATTTTACAACTCTCTAATATATGCAGAAATATTACTCTTTGTATGGATTTCAGAAATTTGACAGAAAAGTCTATCTTTTCAACAACCATCATAAAAGTCTATGTTTTCTGATAAATTATCACAATAGCCTCATACAGGAGACTTTGTTTGTCCAACCGAGCAGTGATCGTTGACAGAATTATTATGAGATCATGTCAACTCTGAACAGAAAATCTGATTACAAAAAGACACTTTTACTCTCTACCTTCATTCAATTTTACTAACATAAATTGATTTGTACTAAGCAAATTATTTTTTCCCATTTTATGCTACCATTAGAAGATTAATAAAAAAAAATAATTTATTGGTTGATACTGCAATGATGCTCCCTCTCCCGTTTTGTTAAATGCTCCTATGATCTGTAAAGGTTTAGTGTTTGTGTTCAGGGCAGTCCGCAGTGATAAGGCATTTGCATTGCTGTGTATTGCATGTGTCAACTACTTGCAACACACAATCACTATCAAAAGCATTGATAGGATAGACAGATAATTTAAATGTCTCAAATACCCTAACTTCCACTAAGTTGAGCTTACGAAAGTTTATTTTTGGAGATGATCATTTTATTTTTTTGTAGGCTGGGGAGAAGGGGTTGACTATACAACTCTTATCTTATGCTTTTGTATAACTTAGATAAATTTGTCATCTTTGTCTTATGCATGATTGTTAAAATAATGTTATTATTTGGTCCTGTTTCAGCTTATTGGTTATTTTTCTGAGCGACTGATAACACGGAGGACACTGGAAAGAAATCGTGTCATGCAGAAAAGATATGGTGATAATGAGGTGCCCAACCATTTTGAATTATGTGATTAGAATTCCGATGACCTTAATTTTGTACAGATTATAACAAAATAAAGTTTTTGTTTTCCTTTTCTCATAAACAAAACTATGTCGATATTACAAGACAATTTAAAATTATGCGGCTGTTAGTCTGTTACGATGGTCTTGATATGTACACTATTGAAATTTGCAGCTTTCTCCATTGTGACAGATGTAAAATGAGTGTAATTTTTCATATGACAAATCCTGTTTAATTGATCCGTTTAGTGAATCCTAATTATATGAAGGCTAAATATGATGATTATGAAATAGATCGGAAGTCTAAAGGCATGAGTTGAGGGAGCAGTCAATAATGCATGGTTTTAGGTCCATCTAAGTTGTCAATTCTGCCCCCAATTGCTTTATGTAGCATATGCCAAATTGAAGTTTTTGACCATGTCTGTTTTGATCAGAATTAAACCTTTTGGCACTAACAGAAATATAGGTAATAGAAACTGATAATGAAGTTATATTTTCTTGAGACACTTCAGTTTTTGTCCATCATGCAAAGTATTGAATTTTTTTTTTTTTTTTCATTTGGATCCAAATATTAAAGCAGAGCTCCAAACATCAATTTTCTATTTGTGAAAAAGTTTAAATGCGACAATAATTATCCTTATACAATTGCTTCTGAATTTCTGTTGGCAGATTGCTATTGCATTCACTTATAGGCGGAAGGGGAAGCTTTTAAATTGCAAGTATCGAGACATCAACAAAAGATATTGGCAGGTGCTGATTTTAAGTGCTATTTAGAAAAACAATGAAAGAGTTACGATGTATTTCTTTTAGACCATTGAATTGAAATAATATTGCTTGAACTCCTTTCGGAAATCTCATCTTTTGATAAGCCACCTGATTGTAAAATACATCTTTTGACTGGTTCCAAATATACAAGTGATTTGGATATTTAGTCTGACAAGGGGATTTTGAGGTAAGAATTTTTATTCATTAATACTTATGGGGGTGATTTTTGCTGCTCGGGATGTGTGCTGCCTTCATACATTTTTAGTTGAGGTTGTATGTTTCACTGGACAAGGAGTTTCGACTCCATAGTTGAAATCATTTTCACTCATCTTTTATGCTTTAAATGTTTAACAGTATTATTAGATTGCGCGGTAATTTTCATTTAAATTTCCTATTCAATTTTTTTTTAGAAAAAAAAAAAACATTTTGATGGGAACTGTGCATTTATCTCAGGAAATGGATGCTGAAAAGATATTATATGGGCTGGATGATATAGAAGGAGCTAGCGATATTGTCATTGTACGTCAAACTTTTTATCTACTTGGAGTTTCTGGCTTGTTAATTTGATTTGGTGCTCAGAAATTTAAACTTCTATAGGTAGAAGGTGAAATAGACATGCTTTCAATGGAAGAAGCTGGCATTTATAATTGTGTGAGTGTCCCTGATGGAGCACCTCCTACAGTTTCTCAAAATAATTTACCATCGGAAGATCAGTTTTCTCCTAAAGTTTCTCAAAATAATTTGCCATCGGAAGATCAGGTTTTGCCAACCTTACAAATCCTGGATCCTGTCATTTTCATTATTCTATAATCAATAATTGTGTTTCTGATTAAAAAGTAGTAATTAATCATTGGATTATCTTTTACCCCTTCCTGCTGGCAAGATATGTCATGTAGTGTTGTCACTCATTAGAATATCAACTAGGCATTTAAATCTCAATTCTCAAGTTTTGAGTGTGCAGCAGTAAGAAGTTACTCTATTGAAGTGATGTCTGTCTTACATACCTTTATAGGCATTTGTCTGGACAGATGTAGGGGAGCACACCATCATTTGCCTACTTATGTAACATTTTGATAGTTCTATACATTATGAAACTTTCACATACTTGCAATGCGAATAATTCATCTAGTATTATGATATTTTTTACATGCAAATGAACTCAAATTTTCAACTTTGTATATATATTATTGTATTGCACAATGTACACATATACAACCATGTCCCTGTGCTTAATTTTTTAGAGTTGTGCTCAACTCTCTATGTTTGTGTCGAAATGCAACATGTGTCTGCAGATCATAGGTTTGATCTAATGCATGATCTTGCTGTAATTCCCCTCCCCCCCCTTAAGTCGTGTTTGCTGCATGCGCTCTGTTGCAAGTGACAAGCTCATAACATTGTATAAGTATTCTACAAGCAGAAAGTGTGAAGCTCAGATAGAAATGAACTGTCATCATAGAAAATGTCTTTATGTTAAATCCCTCAAAACCAAGTCTAATGAATTTTTTTTTGGTATTTTGTAAAGCTAGGACACTAAGTATCAGTATCTGTGGAACTGCAAAGATTACCTAATGAAGGTTGGTACATATCCATCCTTTTGCTCTGTGTTATCACCAATATTCTCATATGAAGGCTTTGGTTTTAAAGATGTTTTTATTAACAGGCATCTCGTATTATACTGGCCACAGATGGGGATCTCCCTGGTCAAGCCCTAGCTGAGGAACTTGCACGTCGCCTTGGAAGAGAAAGGTTTATACGTTTTTCCTGACGATATTGTGTAACATCATTCTCTTTGAAAGCATTTTGCATATGCAAACTGTGCAGACCAGTTTTTAAGAGTATCTGTTATCTGTGGCAGATGCTGGCGAGTTAGATGGCCCAAGAAAAATGAAGTTGAGCATTTCAAAGATGCAAATGAGGTCAGATATCAATGCCTACATGTGTATGCATCTATTATATATTTGTACCTGTGTATGTGTATATCTTAATTGTTGAAAATCATGCAAGCTAGATGAAAAACGAACAAATCCTACATCAGTTGATGTGTTAAGTGGAGGAAAAATATGAGTTTATATGCTAATAGGACCTATGTTGACTAGGCTAGGTTTTGGGTTTTTGATGATTCAGTGGATAGATTTCAATCTACATCTAAAAGGAGCAAAGACTAATATTTGGTAGACTAAATTTGTAACTTTGATGATAACAATTTATTTATTTATTTATAATTATAGGTTGCCTTGATGATAGAGTGAAATTTATTTAGCATATAATCATATATGCGTGGGTGTGTGGCAGTGCCTATAGCATGAATCAAGGGTTGTGAGAATCATGTTCACACACATTTTTTTCTCTTCAAATATCTGTAATCCAATGGAATACACTGTTATAAGATTGAATAATTTGGTTCAAGATTTGAAGAGTGGCTAGTGTCTATTTCTCAGGTTGTATCATATGCATCTATGTGAGGCTGATAACCTCGTGAGTCGTGTCTACTGTTTGTGTAGGGTTGTGAGAATCATGTTAACACACTCACTCTTGTTTTTCTCTCTTGAAAATCCTGTAATCCAATGGGATATGCTGATTGTTATAACTTATAAGATCGAGTAAATTGGTTAAAGATTCAAAGAGTTGCTAGTGTCTATTGCTCAGGTTGTATCATATGCATCTATGTGAGGCTGATAACCTTGTTTCTATTGTTTTCCTAGTTTGCGCATTAATTTTCCCATTTTTTTTTATAATCAATGTGCAATTGGATTAATGATAATGGGTTTAAAGTCTTGCCCTGGCATAATGTTGTGTTTCATTATTGTCATTGTTATCTTGGCTGGTCCAAGGAGTTGTTCATCTAGGTTATTTTGTTTAAGATCGCTAAAACAACACTAATAACCTTTGTAAATCTCACTCACAGGTTCTTATGTATTTGGGAGCTGATGCACTGAAGGAATTAGTTGAGAATGCTGAACTGTATCCTATAAAAGGATTATTCAGCTTTAGGGATTTCTTCGATGAAATTGATTCATATTTTTACCAGACTGTTGGAGATGAATTTGGTATATCTACCGGGTGGAGGGGGGTGGATTCACTATACAATGTAAGCGTGGTGTTAGTGGTTAAGTGAGTTTATTGGTTCTCTCTTTGCTTGGTAATGTTTATATTTAATTTATTCTTACAGTCATGCAATTTTTAATTTCACTTTAGATTTATTCATCAATAACCTATTGCAATGTTGTTTCAAACGATTTGTCTAATTGCCATTTAGTTCCAATAGAGTCTCTGTCTCACTAATATTAGTATTCTGCTCATCCAGTCTCAAGTCTGATGTCTGTCTGATAGAACACAATTTCCTATTGCCACCCAAAAAAGTGCTCTCCGTATGAAAAAATAGGTTTTGATGATTTATAGGGTACAAATCTTGAAATAGGAAACTAACACTAAATAATAAATTTACTAGAAATAGGACACTAAAACTATTATGTTCAAAGAAATGTAATTTCCTAATTTTGTCAATCAGATTTTTAGGGAATCTGTCAACATTTCCCCCCAAGCTGGTGAGCAGATATTATCCATTCCTAGCATGCTAGTAATATCTTGAAAATAATGACCCGATAGTTGTGCATTCTCAAATCTCAACAATATAAGGAGTACATAATCCACTGTCAACAATATAACTAATTTTCATCATAGTTAAATACAATTCTTACATATATGATATATTGGATTGAAACTGCAGAACTAAAGAACAACTCTACAACTCTTTCTGATTCACAATTTCGAAGCACAATTAATTCTTCTTCTTTTTGTCTAGCTTTGCGCTTATTAACCATCAACACGCTTAATTCAAAGCTTTACTGATCAGTCTCATCCACTCACCACCGGTTTGAGATGTATTGGATGTCTTTTGTCTTCCATCAAACTAGGAGAATGTTTTGTACAAATCTTTTCGGAAATTGATTGGAATCAAAACTAACAAACTGGTTTATAAGAGAAAAACAATCTAATGAAGTCATTATTAACATTTAAGGTTTGACATTTTAGAGGGTGTATAGAGTAAATCACTTATTTTCTAAAGGTCTATGTAGAGAGTAAATGTTGTCGAGACTAGAGAGAACTTTTATGGATGGCAGTAGAGCCACTTTTCTCTATTACCTTAATTGACTATGATCTTGGATCATCAATTCAGACTTTGGTACATCTGGCGCTTTTTTTGACTTACATTTTTGAATGGCACATAAAAGATAACTTGAATAGGTTAGAGATATATTTGGAGGGAAAATGGGCTACAATTATCAAAATTTCATCTTTTCTTACTGTGGTTAGAGTTCTAAATTCTAATTAAGCAATATAGTTTATGTTACAACTAGCATAACCCCACTATACACAATTCACATAATTCATGTTTCACCTGTCCTGAAGAGGGGCTAGTTAATAACTTAAGTTATTCCTCCACTAAAATATTATTCTTATCAAGTGTTGACCGTTGACATTTAAACGTTTTGTTCATATTACATAATATATTATGTAGTGAAATGCCTATAGTGATGGTCTATATCTTTTTTTTTATTTTTTTATTTTTTTATTTTTATAATTTTTTTAACTTTTATAATTTTTTATGATAGGAAACAAAAAATATATTGCAAAAATAGAACTATTACAAAAGAGATATATGAAGTCTGAAGTAATAATTATGGCTTTGCGTGGCTATGAACTGCATTATGCTTTTGAAGCTACAATTGTTGTATATATCGTGATTCAATCTTTTTTTTTAAATATCTTTCTCTTGCATCTTATTTTTGATCAGGTCGTTCCCGGGGAGTTGACTATTGTAACTGGAGTTCCAAACTCGGGCAAGAGTGAATGGATTGATGCTCTCTTATGCAATATTAATGAAAGTGTTGGTTGGAAATTTGCACTATGCTCTATGGAGAACAAGGTCAAGTTTGTAATTTTCGTTAGTTTTGTTTTTATTTGCTACATATACCCTTTGTTTTAAACCATTCTTGTGTTAATTTATGGGGGCCATTTCCGGTGGAAGATTGCACTCATTAATATATGTAGACATGTAGATGAAATTCTGCTATATTTGTTGAAACAAATTTGTTGCTGAATAAGTTTAGATGAAGTTCATAAGTTCTCACACAATCTTCTGTTGGGGTTTTCCTTGTTTCTTGTGTTAGGTGCCTTATAACAATGTTTCATCTAAAAACCTCTTTCAATGGTTCTAAAAGCAAAGGCTAAGCAATCCCAGGAATATTCTGTTTTGGGCTTTTTATTTTTTATTTTTTATTTTTTTATTTTTGTCACCTACCTGCCTGAGCATGCTTGAATTGCTCCTTTGGCAGTGCATAATTCGTGGTTGCTGCTTCTAGCCGAGACATTATATCCTGCTAAGTTAAAAGTGTTATAATTGATAGGAAAAAACTATTTATTAAGAGGAACTTTGTGTGTTTGTGTTATTTTTTCTATTTTTCTATTTTGGTTTAATTTTGGAAGGAGGGGGATATCTTGCGGAAACTAAAGTAGCGATTTATTGCAATTGCCCTTTTTTGCTTTGTATGCCCATTATAATTTGTTCATTTCTCCACCTTTCACCAATTCACAGGTCCGGGAGCATGCAAGAAAACTTTTGGAGAAACACTTAAAGAAACCCTTCTTTAATGCAAGGTGGGTTGGGATACTTTGTATTTTTTGGTGGTTCCCATTGATAATTCGTATAATCAATGTTTGAGTAGGCGCTAGGCACTAGTCGGGCGGTGGCCCAGCGCCTAGGCCGACTAGGTAGAGCTACGGCTGCCCTTAAGTGGAGAAAAAAAAAAAAAAAAAAGGGTTGACGGCTTTTTTTTTTAAGAAGCCCAAAACGACATCGTTTTGGGCTTCTGCTTTTTCAAAAAGAAAAAACCCTAGCTGTTAGCACTCTCATTGAAAAAGAAACCCTAGCAGTTGCCTAGCCGTCTAGGAAGGCCGATTAGTGCTAAATTGCGGTGGCCGCCTAGACCGATTTTTTGTACATTGCGTATAATCTTTCAATCATGACAGTTTATGCTTGTTTGAAGTCAGGGTCGCATTAGTTCAGAAATGGGTAATGATAAATGTATTAGTTAGATAACTTGCAAAATGGAATGAAGTTCGGTTAATAGTTTACTTAGTAACCGAAGAACACACCCATGCTTAGAAGACCACTGAAATAAAGCGGAACTTGTAAAGGAAGGAGGATAGAGAAAGAAAGTTAGAAATAGAAAGTGATTCTTTTTTATGTCTTTCTTGGAAAGTATTCAAGTATGAATCATTCTTGGTTCTAAGTCAATCACCTGATCATATATAAATGCAGGTTAAGGCACAGTACTGCATTGGTTCATGCTTAAATTGCTTGTTTGATTAGATCACTCTGATACTTGTGTATAGTTGGTTGATATATGAGCACAGGTGCGAATAATATGGATCTAGATGGTGAAGACTTTGTACCTGATTAAAAAATTTATGAGCATTTTCAAGATTAGGTGGTGGAATTTTAAATAGTTTGTTAGAATTGATATTTGAGTTGTAGGGTTCTTAAAATGGTATGATTCAATTTCTTAGAGTTTGAATTTTGATGTAAAATAATTTGAAGAGGTTCCTTGGAAGATTTGGGCTGATAGATGCTACTACCTAGGTGTACTTTGTTTTACAGTAGTGGTAGGATGAAATCTTATGACTTAAAATTGAAGGTTGAAAAAGGTTACCGTCAATGATTGGTGCTTAATGTTTAAAGTGCTGGTGAAACATTGAATCATTTGTTTGTAGTTTGTACATTGTCTAGTCGTTATGAAATGTGGTCTTTGTTTCTTCCTTGGTCTATTGATGTTATCCTCTTTCAAGTTTTTAAGCTTTTGGAGTGCTTGTGGGGGAGTGAGTGGG
The DNA here is from genome assembly GCA_008009225.1 of Acer yangbiense. Lineage (NCBI taxonomy): Eukaryota > Viridiplantae > Streptophyta > Magnoliopsida > Sapindales > Sapindaceae > Acer > Acer yangbiense. The sequence continues at coordinate 24,042,523 of CM017763.1, forward strand.
AATAAAATAGTAGAATTATTTGAAAGGCAACTCCGTGTTTAATGTTGTTTATTTGGCTGAATGCAATAGGGAGGCTTTACTGGGGAAAGGAAGTCAATATTTTTAGTAATGATTGATTGATAAGCATCTTGTAAACATGCTGACACTTATGAGTATGTCACTCTTTTGGTATTCTCTATCTTGTATTTATTACAATAGAATATTTTGTTTCTTATATTCTACCAGCTAGACATTTTCATGAAGATGAATGCTAAATAAGCATAATTCACATACAAATGATGAAATGAAACATGTGGACATCAGTTAGCTTCCGGTCTCTAGTGGTCAATTTCCAAAATCTTTTCTGATTTAATTTTTGTAATATTAATGTTATATTCAAAATTTTTCTTTTGGGATGTTATGATCATTAATATATGTTTGTTCACTTTGACAACCATAGTTATGGACAATCTGTCGAACGAATGACCGTTGAGGAATTTGAGCAAGGCAAGGAATGGTTGGGTGATACATTTTCCCTCATAAGGTAAGCTAGATGGTCCAAGCGTGTGGGTACAGTTCTGGCATTTGTAAATTATTATTCGAGTCTTTTTGTCGTACTTGTTACGCTCAACTCTGTCACAATTATTTTTGTAGTGTTTGTGCTGATGTTTGCTTTTAGTTTAGTACCTTATGCCTGCCATAAAGGGCCAACATTGATTTTAAGGTTGGCACCAAAGTTGCCTATTGATGAGTAGTTTCTAGTAGTTCATTCAATTAACATTTTTTTTTTTTCATCTGGTTTTTGATATATTCTGTCTAACAGGTGTGAGAATGATTCCCTACCAAGCATAAACTGGCTCCTTGAACTTGCCAAAGCAGCAGTTTTAAGGCATGGGGTGCGTGGACTTGTAATTGATCCTTATAATGAGCTTGACCATCAACGTCCTTCTAACATGTGAGTTTTCTTCTGGTGTTCACTTTGCCATTTTTGTCCCCATCGTGTAATAGTTAAATTATTTTCATTTTTTCTAAAATGTGACTAGAAAACTAAGGATTATAGTTCTTTCTTGGTATGGCAATGAATAATTGTTTATTACCTCTTTCTAATACTAAGAAACTATTAATTTAATAACATTAGAGAAAAAAGCTGTGATATTCATAGTTGTGAAAATGATTTCAGAGGCTTGAATGTGTCAAGCAGTATTGTATCAAAATGTTACAGCCATGTACACTGAAGTGTGATATTGTCACTCACTTTGTCAGTATTTTGATTGGTGGTGGTGGGGTGGGGTGGGGTGGGTGTGGCGTGAAAAAGGGAAAATAAGAGCTATGCTAGGATATCGGTGCGGGATTATTTATGCTGGGTCATTAAATCAGAAACAAACTGTACTTGCAAACTGAAAAGCTTAAATGCGTTGGTTATGCTGATATGCTCCAAGTTGGATTTTGTACTCAGTTTTCCATGTTTTATCATCTAAAATACAACATTCTTCTGCCTCTCTAAAATATCTCTATTTTATCATCTAAGAGGTTTCTTGAAAATACGTTGCCAAATGTGTTGTTGGGAAAATTCAAAATATCAGATTTTTTGTTTTCATTGTACGAAATGGTTTTTCAAAAATGCTCTTACAATACACTCCTGAATTATTTCTATCATAATTAGATTTGGTCAGATTTTTTCGTAAACGCTCTATTGAATGAAGATTAATATAGTACATAATAACTCCTTAAAGAAAAGAAAAAATTGGAAAAAAGTCCATGACTTCTTTTTCTTAACCATGCCATTCCAAAGCTCATCTGGTCAATCCCATCTGGATATCCTTTCATGCCACTTTTCCAGATTGTTGACAATGTGATTGTGAGTGACTATCTAATTATCTCAATAGGTGCAAAGGTCAATTATGGCATTCATTATGTAGATTAGATTCTCTTTTGTCGGGCATTGCTTCACCAAGCTTTACAATGCAAGTTTTGTGGAGAAGAAACTGAGACATCATGTATTTTGGAACACAAAATCAGTTGATCCAAATTTGAAGATACCGCTTTCTCTCAGTGGGTAGATCAGATGTCTCTCTTGCCCTTCATTGCTCATGTATCTGTGTTTTAATAATAGATGAATTCTTCATAGCAAAATAAGAGAGGGTAGAAACAAATCCCGCAAAAATATCACAAGTTACTCCCTTACAAGAAGGATACATGTAGCACTTTTCACTCATTGGGATATTTTCTCTCTTAAAGCATACCTTATTTCTTGCATTTTAAATTCTGGATGTTCTGTTTTCATCCACAATGTGAACTTTAATTCTTGCAGTACTGAAACTGAGTATGTGAGTCAGATGCTTACTATGATCAAGCGGTTTGCTCTACATCATTCTGTCCATGTTTGGTTTGTCGCTCATCCTAGACAGGTTGGCATCTGTGAACTCTAGTTTGTTGCTAACATATCTCCTCTCTAATTTTTCCCCTTTGTTTGATAGCTGCACCAATGGGTTGGGGGTCCCCCGAATCTCTATGATATAAGTGGAAGTGCACACTTCATAAACAAATGTGACAACGGAATTGTTGTTCACCGTAATCGAGATCCAAAGGCTGGGCCTATGGATAGAGTACAGGTGGGTATAATTTTTTTAAGTATTTTACATGTGGACATAAAGACTTTCTATCCTTCCCCCATCTTTTACAATTGTTGTTTTCATCTTTTACATGAGGAAAGCTGTTTGAACTGTATAAGTGCAGGTTTGTGTGCGGAAGGTAAGAAATAAGGTTGCAGGAACAATAGGCGACGCCTTCTTGTCATATAACAGGTGTGTGAAGCTTATTAAGGTGTCATGGATAGACCTTTTTGACTCTTGTACTGACTTATTCTTTGTTCGTGTATGTCAATTGTATGAACACAAACTGAGAGTAACTGCATAGTTCATGAAGAAGCTAAGTCCAAAAAGAATTACAATATTAACTCACCACATTACTAAAGTAAGAAAATCTGTTATCAATATCTACCAAAAGTTAGAATCTAAAGAAGTACATGTTTCCATCTGTCTTTCCTCTGTTTAATAATAGTATTTTTCCAAATATCAATACTAGCTCTCTCGGAGAAAGGGACTTTAAGACCATCATGTTTCCCTCTCTCTACGTATCTGTGTATATGTGCTATTGTTAATGATGTTTTTTTATTCGCTTTTGGCAGGGTAACTGGTGAATATATGGACATCAAATAACCATCTGGGAGAAGATTGGTTATTTTGTTTGATATGATAATTTAAGTATTGTACTGTTGAGTTTGCTAATCTGAGTTGTCAAAATTTTTATGATGAGACGGAGTCAACTACCCAATTGACGTTCTTGGTTCCTGCAAAATTATAGCAGCTGTTAATATTGATATCTGGAGTATATGATGTGCTCTCGGTAAGTTACAGCTCAACGGTTAGGCTAAATTCAGTTGTTAACACTTAATTTTTTGGAAATTTGATTATTTTTTTAACTTGTTTTTGTAATATGGTAATTCTTCTTCTATTCATATTTGTCTTGATTCAATAGTTAAAAGTGATCATAATTGCTGTATAGATCAAAAGCTGTGTCAATAGACATGATCAACCATTTTCACACGAATGCTTGGGCGTTTTCTGATCAACCTACTCTTGTGCTCATATGCCTAAAAAATGTAGGCATAAATAATGATGTATATTGAGCCAAGGATCAAGCCTGAAAGTCCTTGCTAGCCTTTAGGCAGTATCGGTTGTTCATGAACTGTAATTACGATTGGAAACACAACATCAGGGTCTAGGATTTATTGTGGTAGAGAGGGTGTTATTTCAATTTCCTTATGAAATAGTTTGTATTGTATGCACATCAGTGGTGATGATACAGATTTCACTTTTGTCAATCAAGTTGTCCAAATCTCTAAACCTTTTGTTGAGTTGAGCTGATTTATGTTAAACTACAGCAAAGTAGCCAAAAGCGGTAGTCTTTTTTTTTTCTTCGTTTTTTCAATAGTTAAGCGGCTATGTAACGTTATATAATTGAATGTGTAACATTATATTTTGGAAGCCACATGTATTATTTTCAGTGGTTGGTTGAACTACTCAGCAGTGGATCCGGTGCATTGATGGCGCGATTGGTGCATCATACTGTATTGTACTATATATGATTGGATTGGACTGGATTATCTTTGTACAGTTTTGTGTTTGGTGATGTAATTGTAATTAGATTATAAAGTTTACACCATGATTGATGTATAACTATATTTTATTTTTATTTAGTTAAATTGTTTTCTAAATCATATTATAAATAATTTATAATTTATATATATATATATATTTTTTGAATTTGTACATAAATTTTAATATTATATATAATTAATTTTAAAATATTAGTTTAATTAATATTTTTAATATTCTAAATAGTTTTATTAATATTTTTATAACTTAGATTTGAAAAAAAGAAACTAACTTGTTAATACAACATAAACTTTTCCCTTTTTGTATGTATTATAAAGTGTTATGTTTATTGTATTAGAATCACTTGTTCACACTAATTAGTGCAATACAATGAGATTGTTTAATCATTTATGTTGCATTACCTAATACATTTTAAATCTCTAATGCTAAACAATACATGTAAACAAAAATACACCGAAGATTTTCTTTGTGCAAAATCTTTATTCCAAAAAATCTTCATTACAAAAAATCCAACATTTTCCATCGCCCAAGAATCTCTTCCTAACCTCGTCAAAACACAAACATCACAAAAATTGTCACCTTCACTACAAGGTTTATGCATCAAGCCAAATAATCTTCATCAAAGGATTTGAACCTCCAAAAAGAAAATTTCCATTTTCACCCTTGTGCATAACAATTTCAACCCCATTTACATTAACAAAAAACATTATTATTAATTCTATTTTTTTTTATGATTAATTTATCAGGATCAATTTAATAACATTTGCATTGAGAAAGGACGATTCCAATTATGCTTTGCACATAATTGGGCCTCTTTTTTCAAAGGCAATGGGAATTCCTTTTGGGACGATAAATGTGGGATGTAAGCTATTGTTGACATCAAGAGATAGGGATTTATTAAATGAGATGGGTTCTAAAAGTAATTTCTTTGTTGACATTTTAGAAGAAGAAGAAGAAGAAGAAGCTTGTAACATATTTATGAAGATAGCTGGTGTTGGTGAAGACTGATGATGTGGCCAAAGAATTTGGAGGTTTGCTTGTTGCCATTATTACATTAGCAAAAGCATTAAAAAAATACAAACAACAATGTGAATGGGATATTGCCTTGCCAGAACTACGCGACCACCCTTCTTCCTTAGAAAAAAACGTGGAGGGATCAGTGGTTAAAAAGGCATAAACATTTAGAAAGTGAACGTTTTTGCTTTGTAGTATAATGGGATGTACCCGTGTTGCTTCCATTGAAGAGTTGTTAAGATATGCAGTGGGTTTGAGTTTATTTAAATCACAAAATACAATAGAAAGCAAAAAAATTGGTACGAAAACTCAAGGATTCTTCTCTGTTACTTTGGCAATCGTAACAGTGAAACTTGTTCTATCCATGGTGATGTTGGTAGATGGATTGCCTGTAAAGATCAGCTTAAATTTACCGTGATAAACAACATTATGCCACGGCAATGGGCTGGTGAAAATACATTACCTTACACAGGGCCGTCTCCAGACATTTTAGGGCCCGAGCGATTTTATGACATTAACAAAATTCGGGGTCCTATATAAAATTATTATCATTAACATAAAATAATATTAATAATAATTCGAGTCAAAATCAACATGTAGAAATTAATTGAAAACAAAAATCATACCTTCGATAAGTTCGATTCTTCAAACGGCAACAACTTCAAGAAGAAAAGAGAGAGCAAAGTGAAGGTTTTGAATTTTGATTCGTAATTCGTTTAGCAGGTGTTATATATATTTAATAGTGCGGTGATATCATGGTCTCAGAATCATATTGGACCTTTAAAGTTTTTTTTATTAATTGAGGCCTCAAAGATCATTAACAAATATTGGGCCACGGTGACGTCATGGTCTCATAATCATATTGGGTCTTTAAAGTTTTTTTTTTTATTAATTGAGGCCCCAAAAGATCATTAACAAATATTGGATCATGAGGCCCCAAAGGAGAAGAAGAAATTGCATCAGTTGGGGGCCTCAGCATTTTGCTGGGTTGACTGCCCTTATGGGCCGGCCCTACCCCAAAGATCATTAACAAATATTGGGCCACAGTGATGTCATAGTCTTATAATCATATTGGGTCTTTAAAGTTTTTTTTTTTTTTATTAATTGAGGCCTCAAAAGATCATTAACAAATATTGGATCATGAGGCCCCAAAGGAGAAGAAGAAAATTGCATCAGTTTGGGGCCCTAGCATTTTGCTGGGTTGGATGCCCTTATGGGCCGGCCCTGACCTTACATGATATTTATGAGCTTCCAAAACTGTTGGAATGTCCAAAACTTCAATTTTTCTGCAAGAAAACCAAGACTTGGTTCACTAAAATCCCTACTAATTTTTCAAAAGAATGCCGAATATTATAGTTTTAAATTTGATTGAAATGTATTTATCACTGCTGCGAGCATCACTTGGTCTCTAAAAAAGCCACCTGGAAGACATAGCCGAAATGAAAAACATGGAGAATCTTGAAATTGTTGTCATTGGTTTTAATTCTAAACAGCTGCTGCCTAAAGAAATAGGTCAATTGACTCGCCTAAGGTTGTTGGATTTGAGGAAATGTTCATTCATTATTCCACCAAAAACCATATCAAGGTTATTGGTATGATCAGCAGCAGGTTAAAGAAAGTGATGCTGAAATTCTACCAAAATAGTTATCGGAGATTGTTGGAACATCAAAAAAACTTTAACCAAATCCAATAGAGTAACTTTAATTAAGAACATTAGAGCATCTCCAATGGTAATGTAGTTTGTATTTGAAAAAAATGGTTATATGTCAACATTGTCAAGCCAATTGCTTCATATGTGGCATGCAACTAAACTTGATAGACATCCAAATGAAAAGGTGGTCTCCAATGTTTCACTTGTAAATACATGTTTTTAATGACATGTCAATTTATTATTGATCTTCTTAAATATACTATAGAATTGTTAAATAAAATAAAGTAGAAGACAAGTGTGGTTGCTGGGCCAACAAGATGGCTGTCTAACAGGCACTATGAAATCAAAGAGTTATGTTGACAGCCTCTAAAAAAAAGTTGTCACCTCAGCTTGAAGTTGTATTAGAGAAGTTGCATTGGAGATGAATTTTTTGACAAAGTGGCTGTTCATCCTATGTGATATCTAATTTTTTCACAACCCACATTAGCATTGGAGATGCTCTTATATGTCACATTGGATACCAAGATGGAGTAATTAAGTAATTGAATGGGATTGAAGACTTTTGTTTAGGTGGAAAACATAGTCCTTTATGAATTAGATGGAGAGGGTTTTCAACATTTGGTATCAGAAACATCCCTTCATTCAGTATATTGTTGATTATATTCCCCTCTTACGTTATGTTTGGTAGGAAGGATGGATGAATTAAGAGGGAGGGAGAGAGAGTAAGAGGGATGGAGAGGATACCATCTATCCTTCATGTTGTTTGGTATTGAAAAGAGAGTTGAATGAATTGATTGGTATATAATTTGTAAATTTACTATATTACCCTTTTATAAATTGGAGGGTAATAAAAAAATGGAGGGTATTATTGTCATTTTCCTCCCATTATACCTCTCCTTTCTCATCCGCCCAATGATGGGAGGATTGCTTTTGGTGGGCCCCGGAAGAGGAGAGATCCTTCATCTTCTCCTCTCCTCTTGTCTCTCCAATCAAATAAGGGATTGGAGCTTTTCTCCCGCCCCTCTCCCTCTTTCCCTCCATCTCTCCCTCTTACCAAACAAAGCCTTAGAGACATTGTCTTTGAAAATTTGGAGGACCAAGTGTCTTTGCCAATTAACAACCATAAAACTAGAAAAATGTACAATCCAATTGGATGGGATTATATTTGGATTATGCAAAATCCAATGAATTTGATCCGCTGCACACCTATAAAACTAGGAAAATGTAAAATCCAATTGGATTGGATTATATTTGGATTATGCAAAATCCAATGGATTTGATCCGTTGCACGCCTGCACACCTCTATCTACTCTGACAAACTCTAACAAACACCAAAGAGAACTTTCACATGTTGGATATTGAGAATCCCCACAAGTGTGGAATGAGAGCTAGCCGTGGTTTTTTTTTTTTTTTTTGACATAAAACAACACAGAGAATTACAAAGGCATATCAGCCTGAATCGCCCTCACAGCACAAAACGGGTACTCTTCTATCCAAAACCAATCCTCTAAAATTAGAAGGGCATTTTTGGCCAGGATGTGAGCAACCCCGTTGGCTTGCCTAGGGGTAAAAACAACACTCAAACCTCCCATCTCAGACGAAATGCTACTAATATCAGATAATATAGCACCATAAGAGGACTATTTATGACTCTTATCATTGATCCAATTGACCACCACCTTCGCATCAGACTCAAACATACAAGGAGACAACCCACAGTCTTTACTAAATTGAATACCTCTAAGGATGGCACACGCCTCAGCAGCCTACAGATTTAAGAAACTGATCAACACTTGAGAGCAAGACGCCATGACTTCTCCCAAGGAATCTCTGATAACCATTCCAAAGCCAATTCGACCACCCCTTGCATCAATCGCAGCATCACAATTAACCTTGAAGACACCTTGCACTAGAGGAGACCATCTAACATTCCTGACATCAAGCCTCCAACTGATAGGAACCACCCTTGTTTGACACTCCTTAAACTCAGCCAAGAAGTAGGACGCCCAATCAACCACCTCACAAACATCAACCAACGACGCCCCATGGACTAAGGTATTACACAAAAACCAGACTCTCCAAACAACAACACAAAATAATTCTAACTCCACATCAGACAGAGAACTGAAACAATCCAAAATGAGATCAAAGAAACATTTATACTTATCTCTTAAAATAACCTTGTTGGGGAGCCATTGCTTACGAACCATCTTGAAACTTTTACAGTCCTACAACGCGTGCAGTGTAGTTTCGCTTCCTTTGTTACACCACGGGCATATGTCCTTAACCTAGATTCTACGCTGCCAAAGATTAAACATGGTAGGAATCCAATCCTAACAGCCCTTCCAAATAAATATTTTTACTTTTTGGGGGATTTTCATCTTCCAAAGCCTCCTCCTCTAATTAGAGCTTGCACTGGATTCTGCACTAGAGGAGCTCGACTGCAGCCCAAGGGTCCTAGCCACTCTATAACCACTTTTAACACTGAAATTTCCAGTATCATCAAAATGCCAAATAATCTTGTCACCACACCTGCCATAGCCAATCGGGATACTCTGAATAGAAGCAGCATCCTCAGTAGAAAACGATTGCTCAATAAGATTATTATTCAACCCACTCGATTGAGAAATAATTTGGTCGACGGTAGCGTTACCACCTAGTATAGGCGTAGGAGGAGTAAAAATCTTGAAGGTGGATTGTCTTGGGATCCATTTGTCTTTGAAAATATGAATAGACGATCCATCCCCGACTCTCTATCTTAATCCCATCTGAAGAACATCCTTGCCCCAACATAAGCTCCTCCATATGAAGGATGCATCCTGTTTTGGTCTGGCTTCCAAGAAGGGAACATTATTGAAGTAGTAGCCTTTGAGAACACCAGCTGCAAGAGAACCAGGATTATTGAAGATTCTCCAACACTGGTTGGCTAATAAGACCATATTAAAGGTTTCTAGGTCACGAAACCCCAATCCTCCCTCCCATTTGCTTCTACACAGGTGTGACCACGAACACTAATGAATTTTATGGTCTTTGTCATTGCTACCCCACCAGAAACGTGCACACAACCGATTAATCTCAAAGATGAGAGTCTTAGGCAGTCTAAACAGATTCATTGCATAAGTAGGTAAAGTCTGGATGACAGCTTTGATTAATATCTCCTTACCTCTCGCTGAAAGCAATTTTTCCCCCTAACCTCTTATTTTATTTCAAACTCTGTCGACAACATCAGAGAATAACTTCCTCTTGCTTCTCCCTATAAAACAAGGCAATCTAAGGTATTTCTCATGGCACTCCACTAGTTGCATACCCAAAATTGACGCAAAGTTTAGCCCCTCAGACACTGAAAAGGAAGGACTCACACAAACAGCAGACTTGTTGTAATTAACAAGTTGACCAGAAAGAAGCGCATAATTATCTAAAACCTTCCTGATTTCCAGACAGTTACCAACATTGGCTTTAGTGAAGATTGTAAGGATTCCCTTTTGTTGATTGGCTTATTTCGTGGGCAAACCACATGTTGGGGTTTGGTTGTAAGGGTAGTCTAGGTGATTTGTTGAAGATCAAGACCCTTTCCAAGACCTCAAGAGGACAAGCACCAAAGGTATATCTTGTGCTTACTTTGGCTTGAAGAGTTATAGGTGCACACACACACACAACATGCATAACTCTTATTCTTGTATGGTGTGTTCATATTTTGTGTGCATTGTGCTTTATTGATTTATTCAATATCTCTTCTTGCATGTTGAATTGATTGCATCTTGTTATATGATAATGCCATGACATGATAGGCATTAGGATGCATTCAATACCCACACTTGCACTTCATGTATGTTAGTTCTTAGTGTGGAGTAATTCGTTTCCCGAAGGTTGTTCGGAAACGTCCGCGCGTGCACATTGATGTGCTTTGTTTTGCGCGATGATCGCCGGTGGAGTTGCCTTTGGCTTCTCCTTGGTTTCACCATTTTTGGTGAAACGGCGGTTGCGTTCGGCGGCCTGGCCGCCGTTCGAAACCGCCGAATGAGACCTGATTGAAATATATCTCTCGGGTCCAAAACGGCGGTTGGGATCGGCGGTTTCGAAACCGCCGAACAAAGTTGCCGAAGTTCCCTTGTTCCACTCGGGAGCCATTCGACGGTTAAATTCGGCGGCCTGGCCACCGAATGAAATGGCCGATCGTGCGATTTCAGGGGCAAAATTGTCTTTTCACTTGCCCTGTTCTTGATGTCTATAAATATCACACTTTCTCATTATCTGATTATGTTCTTTGACTCTTAAGAACCCTAATCTTCAAAGATAGATTTTGAGAGAAAATCAAATCAAGAACTCAATTTTAACCACTCAAATCAAACCCCTTTTGCATCAAATTTCATATTGCATCTCCTATGTCTATATAGAGTGCATCCATGTATGGGTTTGCATCATCACAACTTGCTTGGTAAGATTTTGATTAATTTCATCTTATTGTAGTTTTTTAAATACCAAGCCATCTCTTTTAAATTACTTGTATGTTTTAGATCATATGCTAAATACAAGAAAAGAGATTATTTGTGATGAATTGATTGAGTGGTGTTTTTGATAGATATCTAGGTTTTTATAATCTATGATTATCTATGCTATTTGACATGTCATTTAGCAATTGATATCTAGGGTTGATTTAAATTGAATATATCATCATCCTAGATAAGCATTTAGAGTGCCCTAGCTCTTATTGCATTAATTGAATATTCATACATATTCACATAGGGTTGTGCATCTCTTTTGAGAGATTGAAGTCTTGGTCTAGGGTTGCTATTACAGGCCCGCTGGGTAGTAGTGGTGGGTTACAGACCGGGATTGGCTGTAAACATCATTACAAGTAGTGACTTCGAGGATCAAGCAAATTGGAATAGGGTTGCTAATAAAGGCCCGCTGGGTAGAAGTGAGGGGTTACAGACCGGAGTGTTAGACGAGGTCTACATAGGTTGTAAACTTCATTTCAATTAGTGATTTCGAGTTTCGAGTGTGGCGCACTATACAGCCCGTGGTTTTTCCCAGTGGTTGGGTTTTCCACGTATACATCAAGTGTCATTTATTATTTCCGCTCTATATTACACTTGTATGTATTGTTGACTTGCTATGAGCATTTTCGTAAAATTGACTTGCATGTGAAAATTGGGTAATAATTAGATAAAATCTATTCACCCCCCCTCTAGCTTTATATATAGAACATACTTTAAGAACTCTCAAAGATCATACTATCATCGGTGAACAGCAGGTGGGAAATGGCCGGCCCATATTTGCTGCATTTAAAGCCCGGCAGTTGTCCTCTAGATTACGCTTCACCAATCAAACTGGAGAGGCCATCAGTGCAAAATAAGAAAAGAAGTGGTAACAGTGGGTCACCCTGTCTTAATCCTCTGGACGAGATTATATTACCACATATTTCACCATTTAGCTTGAATGAATATGACATCGAAGAGACGCACTTCATAATCAGTCCCACCCACTTATCAGATAAACCACCCTCATTCATCATTTTCCACAAAAAGCATCACTCGACTCTGTCATATGCTTTTGACATGTCGATTTTAATCGCCATTGAGCCATACTTCCTTTTCTGACGCTTAATTCTATGCAGACATTCAAATCCAACTATTGTATTATTTGTAATCTGACGACCAGGTATAAAGGCAGACTGATTTACTGAAATTAAATCATCCAACACCCCCTGAAATCTATTAGCGATAGTCTTGGCTATAATCTTGTAAATTACGTTGCATAGGCTTATTGGCCTAAACTTAGCCGTATTACTCGGATGTTGGACTTTCGGTATAAGAGTAATGATTGTTCTGTTAATTCCCTCCATCGAAGCTCCTTCATTCAAGATTTCTAGACAAGCTTTCAGCACATTAGGACCAATTGTGTCCCAAAACTTTTGGAAAAATAGGGCTGGTAGACCATCCTCTCCAAGAGCCTTCATAGGACTCATGCTAAAAACCACCCCATGCACTTCCTCAGCAGTAAAATCCAAGTCAAGAAATCTTGACGTCGCACTGGACACACTTCTTAGATTACCACCCAACACACTCTTTAAGTCCACGTTTGGAGGATTACTAGATTTATAGAGGTTTATGAAGTACTCTGAAAACACTCTAGCAATATCAGTACTGGTCTCCCACCATTTCCCTTCACTGTCAAAAATCCCCTCAATCTTGATTTGAGCTCTCCTCGTCGTGGCTTTTGCGTGGAAGAAACGAGAGTTACGATCCCCAGCCTTCAGCCAATCAACTCTGGCTCTCTGACACCAGTACCTCTCTTCCACTAGTAGTGCATCATCCAGCTGTTTTCCCAGCTCATTTATCACTTTCCAATACCGAGGTTTAATGTATCTACTAGCCTCCCTAAGTGCCTCATTCTTTTTTGTAATATCCTGCCTAAGAGCTCTTCTTTTCTTATTGTTCCACAAAAACAGCTTCTGCCCACAGTTTTTGATATTGTTAATCACCAACTCAACATTCCTAGTATCAGCGTTGTTCTTCCAAGTCAAGGTTACAATATCAGTACATTCCACTTCATTAGCCCAACACTCTTCAAAATAGAACTTTCTACCTTTTTTCCTCCCACTTCCATCAAATGGAAAAATATCTGACGCCTCTAAAACTAGAGGCCTGTGATCTGACCCCCAGAATTCGAGATGCTTAATCACAAAATTCGGAAAGATCTTCTTCCAATCACTTAAGCAAGTGCCTTTGTCCAGCCGTTCCATTATCATGGCATCTCCATCTCTTTTATTACTCCACGTAAAACCTGAGCCACTGAACCCCATGTCTTCCAGACCACACTCCTCTAACACATCACGAAAATCAGAAATGTGCTTCCAATTTTTCCTGTTACCATCACTCTTCTCATAATCCCCTAGAATCTCATTGAAATCTCCTATACAAACCCACGGGAGATTCGACATTCCAACTAACCTTCTCAACATTGTCCAAGAATGGGAACGTTAGGTTTAAACTGGGTGGCCATAGAAGCCTGTAAACCTCCAGCTCGGTTTGTGCCTCTGGTTAATACTCACATCGATATGAGCTTGCGAGAAAGATAAGAGGGAAGCAACAATCTCATGTGACCAGAATAAACAAAGACCACCCGAACACCCAACACTTTTAACCACAATCTTACCCTGAAACCCAAGCTTCACACGCCACTTCTCCAAAATAGAATCACCACATCTAGTTTCCATAATAAACATAACTTCTAGGTTGATATCCCGCTTATGATTTTACAGGACGTTGAACGCCCTTGGACTCTAGAGCCCCCGAGCGTTCCATTCGAAGATAATCATTAATCCCGGCGGGCCGATTGAGACCGACCGGCCGATAGTAAAGGACTTGAATTACCAACCACTGATGAAACCTTCGAACATGTAACACTCTCAGCAATATCAATGTTTGTATCATTCTCGCAATCGAGACCAACCACACCTGATTCAACTTTGTGGCTCCTCTCTCCATTCTTCTGCTTTCCTTCAATCCCCCAAACAACAGTTCGGATTGACATCTCCTGTTGGGAAACAAGCTTGGCACATTTCCGTCTGTCATCACTAGTATCAAGTGGAGGAGCAACCCTCTTCCTTCTTATCTCCACTGAAAGAATCTCATAATTTTCCCCAAACTTCGAATCCCTAATTTTCCTAACCCAAACCTTACTAATCTTAGGATCCAACCGGTTAACACCCCTCCTATAAGCCCCACTCTCATTTCCAAAGCCCGGCGGCCTAGAAGGCACCTTCTCATTAACAATAGGAGTAGATATACAATGAGGGTCCAACATTCCAACTGGGTCACCTGGTTCACTAACTTGTTGGCCCACAACATTGGTTAGTAAATCAGGCCCATTACTCTCCATCAACCCATGGATCATGGGTCTACCCGATCTAGTATCCTTGATAAGATCAAAATTTAGAACATTAAATGCAGGATCCATGCTTACCTCAGAACTCTTCACACTCATCACCTTTGTAGCTTTCACTTTGTTTCCTTCGATGATATTTTTGTTCCATGGCTCACCATTTTTGGGGTCTGCTTCATCTTTCCCACTATCACCCAATTGCCGCCCCTTTCTAGTCACTTCATGTCTACCCACTTGATCTTTGAACTCATTGTTGCTTACAACATGCTTTGGCGGAATTGGGTTTTGATTGGACCTCCATATACCTTCGGCCACTGTCGACCTCTGATAACTCCTCCCTCTTTCTCTGTTCCTGCTGAAGGAAGTTGATGCTCTCATCTCATCCACAACCCAAGCTGAAATTTCTCTGCTTCAGTATTCCCCTGATTTGGCTGTGCTGAAGGACATTCATGGGTACAATGATCCACCATTCAACACCTAAAACAATGATTTGGGAGCCTCTCATATCTTAGCAACATAATCGACTCCTCACCATCGCCTAGAATATCAATCCTCAGGCATCTTTGTAAAGGTTTATCGATATCGATTCTAACCCTTACTCGCATAAACTTACCACCTGCTTCGCCTGAGTTTCCCCCAACTTCCCTGATCATGCTTCATAGGAACTAGCCAATCTTTTTCGTCATACACAGAATAGGAACTTGATGGATTTGCACCCAAAACTTTGCCACTTTAAACTGAACTGATTCTATCGTTCCCTTTCCTTCTGGTTTTGCTAACCCCATTAAGGCATTATCGAAGCTCCAAGGGCCTCCTGAGATAATCCTTTGACGATCTTCTTCATTCTTAAAGAAGAAAGTGAAAATATTCCCCGACACCAATTCAATTTCAAACCCCTCATTAACACGCCAAATTTTCCCAATAACCCTCATGAATGCTTCTCTATTCACTATTTTATTAAAAAGTATCATACTTACAAGGCTTAGAGACATTCTAATCACTGCTTCATTCCTAAGATTCGCCTCCAATATACGAACCGGACCATCCTTCTCCGATATCGATAGTGATGCACATAGATTGGTTATTTCATCCTGATCCATGCTAACCAAACCTTACCTTTTGGGACTGAAAAGAAAACTGTGAAAAAATTAAGTAAGAACACTAACCTTACAGGTTACTTTTACTTAGCAAGATAGAGAATGCTAAGAAAAGACTTTAGAGCTAGCCGTGGTTACATATGAAGTACGAGAAAAACTTGGGTGCATCCGATGCACCACCCTGTAATCCGATGTTGGTGCATCGGATCCATACACTGAGCGACATGTGTCATTTAAAAAAAAAATCCCTCCAACTCATCTTCTCCTTCCATCTTTCCTATCTATCAGGCTCTCTCCCATTTTCTCACTCAACATGGATTCGTCATCGGCGATCATTCTCTGGCACTGTTTTACTCCGGCGATGGTCGGATCTCGAAGATCGGACGACGCTGAATTCAATGGAGCGGTCGGTTTCGTCGGATTCGAGACGGATCGGCACAAATCTGACATCGAAGGTTCGGTGACGATTCGGGTTTGGCTTCGTTTCTCTCTCCACACAACTCGAATATGAAAATGGAAGCTTGGGTTACAACGGCCGACACCCGACGAACGTTTTTCTCCGGTTTTATCGGTCAAATCACCGGTGATGATGTCGGCGGTTGAAGTTTTTCAAACTTTGAATGACGGTTTGACCACCAAGACGATTTCATTTGGCGACGACCCTTTGGAGAGGTTGGAAGGTCGTCACTTTTCGCACCTTTCGGTGTGGGTGGTGTCGACTCACTTGCTCTGAAGGTCAAAGGTCGAAGGTCGACGGTCGGCGGCGCCAACGGCTGTCTGAAAATGAGAGAGAAAGAGCGTCTGATGGATAGAGAAGAAGAAGAGAGAAAATGAGGTGGAAGAAAAAAAATAGTGTGACACGTGTCGCTCAGTGTATAGATCCGATGCACCAACATCAGGTCACAGGGTGGTGCATCGGATGCACCCAAGTTTTTCTCATGAAGTACACAACAAAATTTTATGCTTTAAAAGAATATTTTTATCAGCATTTATTTAACATTTTATCATTATTAAGTTCCATTTAATTCTCTTTTCCAATTTTTGTGCTTTACTCATGGCCACAGTAAAAATGGCAATGAACAAGAGGATTTTAAATTAATTTTAGAGTGGTCCTGTTTAACATGGAATAATTTTTATTTACTTAAATTCATATGGATGTAATTAAATTTGGGGATAATTACTCTGGTGGCTATGAATTTGATGGCACACTATCAAAATGGCCATTAGATTGGGAATTGGTTTCAAAATGACCATTTTTGGTGAAAAGTGTGACACTAATGACCATTCCATCAAATTCAATCTAATTCCATCAAATCCCATCCAATGAATGACATTTTGGTAAATAAGGGGATGAAATTTATTTATTTTAGATGTTTTTTGGAAATCAATTTTTTCTTTTGTTTTTTGAAACAAATAATTATATTTAGTGTGTATACATATATACAATTTTTCTATTATCAGTTTGAACTGACAAAAGATATATCAGTTCTTTACATGTGAGCTATTGGATTTAAATACTTTGACTTGGCTGCATGCACTTGTCAAAGCATCTTTTAAATCCAATGGCCCACATGCAAGGAACTGATATATCTTTTATCAGTTCTATCAGTTCGAACTGATAATAGAAAGACTGTACATATATCTAGCATATCTCATATATATATATATATATATATATATACACGGTTTTTCTATTGTCAATTCGTCCCGATATAAAATATATCAAGAAGAAGAATGTGGACCATTAGATTTACATACTTTGACTCAAAGTGTATGTACTTGTCAAAATTTCTCCATAATCCGTGATCCACATTTTTCGTCTTGATATATTTTATATCAGAACGAACTGACAGTAGAAAGACTCTATTTATATATATACAATTTTTCAATTGTTAGTTCGTCCTATATTAGGACGAAGAATGTGGACCATTAGATTTATATATTTTTACTCAAAGTGTATGCACTTGTCAAAACTTCTCCATAATCTATGGTCTACATTCTTTGTCCTGATATGTTGTATGCATAAATTCGCCAACCCGACACGTCATCAAAAAGAGTCAATAAAGATTGCCACGTCACTCATTGACCGGGTCAATAAAGGAAATGTGACAAGTCAATGTCAAAGTACCTCGAAACCAAAAAGGTCAGAAACACGCTCGCCGAAACTGGATATGTACTCGCCAAATCTAGATATATGGTCGCCGAAGAAACGAAACCCAGAAATAAATGTACTCGCTACACCAGCATACTGGGCCTAAACCGACTCGGCAGAAACACGGAAATAAACCCTACACTTTAGAAAACCCATAACAACAAGGAATCAAGGGGGGAAAAGGAGAAGACCTATCTGTATCCGCAGCAACGTGGGATTCCCAGTACGAATCTGAAAGGAAATCCTACTATGAGCAGGACTAAAATCAAGGGAAAAACCCTAAATATCATGTATAAATAGAACCACCTATCCCACGAGAAGGGGGTTCAGAAAAATCGAGAGAAAAGAGAGCAACTGTAAGAGAGATCTAAGCGTGTAATAAGGCAACGAAAACCTAGTATTATTTTTCTGCCCTCAGGGGCGCCGTGGTTTTTTCCCATTCAAGGGTTTTCCACGTAAAATCTGTCTTTTGCATGCGTTCTTAATTTTCTTGTTTTATATTAAATTGATATAATTGTTGAGTGCGTGGCAATCCAAATTTCACCGTCAACAATTGGCGCTAGAAGGAGGGGGGTTACAAAAAACTTCGAGGAACCCTTGCGAATTAAAGAACATGAACATGAACAACGACAGTGATAGAGACGTTAACTCCAGCGGAGATCAGGTTATTGAACCAGCTGCGCCGACAGGAGATAGGGCAGTAACGATCGGGGAACAATCGGCGGCAACACCAGGGACTAGGGCCGCCGACCCTGGGATTCTGCAGCACTTCCAAGCTGCGTTGGTAAACCTAATCAGCGAAGCCAACAAGATAGGGCTTTCGCTTCCCATCGGTTTGGGAGTTTCATCTCCTTATGAGTTAACCACCCCTGGAATCCATCCTCCCGGAAGGCTACGATAAGAAGTTCACATCGCAATCCCTGATACTCAAGCAAGACAATCCGCCGAGGAGACTCCCCAGGACCACCCAGAGTATTTCGAAAGGAGAAAACAAAGGAAAGGAAAAGGTGTGATGAATGAAGAATCCAGCGAGGAGCGAGACCAGGCGCAGACACATGGGGTCAATTCCAGTGACACATACCAACGGAACCGACGGAGACACCGTTCTATCTTGTCTGAAGATAAGAGTCCACGTCTACAAAGAGAGTTACGGTCTAAAAAACCACGGCGAAGGAGATCCGAAAGCACAGAAGATCGAAGGAGCCCGGATAATAGGAACAACCATGGGAGAATGACAATTAAGAGCAGACTTGATCCAGCAGGAGAGCCAACTGGTCAGCGAGATGTCACCCTACAAGAGCTATCAAGAAAGGTTTCAACGATGGCACGAAGGTACGGTCGTAACGTATCTTCAGATGATGAGTCAGACAGCCCATTCATTGAAGATATTGCTCGCACCCAGTTCCCAGACAGATTTAGAATGCCAACCATTGAGCAGTACAAGGAGAACAGGGACCCGAAGGAGCATGTTCGCCGATTCCGTAACATCATGGCCCAGTATTCATCTAATGACGGGCTTTTATGCCTCACCTTCCCTCAAACGTTCGGCGATCTCGCCTCTAGGTGGTTTGGAAGACTTCCGCCCGGAAGTATAAGCAGTTTCTCAAACCTCAGCAAGGCGTTCATAAGACAGTTCATGGGGAGTGTGCAGAGAAGGAAGTCACTCGCTCATCTATCAAATTTGAAACAGGAGCACAATGAGTCAATCAAGAAGTACCTAGCAAGATTTGGTAAGGAAGTTGCTCAAATTGAAGATGCCAGCGATGTAGCTGTGATCGCCGCTTTCACCAATGGGTTACAAAGCGGGCGATTATCTTTTGACCTGCGAAGAGAGAGACCAAAAACTTATGAGGAGATGATGGAAATAGCTGGCGACTATGCATTAGCAGAAGAAGAAGAAGTAGCACAAGGGGGTAGCTACGTGCATGGACACAAACCTGACTCAAAATCGGATCGAAAGGATGACAAGAAGACGGTATCACGTGATCGCCAGAGAGACGAGAAAGGCCAAAAGGGGCACTCGAGAGAAAGCAAAGGAAATCCTCGAGCCAGTAGGTTTCGAGGAAGGTACAACCATTACACCCCTTTGACCGGCGATCAAGAGGAGATACTTTCTGTGGTGGAAGACAA
The DNA here is from genome assembly GCA_008009225.1 of Acer yangbiense. NCBI lineage: Eukaryota > Viridiplantae > Streptophyta > Magnoliopsida > Sapindales > Sapindaceae > Acer > Acer yangbiense. The sequence continues at coordinate 24,062,611 of CM017763.1, forward strand.
AGGACTCGCTAAATACCCTCGACAGCAGTCAGCGAATGCCAGGAGAGACACAACTAAGTACTGCCGATTCCACAAAGATCATGGGCATGAAACCTCAAAGTGTTTTCAGCTGCGTGACCACATTGAAAGTTTGATCAGAGATGGGCACCTGAAGGATTTTGCTTTGAAGGGAGATAAATATGGTGGTCGCCAGGATAGCCGCCAAGGAAACGGGCAGGAGAGGAAAAGTCCAAGGGGGAACAGCCCTAACGCCACCATAAACACCATTTTGGCGGACCTCATACTGGGAGAAGCAATCGAGAAAGGATGTCAGAAGTTCGAGAAGTAATGTATGAAAGCAGAAGCATGGAGATCAATTCTGTACAGAGAAGCCCCAAGAAGGGAAGAGAAGGACATGATCCTATAACATTTACAGCAGAAGACTCAGACGGGATAGATGCAAAACCTAACGATGCAATCGTCGTGGGGGTTCGAATAGCCCATAGGGATGTCCTTCGGGTGATGATTGACAATGGAAGTTCAGCCGATATCTTAAGTGCCAGAGTATATGATGAATTGCGGCTGGACAGAAAAGATCTCGAACCATTCCATGTACCACTAAAGGGATTTGGTGGCGCAGAAGTTAGGTCGTTAGGAACTGTGAAACTGCCGGTGAGATTTGGTACAGCACCATGCCGGCGAACAATCCTTTTGGACTTTGTCGTGGTTGACATCCACAATTGGCCGTATAATGCTTTACTTGGCCGACCGTTTCTTAACAAAGCTCGAGCTGTTACTTCAACCCATGCATTGAAAATAAAATTCCCTACAGAATTTGGTGTCGGAGAATTGAGAGGGTCACAGGAGATGGCTCGCCGCGCCAACCTATCAATCTTCAAAGATAAAGCAGGGATGGAAACCTTAAACATATTCGAAGTGGACAGGGAGGTGCAGGAAGATAGTCCGGGAAACTTCGAACTGGACCCAAGGGACAAAACGAGCAGAGAGAAAGAAGAACCAACTGAGTCAGTTATTCTAGACGAAGCGGAACCAGACAAAACAGTAAAGATCGGAGCAAGGCTGGCTAAACAAGTTAAGAAAGATGTGACAAACTTGTTGAAGGAATATAGGGGGATTTTCGCTTGGTGCCACGAAGACATGCCAGGGATTGATAGAAGTGTAATTTCGCACAATCTGGCTGTGAATGAGAAATGCAAGCCGGTTGTGCAAAAAAGGAGAAGTTTCAACCCAGAAAGAAGTGCAGCGATAAAGGAGGAAGTATCAAAATTGCTCGCCGCAAGGTCAATCAGAGAAGTTAAGTACCCAGAATGGGTGGCGAATGTGGTCTTAGTGAAAAAGAAAAACAATCAATGGAGGATGTGCGTCGACTTCACCGATCTGAACAAAGCCTGCCCCAAGGATAGCTTCCCGCTACCAAGGATTGACCAGTTAGTCGATGCAACAGCTGGACATGAAACGTTGAGCTTCATGGATGCATATTCAGGATATAACCAAATAAAGATGCACAAGCCAGACGAAGAGAAGACAGCGTTCACCACAGATCAGGGGTTGTATTGTTACACGGTCATGCCATTCGGCCTAAAAAACGCTGGGGCAACTTACCAGCGCTTGGTCAACAGAATGTTCGCCAGACAAATCGGGAGAAATATGGAAGTCTACGTTGACGATATGCTAACAAAAAGCACCACAGCGGATAGACATACAGATGACCTGAGGGAAACATTCGACGTGCTGGTCAAGTATGGAATGAAGTTGAATCCAGCAAAATGCGTATTCGGCGTACCATCTGGGAGGTTTCTCGGATATCAAGTACATCAAAGGGGAATAGAGGTGAACCCTGAAAAAATCCAAGCACTAGCAAAAATGGTCTCGCCAAGAACTCTGAAAGACGTTCAAAAACTCACAGGGTGCTTAGCATCGCTGAGCAGATTCATAGCCAAATCAACAGACCGATGCCTACCATTTTTCAAAGCTCTAAAAAAGGGAAAGGGAATCGAGTGGAATGAGGAGTGTGAAAAGGCTTTCCAAGCCTTGAAAGATTACCTGGGGCAAGCGCCGCTGCTATCAAAACCAGAAACAGGAGAAACATTGTACATGTACTTGTCCGTCTCTGGAGCAGCCACAAGTTCCGTGCTAGTAAAACAGGAAGATGGGATCCAGAAACCAATATACTACACCAGCAAAGCACTGTTGCCAGCCGAAACCAGATACTCGCCGGCTGAAAAATTGGCACTAGCTCTAATAACAGCAGCGAGGAAACTGAGGCCATATTTCCAGGCTCATAAAATCAGAGTATACACCAACTGCCCACTGAAGTTAATCCTGCAGAAACCAGAAGTATCCGGTCGATTAACAAAGTGGGCAATCGAGTTAAGTGAATTCGATGTAGAGTACCTCCCAAGGACAGCAATTAAAGCCCAGGCAGTGGCAGACTTTGTAGCAGAGTTCACCGAACCAAACATGGAAGTAGCGAGAATGATGGAGGAACAAAATAAGAAAATATTCAAATGGCAACTCCGCGTTGACGGCTCATCAAACACGCATGGCAGCGGGGCAGGGGTAGTAGTGTCAACCCCAGAAGGAGATTCAGTCGAATGTGCCTTGCGTTTTGACTTCAAAGCTACCAACAATCAAGCCGAGTACGAGGCACTCATAGCAGGTTTAAAAATTAGCACAGTCCTAGGAGCAGACGAAGTGGAAGTTTTTAGCGACTCTCAAGTTGTTGTCAATCAAGTACTAGATGAATACCAGGCAAGAGATGAGAGCATGATCACCTACCTGGAATTGGCAAAGGAGCTATTAGAAAGATTTAAAGAATACAGAATTGTTCATGTCCCCCGAGAAGAAAATGAGAAAGCTGATGCCTTGGCCAAACTGGCATCTGCCACAATCAGCATCTGGCCCAAAAATATTTCTATGATCCGCTTATTGCAGCCGAGTATAGTTAAAACAAAGGAAGTTGGGGCAGTCTTTGGCGAAAGGGACAGCTGGATCACACCAATCAAAGAATATCTCATCAATGATGTACTCCCAAGTGACCCGTTAGAAGCAAAGCGGCTGAAGTACAGAGCTACAAGATACTCAGTACTCAATGGAGAACTGTACAAAAGGGGATACTCGAGGGCACTGCAGAGATGTGTTGGGCCTGAAGAAGCAGAAGGTATCCTGAGAAGCATACATAGTGGAAATTGTGGGAACCACGCTGGGGGCGCCAGTCTAGCCCACAAAACATTAAGGCAGGGTTTTTACTGGCCAACACTGTTCGCCGACTCCAAAAGGGTGGCAGCGAGATGTGAGGCTTGTCAGAAAATTGCTAATAACATCCGACAGCCACCTGAACTCTTGCAAAGTATTACCTCGCCTTGGCCGTTCGCCATGTGGGGAATTGACTTGATCGGCCCAATGCCAACAGCAACTGGAGGAGCAAAACATGCCATAGTAGCTGTGGATTATTTTACAAAATGGGTAGAAGCCGAGCCATTGGTACACATAACAGAAGCAAACACTGTAAGCTTTGTGAAGAAAAATATCCTTTACAGATTCGGGATACCAAACACCATCATCACGGACAATGGGACCCAATTCGACGGGAGGAAATTCAGGGAGCTATGTGATAAGTACGGCATCAACAACTACTACGCCTCTCCAGCACACCCACAGACGAATGGCCAGACTGAAGCAGTAAACAAAATCATAAAACATAACCTGAAGGCTAAATTGGCAGTTAAAAAGGGCAGCTGGGCAGACGAATTACCACAGGTACTTTGGGCATATCGAACCACAGAAAGGAGTTCAACAGGCGAGACCCCATATTCCATGGCATATGGAGCTGAAGCTGTCATTCCCGTGGAAACATCTTTCTCTTCGCCGAGGGTGCAACTTTTTCAGCCAGAAATCAACATTGATATGCTAAAGTGCGGCCTAGATGAGTTAGAAGAAAGAAGAGAGCGCGCGCAAATAAGGAATACTGCGTACCAACATAGGGTAGCCAGATATTACAACTCACATGTGCGTGAAAGAAGGTTCTCGCTGGGCGACTTAGTGCTGAAAAGGGTGAACCAAGGAACAAAAGACAAAGCTGCAGGGTCACTCGCAGACAAATGGGAGGGGCCTTATCAGATTACAGGCATAGCTGGCCACGGGGCATATCGCATCACTCGAGAAGGTTTTGGCGAACTACCCCGTCCATGCAATGCGCAGTACTTGAAGATATATTATCCGTAACTTGGGGGTCAAGTTTAGAATTGGTGTGAGCCTTTTATTTTTTCTTAGAACAGTTTTCGTTTTAGTATTTTTTTTATGTTAACAAAGTTGCAGGAATTATCCAAATAAAGAGTAATTTATTACTGAGAAATCGTGACTTGACTCGCCAATTACAAAGGGCACTCACCGACATATGTCAATACCATTGCGTAAAGACGAGTTTCGTACTCGCAGCAGTGAGAATAAGTGACAACTCAACGAAATTAAAGCAAGCCAAAAGCGACTTAGTCGCCATAGCCCAAGCTACAGAAATTGGGGATCGCCCCCACAAGGAGAATAAGATCTCCGGAGAAAAACTTGGTGTGGGCAAATACATCCTGAATAAGCACCAAGTACGCCAGAACTCAGCAATGGCAGCTGAATAAATAAAAACATGTTAAAAACTTGGTGTATGGTCGGATACGTCCTGACAAACACTAAGTACGCCAAAATCCAGCAATGGCAGCTGAATAAAAAATATGTTAAAAACTTAGTGAAACGCTAAGTACGCCAAAATCCAGCAATGACAGCTGAATACAAAATATGTTAAAAACTTAGTGAAACGCTAAGTACGCCAAAATCCAGCAATGGCAGCTGAATACAAAATATGTTAAAAACTTAGTGAAACGCTAAGTACGCCAAAAATCCAGCAATGGCAGCTGAATACAACAAAAAATGCTACAAAGTGAAACACTAAGCAAAAAATCAGCGAATAGCAGCTGAATACACAAAAATATGCTAAAAACTTGGTGAAATACTGAGTAAGTCGAAAATTCAGTAAAAGCAGCTGAACAAAGAAAAAGTATAACTTCTTATAAATAAAGTCATTTACAATTAAAGAATTAAGAATGAAAATACAAAAAGAGAAACTGAAGATACAAAGATTAAACAATCCTTCAGTATGAAAGACACAAAAAGTCAACTAGCTGCAGGAGGGCCCTCGCTATCTTCCTCATCTTCGATCTCCTCGTCTGAAGGCCAGGCGACTTTCTCATCCCCTTCTGGCATAAAACGCTCATAATCCCTTCCAGCAACAGGACCCAAGTCAGGCTCAGCGCCAGAACCAGAAAAGCTGCCCTTCTGACCCGAATAATAAGTATTGAAGGTACGCTTGCTGGGGATTTCTAAATGCATAGGGTGAGGTTCAATCATGTTGTAGCGACAGTGGGCTTTCCAACGTTTTATCTGCTCTTTAATCGAATCCACTCCGCTGGCCATATGCTGTTGAAAAGACCGGTCGAAACGCCTCAGAGCCTTCTCATTGGAGTGATCCTTCATGGCGAAGAATTTCTTCGCCTGCCTCATGCCTTTTTCGAATTCACGCAATAAAAGCGCATCATAGGCAGAGGATCTCTTGAAACGATCAACCGATTCAACCTCCAGCACAGCCTTGAGATCGTTCAGAATAACTTCATGCGAGGACAACTGGTTGCGCAAGTCCAAAGCTTCACGCTCAGCTTTCTCCTTTGCCTCCTCAGCAAGTCGCTCAGCCTCAAAACGTGCTGCGAGTGATTCTTGATTAGCGGAGAGTTGCTCTCGCAGCGAACGAATCTCTTCCTCAGCAGCAGCTAATTTATCTTCAGCGACAAGTTGAGCTGAAAGATAGCCATCCGCAGATTCCCTCATCTGAGCGAGAAGCTGAGTATGGATTTCCTCAGCAGAGAGTTCCTCAGCGGCCAAAATAGAAGTCTGTTCCCGCAGGCGTTTCACATCCCTCGAAAGGAAATTCCCTCGCCTGTAAGCGTCGGTCAACTCAGACATCATCTAAAAAGAAAAATAGTCAAGTCAGGAAACATACGAATGAAAAACGCAAAACACGAATATCGCAAGAGACTCACCAGGGACTGACAATCAAAGAAAAATTCCATCTTCTTGTTACAGGATTTGCTCTTCATGCGCTCCCAATCCTCATCAATGTAAACATTGTTGTTCATTATATGTGAGCAAATCTCTGCAGCCGTGAAATCTGAAAGGGACACAAACCCCTCTCCCTTACCAACTCCGGTTGGATCCACGGGAGGAACTTCACGGGCAATACCCGAACCTGACGCAGAAGCCCCAGTTTGCTTCGATGGCCCCGACCTATCAGCTGGCCCCGGCTGACCAGATGGCCCAGGCTGATCAGCAGACGACACGTTCGGCTCATCTACAGTCGCTGGAGGAGAAGCTGCACCAGTTGGAGAGAAAGCAGGAACATTCAATTTACTAACTCTTTCAGGAGGTGGAGACGCTACCTCACTCATCCCTTCAGCGGGGGCTTCAGGCACAGTTGGATGAGTAAAGAGAATTCCGGCGAACATAGGTCCATCAGCACCCTCCTCGTCAGAAGAAACGACATACTGCACGACTCTTGATGCCCGCTTCAAAGGTCGAGTAGTATGGTCAGGGGTGCCCTCAGCCGGGCGTTTTCCTCTACCAGTCCTAGGAGTTAGATCATTCGCATGATCAAGAGGAATTTCAGGGACATCCGCGTCAAAAATAGGAGTATCACGGACTAGCCCTGAAACTCTAACTTTTTCTTTTCCCTTACGGCTGGAGGTAGCTGCAGGAGTGGTCGCAGCAGAGGTATTCGCAGCAGGAATGTTCACAGCAGCCTCTGTGTACACAGGGGGTTGTTCCGATTCGACCCCACCCTCAGGAATATCACCAACTTCCTCGCCATCGGAGGGATCGCCGCCATCCGGACTAGCAAGTCCTTCCTTGGCCAAACCAGCAGCATGTCTTCTACTGGTTGCCTCAGAATTCTTTACTGCCCGGGCGTGTTGATCGCAAACTGTGTCAAAATCGCACACTGCAAGAAAAATAAACAAAGTGTCAACTAACAGAATAAGATAGTAAAACAAAGAAGGAATGGACAAAGACTTACAGCGAGGAAGCCTTGCATGTAGGCGTGTGAAAATCCCCTCGGAAATCATTTTTTCCTCATCCAAGAGGAAGGATCTATCCCTTTCTCTCAAAGGGAGGACAGCTGCTGCGGCGAGGTGAGAAACCTTTCTATTCAGTAAAACAAGGGTCGCCTTCAACCAAGCTTCAGGCGATGTGAAGTGCCTGGGAACCTTCTTCGCCAAGAAATTGTGGCGACTACTGGCAGGCAAATCACGACCCCACTCGCCATCAACGAAAAACCAGCTGTTCTTCCACCTCTTGTTCGAAGTGGGAAAACCCCAGATGAACCCCTTTTTCTTCTCATCACCGGAGATTTCTACTTGACCGGGGTTTGCCACGCCCTCAGGGATCCAGCTCTCCACGGGCGAAGAGATAAGGAAATACGTACCACCATGGCCCGCCTGCCTTAGCGTGTAAAAATGGCGGATTTCACGAGGAGTAGGGGGCCCGTAACCCTTCAACTTCCACATGAGGCACAGGCACATCAATATTCTGTAGCTATTTGGAGCGAGCTGTGCCGGCGCAATTTGAGCCTCCGCAAGAAATCTGGCGATGAAAGGCTGAAGAGGGAGAGTCACCCCACAGCTAAGCATGGCCCCGTAAATAGCGACTGCATTTTTGGGAGGATTCCACACAGCCCGGTCGCCAGGTAAAATGAGATTCACTGAGTCTGGCAGGTCAAAACGACTCTTGTATTTACGAAGCTCAACCTCGCCGACCACATTTACCTCCGTATCAAAAGAACACGGACGGTTTGGCGAGAAGCGTAGCCTATCCCTCTGATGGTCTTCAACATCGGAGTCAACAATCGTCTGCGCATCCAGCAGAGATTCACGTGGAACCCTAGAAGCGCGTCGTCTACTGCTTGTTGGTCTAGAAGATTTCGGCATTGTTGGAGAACCGCTGTTAGAAGATGAAGGAGAGATGTTAGGGATAAAAACATCTCCAGAAGACGGAACATAAACAGAAATTGGGACCGGAGAATCTGGACGAAAATTACGAATCAGAGATTCGATTTTGTCCGCAGTACTTTTATCACCAAGCTCCATGGCTTGCATCATTCGATTAAAAAGAGAAGAGCGTAAAGAAGGGTCCATGGGAACTCACCAGAAAACCCTAGATTCGCGAAAGATTCGTAGAGAGGCAGGAATAATCGATTCCGGTGAACCGTCTGATAAATAGAAAACACAGGGAAAGGACTGTAGCAAGCACTCGAAGGAACAAGGTAGATAAAAACGAAGAATCAAACTGTTCTTTTTTGCTCTGAGAAAACCAGTGGAGAAATAAAATGGAAAGAATGAAATGGAGAAAAGGAAACGATCGGGCCTTAAAAAGAGGGAGTTTCGAAATTCAAAAAAGAAAATCAAGTAAAAGGATATGCAATTAATGAGAATGACAGCCACAGTGACCAGCCGCAATAGTCACCATCAGAAAACAGACATGTGGCATCTCGGGGAAAGCCAAGCGGTCAAAATGTCTCTTCGTCCGTCAGGTAAATAGGTGCGTCAACAATTATGTGGACCAAGTTGAAAGCTTGCACCAGAAGAATCAATTAATCAATACAGCGCGTGACAAAAAGGAAAGAATGAGGTATTACAAAATGCATCGAAACCTTGTAAGTATAAATATAAATACTACTCGCAGAGACAAACGAAGTAAGAAGAACAAATCATTCGCCCAGCTCGGAGTATTTATGGGGGTATTGTTGTATGCATAAATTCGCCAACCCGACACGTCATCAAAAAGAGTCAATAAAGATTGCCACGTCACTCATTGACCGGGTCAATAAAGGAAATGTGACAAGTCAATGTCAAAGTACCTCGAAACCAAAAAGGTCAGAAACACGCTCGCCGAAACTGGATATGTACTCGCCAAATCTAGATATATGGTCGCCGAAGAAACGAAACCCAGAAATAAATGTACTCGCTGCACCAGCATACTGGGCCTAAACCGACTCGGCAGAAACACGGAAATAAACCCTACACTTTAGAAAACCCATAACAACAAGGAATCAAGGGGGGAAAAGGAGAAGACCTATCTGTATCCGCAGCAACGTGGGATTCCCAGTACGAATCTGAAAGGAAATCCTACTATGAGCAGGACTAAAATCAAGGGAAAAACCCTAAATATCATGTATAAATAGAACCACCTATCCCACGAGAAGGGGGTTCAGAAAAATCGAGAGAAAAGAGAGCAACTGTAAGAGAGATCTAAGCGTGTAATAAGGCAACGAAAACCTAGTATTATTTTTCTGCCCTCAGGGGCGCCGTGGTTTTTTCCCATTCAAGGGTTTTCCACGTAAAATCTGTCTTTTGCATGCGTTCTTAATTTTCTTGTTTTATATTAAATTGATATAATTGTTGAGTGCGTGGCAATCCAAATTTCACCGTCAACATGATATATTTTATATCATGACGAACTGACAGTAGAAAGACTGTATATATATATATTTCTTTTTTAGAAGATTAATGCTACAAAATCTAAAAAATCTAAAAAACAAAGAAGAGACACGTGTATTAATCTAAACAATTTCTTTTGTATTTTAAAACGAATAATTGTATTTACAAATACAATTATATATATATTTACAAATACAATTATTCGTTTCAAAAAACAAAAGAAAAAATTAATTTTTAAAAAACATCTAAAATAAATTAATGACATCCTCTTATTTACTAAAATGTCACTCATTAGATGAAATTGGATGGAATGACCATTCGTGTTACACTTTTAGCCAAAAATGGAACTTAAGCTTGTAATAGAGGCACTGATATGATGCCTATGATTATGAGAAAATGGCATCAATTTTAAGGACTTGTAGTGAGAAGAAACCCATGTAATTAATTTCTTTTTCAAAAAATTAATATTTATAATTGATTTGCTGAGAGATCAGACTGTGGTAGAGTAATAACTAATTGATGTTGATCGAGATAGATAGGACACAATTTATATTTGCATTCAAAGCAGTGGGATCATCTGGTAATAACTATCATGATTATTCTAGATTACAATCATCTAGTTTTTAGAGAACACTTTTGCTCACCCCTTCAAGGAAGGTAACCATTATCTCCCTCTTAAATGGATGATATGAGTCCATAGAGGGTAAATTTTTAGACAATTTTACCTCTCCATAGACACATGTCATGTGTTTAGGAGGGGGTAATGCTTACCCCCTTTGAAAGTGGAGTGAGCAAAAATAGACTCTAATTTTTACTAGAAAAACATCCTAATCGATGCCACGTGGTGAGGAATTACTTCATTTGATCGGTTCTCCTTAACACATGGCATGAATCCATTGGTTTAATTTAATTATCAATTAAATTAGATTGACGAAACCCATTTAGATTTTCTCAGTGTTTACAAGCTACTGCTTGAAAATTTAATTATCAATTTGACTTTTTGCAATATCTATCCAATCATAAACAAAGTATTAAAGCTACACTGCTGTGTCGGTTAACGTTGTGGATAAGGGTTATGGGCCTAGTGTCCAATTTCAACATCAACATTTGGGTTTTTGCTTGGTTGATTGTTGTGGTCCCTTTGGAAGTGTTTATTTTGTTTAAATTGATTTAATTATTATTATTATTTGCAATGAAAAAAGGGGAATTCAAATGGATCAGCAGGCATTGTATTTCACATGCATGACAAGTGGACAACCATGCAATGTTAGGCAGACTTAGTGGTGGCCACGGTTCCGGTTAACCGTCGGTTTTGTCCGCAGTTAAACCGGAACCATACGGTCAAAACTGGACCGAAAATCGAAAACCGAAACCGGTTGGAAACCGGACCACACGGTTTCGGTTTCGGTTTCGGTTTCGGTTTAGGGTGGGCCAAAACCGGCCAAAACCATCGGTTTCGGTTAAACCGCCGGTTTTTGATATTAAAAAAAAAAAAAAAAATTTATCCAATTAGACGCTGCCACGTGGTAGCGCCTTTTAAAAATAGACTAAACCGGGCAAAAACCAGATAAAATCGGCGGTTAAACCGACGGTTTTGTCCGCCGTAAACCACCGGTTTTTTAAAAAAATATATAAAAAAAAATAAAGCCAATCAGACGCTGCCACGTGGTAGTGTCTAAGCAAATATAACTGTTGCTTACTTTCCAACCGTTGGAAGGGAAAAAAATAAAAATAAAAGTGACCAACCAGCAACTGACACGTGGCATAAGGTTTGAAAAAAAAAAAACGGAAACCGAAACCGAAACCGAAACCGAAACCGAAACCGAAACCAAAAAACACCGAAACCGAAACCGAAACCAAAACCGAAACCGGAAATCGGAAACCGGAAACCGGAAACCGAAGGTTTGAAACCGGTCACTAAACCGGTTTTCCCGTTTCGGTTTCGGTTTCGGTTTCGGTTTCGGTTTTGGTTTGGGTTTGGAGCTCCATCCAAACCGAAACCGGCGGTTTCGGTCCGAAACCGAACCGAAACCGAAACTGAATTGGGGTCACCACTAGGTAGACGCGATAGTGTTATAAAACAATAATGCTAAACATTCCACCTAAAATCCCACTTTTTTCATCCCACTACATGTGACATGTGAGGTGTCAAATTGTGAGTGGATACACATTAATGATGATTTATCTCACCTACCCTATATATCCACTCACAATTTGACACATCATATGCCACATGGGATGTGTAGCATTACTGGTTATAAAAATACCATTCCGATACCACTAGTTGTGCAAAACCCTCTGTTGACAATAAAAATTCGTTAACCAGATTCTGTGAGGTGGTCCTTTGCTGAAGGTCTGTCTTGAATCAACTTAGAGCACTTTATTGGAAAGGTCAGAAAAGTAAGAATACGGAAGATGCTGTTGTAGTGTGTGGTATAAAGTATTGGGAATTTGAATTAATGAACGCGGAAACAATATGCATAATATTCGCCCATAACTTATATCAATTAATGTCTATAGCAGAAAAATAAGATGAGAGAAAAATAAATAATCACACAATATAAGATATACGTGGAAAACCCTAAATCAGGGAAAAAACCATGGGCTATCATGACGATAAAGAAAGTTCCACTAAATGATAAATTGTTACAATTATATACTTTAGGATTCTCTCTCACATCTAGACATGACATTGGTTCGGTCCGGTTCCAAACCGGTGGTTCAGGTTCCCTAGTTCCGGTTCTTAATTTTTTTTTCCTTTTAAAAACAAAATAACATTTTATTTATAAAAAAATAAAACATTAGAAAAGACAGTATAAAGTATTGGGCCGTGGCCCATAACCCTTTGTCCAAGTAAGTATGGTTTCCTTTGCTTTCTCATCCTTTTTATATATGTTAGGCCTCTTTTCATTTATCTTATTTATCCGATGTGGGATGTGGGATTGAATTTCCATTTTCATTCATTGATATAACATAATGATATTCTCTTAAGTCTCAACTTCTTCTTTATGGAAAACATGGAGAGACTTGGGAGGTCTATTAAAATTAAATAATGGTTTTGTTAAAAAAAATAAATCAAATAAGCCATCTATTGATATGATGCAATAATTTCTACTACACTATCCTATCTCATTTAATTTATTTTCAAATCAAATTTGATGGCATTATTTTATGAATATCTTTTCATCCGTAACCAACCACGTAATATTATTATGTCCATAATCTATACGTACCACTACATGCAGCTTTTGTGAGACATTTGCACCAAAAAGAATTCCAAAGCTATTATTTCTTCTAACACTCTATTGCTCTTAATTTATGAGCTATTTTAATTACGTTTTTTTCTCAAAAAATCTGTTAATTTTGGAGTGCCCACCACTTTAACAGATTTCTATCGTTATATCTTAGTCTCTTCCATTGTCACTCAAACTTCAATTCCTTACCATCTTTTCCATCTATGAACAAAATCAAATATATATATATAAATAAATCATCAAATCTCATTCACATATTATTCTTCCATAATTGTATTCAATCTCACATCCCACAATGGATAAATAAGAGCATTGAAGAGATGTCTAACCTAAATAAAAAGGAGGAAAAGGCATATGAAAACATACTTACCTAAACAAGGGTTATGGACCAGGGTTCAATACTCTACAATATCAATTCTCTTTTAACCATTTTATTTTTATAAATAAAATTTTATTTTATTTAAAAATAATAATAATTAAAGGAACCACCGGTTCCAAAACCGGATCAACACCAGCGGTTCTGGTAACAGAATCGGAACCTCCCTGGTTTCGGTTCATGGTATAGTTTCGTGTTCCTAGACTATGGTTCATGGTCATGTTTACTCACTGTAAGGATTCTCATTCTTTGATTGGCTTATTTCGTGGACAAACCACATGTTGAGGTTTGTATGTAAGGGTAGTTTAGATGATTGATGATCATACTCAAAGGCCCTTTTCAAGACCTCAAGGGACAAGCACTCCAAAGGTATACTTCTAGTGCTTAACTTTCTTTGAAGAGATTTAGAAGCACACACACACTTTGCATTCCTTCATTTGCGTGCATTCTCTTCATATGTCACATTACACACTAGCAATTTGATTGTTATATCTTGTTGTGTATTTATGTGTCTTGTAATTCGTTTCACGATAGTGTTCGGAAACGTCCGCGCATACACTAGAATGTGCTTGGTTTTACGCGAAGACCGCCTACGGAGAATGCCCTTGGCTTTTCCTTGGTTTTCACCTATGTTGGTGATCGACGGCCTGGCCGCCGAATGAAACCGCCATTTGCTTCCAGAAGTTTCTGGAGTAATTTTGCTGTCACGATCGGCGGTCACGACTGCCGTTCGAAACCGCCGTTCATACCTGATTGATTTAATATCTCGGGTTTGATTCGGCGGTTAGATCGGCGGTCACGAAACCGCCGAATGAAACCGCCGTTGTTCCCCTGTTCGTCTCGGGTTCAATTCGGTGGTTAGAATCGGTGGCCTGGCTGCCGATTAAAACCGCCGAACAGTGCATTTCAAGGGCAAACTTGTCTTTTCACATGCCCTGTTCTTGATGTCTATAAATATCACACTTTCTTATTTTCAGAATATATGTTCTTTAACTCTAAGAACCCTAAACTTCAAAGAGAGATATTTGAGAGAAAATCAAATCAAGAACACCTTTTTTAACACTCAAAAACCATTCTCATATGTATCAAATTATCATCTAAGCATTTTCTAGCATAGTTAGGATGCTTGCTTGCATGGGTTTTGGTCAACACACTTTCTTTGGTAAGTTATTCACTATTATCATATATAATTAGTGTTTTATTTATCATTGACATCTCTTATATTATTTGTATGCTCTTAGAATATATTTTAGATACAAAATAGAGATTGTTGTGTTGACATGATTGAGTGTTGTATTTTGATAGCTATCTAGGTTTTCATAATCTATGTTTAGCTAAGCTATTTGACATGTCATCTAGCTTTTAATATTTAGGATTGAATTTATTGCAAAATCATCATTCTAGATAAGCATATAGAGTAACCTAGCTCTAAATTGCATTTTGGATATTTTATATATTCACTTAGGTTGTAATCTCTTCTTAGAGAATTAAGTCTTGTGTTGCTATCGGGATTAGGTAGCTTAAATCACAAGCAATCGGACTAGGTCCACTTATACCGGGATTAGGTAGTTGTGATGATTATTGATCGGGATTAGATCATTAAACCGGGATTAGGTTGTAATCATTTCAATTAGTGGATTTGAGTTTCGTGTGTGGCGCACATAAAAGCCCATGGTTTTTCCCGTGAGGGTTTCCATGTAAATATCTTGTGTCATTTATAATTCCGCACTTATTACACTTGATATTTATATTGACTAGTTAGAGGCATTTTCGTAATATTGACTTCACATGGAAAATTGGGTAATAACGATTAAAATCTATTCACCCCCCCTCTAGATAGTTTTATACACACCGTGCAATATTTGTTTCACTCACACCTCAACCCTAAACCACAGAGCCTTACCAAGTCCCCAAGCTCACAATCGAGCTTTACATCATGACTCCCAGCTCACAATGATCACAAAATCCTTACTAAGAACACCCACCCCCCCCCCCCCCCCCCCCCCCCCCCTCCCCTCCCCGGAATATCTCCTAGGTCTCCTCTAAATATCACCCACGGATTTCTAACTTGATCCACTAATATTCCCCAGATCCCTTCTCGGATTTTCCCTGGGGTCTCCCCTAGGTTTCACCACTCTCTGATGTTACAGGTATTTTTTGCTCCACACAAATAACCTAATTACAAGGTTCTATTTATACTAGTTACAGTGAGCTAAGAACAACAAGGAAATCCTTCTCCTATACGTACAAGACTTACTTGTTCCACATAAATATTATTTCCTTTTATGATAAGTCTTATTGTAAAGAGAAATCCTTTTCTTTTAAGTACAAGAACTTCCAAAAGAATTACTTTCCTTTTCTAGTAAAGATTTCCTGTTTCATGCGTGCTTATGATTGACTATGGTTCTGGTCACGGTTGGCCACCCACACCTTACACCATTACAAGTCACCTAGAATGCACCACATTCTAGCAAATTGCTGTCCAACCACAGCGTTCTTGACAGAGTAAATAACTGGTCTTGACCGCTGCCCTTACTGCTGTTAAACCCACATTGCAAGGCACATCGCATTTCTCTAGACTTGACCATTGTGGGAACCGCTGTCAATGCCACATCATTACCCACAACGGTTGTTTTCAGCCTTCGATTCTTCAATTTTTCTTGGTCTTCAAACTTCCCTTAAACACCATCTCTAACTTCTAAACGTTTCCCAAGTCTCTAGGAAGTTTCACATTAGTTGAGTCTCGTTTGGTTTACACTAGGTTCACACTGAGTTCACTTGAGAATACGAGCCAAAACCTAACAATTCTCCCTTTTGACTTGAATTCCCAAGACCTTTGTCCATAGCCACGACTCTCCATACCGAGAATCACCATACCCCACCATAAGGTATAACCAATTAGGAATGAACCATCCTAAGAATATATATATACATATTTTGTATTCGTTCTTATACTATGTCGAAATAACTTGCTGAAATTGTGATGCAACTCCTTGAAACAAATTAGAGGCGTGTTTTATATAAAGCTAGAGGGGGGGTGAATAGATTTTAACTATTATTACCCAATTTTCGCATGCAAGTCAATTTTACGAAAATGCCCCTACTAGTCAAAAATACATACAAGTGTAATAAAGTGCGGAATTTAAATAACACTTGATGTATACGTGGAAACCCAACCACTGGGAAAAACCACGGGCTGTTTAGTGCGCCACACTCGGACCTCGAAATCCACTAATCGAAATGGAGTTTACAACCTATGTAGACCTCGTCTAACACTCCGGTCAATAACCCCCCACTTCTACCACTCGGGCCTTTAAAAGTGGCTCTAGTCCAATTGCTTGAGGCCTAAGCAACCTTAGCCTCAAGACTTGATTCTCTAAGAAGAGATTATGCAACCTATGTGAATATGTATGAATATTCAAATAACAAACAAGGCTAGGTAACCTTAGATGCTTATCTAGGATGATGATATAATCAATTTAATCAACCCTAGATATCAATTGCTAAATGACATGTCAAATAGCTTAGCTAATCAAGATTAAGCAAAAACCTAATTAGCTATCACAAAAACAACACTCAATTAATTCATCACAATTAATTCTCTATTCTTGTATTTATCATATGATCAACAACATACAAGTAAATAAAAAGAGAATATGCTAGATAGTAAAAATACTAAAATAAGATGAAACTAATCAAAATCTTACCAAGCATATTGTGATGATGCCAATCCAATCATAGATGCTTTCTATGTAGACATAGAGGATGCAATATGAAATTTGATGCAAAAAGGATTTGATTTGAGTGTTTAAAGGTGGGTTCTTGATTTGATTTTTTCTCAAAAATCTCTCTTGAAAGATTAGGGTTCTAATTGATCAAGAAACTTGATCAGAGATTGAGAAAATAAGATATTTATAGACATCAAGAATTGGGCATGTGAAAAGACAATTTTACCCCTGAAACGCACCGTTCGGCGGTTTCAATCGGCGGCCAGGCCGCCGATGACGACCGCCGAATTGAGCTCGTGAAGAACAGAGCATTAACGGCGGTTTCATTCGGCGGTTTCGTGACCGCCGATCCAACCGCCGAATCAAACCCGAGGGATTAAAATCGATCAGGTATGAACGGCGGTTTCGAACGGCGGTCGTGACCGCCGATCTTGACCGCATACTTGCTTCAGACCAATCTGGACTGAAATGGCGGTTTCATTCGGCGGCCATGCCGCCGATCATAACCGCCGATCACCAACAATGGTGAAAACCAAGGAGAAGCCAAGGGCATTCTCCATAGGCGGTCTTCGCGCGAAACCAAGCACTCATTAGTGCAAGCGCGGACGTTTCCGAACAATGTCGGGAAACGAATTATAAGGCACATATACACACAACAAGATATATCAACCAATGTGCTAGTGTGTAAAGTGACATGTGAAGAGATGCACATAAAAATAAGCAAGTATGCAATCATAGCAAGAATGCTAAGTGTGTGTGTGCTACTAAATCTCTTCAAAGAAAAACAAGCACAAGAGATTATACCTTTGGCGTGCTTGTATCTTGAGGTCATGGAAGGGCCTTTGATCTTCAATCATTAAACACTTAGACTACCCTTACATTCAAAACCCCAACATGTGGTTTGACCACGAAATAAGCCAATCAACAAAACGGGAATCCTGACAATCTCCCCCTTTGGCTATTTCGTGACAAAACCACCACTCACATTGATTTCTCACAACAAATATAAACCTATGGGTCAATGAAGATTTTCTATAATACAAAGAGATATAAAAAAAATAAAACTTGAAGTCTTCAATCTCTTGTAGAACAATCATTCCCTGAAACAAGGTTTCTAAACTTTCCAAAACAAGACAAGGTGAGATGAATCAAGTGAGATTAAAACAAGCATTTGCATATTAAAAAAAATTAAGCACAACATCATGCAATGTATGATGAATGCAATGCTCCCCCTCAAAGGGTTACTCCCCCTCAATGTATTGTCTCCCCAACATGCATAATTGCAACCCCCCTTACCACCATTCTACTCCCCCTTTTTGTCATGATATAGGCAAAGGAGTAGTCCCCAACCGGGTCACTTAGCAAAGAGAGATGATAGCATTCAAGTCATTTGCATAATCACAAAATGCACTTTATGCAACTCTATCAAATGGAGAGAAACAAGGAGATTTATTTTGAAAAAAAATGTGTGAAACAAAACATGCTTTGCATACAAGACATGTAGCATTCAAGTCCAAAATACAATGGTATTTGGCAAAGCAAATGACAAAGGTTTGTAAAAAGAATTCAAACCAATTTTACCAATGTCATGAGAGAAGCAAAGATATAGAGTTTTCATTGATTTTAATGTATGAGCAACTATATCCAACTTTATAAGTCAAACATGTCATGAGCAACTTTGCACCCTATTTGATTTTTCCGGGAATGAAACCCGTATGATAGTAGACATGTTCAATAAATAAAGAAAGAGAGACAATTTGGAATATAAATTCCTTTGAACGGATACAAGATCCTTTATTCATTTTGAGTCTCATAAGCTTTTTCACACAAGTTTTGCATTTATAAATTGCAATCATCAATTCATGCTTTTTCATTTGAGCATGTCATTTGAATTTCATGCTTTTCATATGTCATTAGCATGTTATAAACAACTCATGCTTTTCAATTTTTAAGCATGTCATTAAGAATCATCATGTCATGGAGATAACTATAGGTCATTCATATCATACTTCCTATGTAAATCTCCTAGTCCAAAAATGCATGTTTGAACATAAATATGACATGGATTGCAAACAAGCATGGTTCACACTTATTGAATTGAAACATATATACAAATGTGCAACCAAGCTTACTCAAGCAATTAACAAAGAAGCATAAGATTTTTCAAATATTTGCATGCAACAAGTATGCATAAGCTCTCTTTGCTTGAGTTCCCCATATGGGGTCAATATCATCCTTCATTAATGAAGGGCATGAGGTCCTATGGACCTACCAAGTCCATTGGACTTAGTTGAACCTATTTGAGACTTGTTAGTCTCGTAGCAAGCGGGTTCATTTTTCCTTATCCACATAGATATAACATTTTTCTTCCTAGTGGACAATGGTTCAAGAGTACTAGAAATAATAGGATCATGAACATGAATATTTTCCTTCCTATTAGCATGCATTCTAGCTCTTGTCATTCTCTTTTCAATCATGCTTTTGATTCTACATAATTTAATGAAATGAAAGCAATTTGGTCTAATGTGACCATTAATACCACAAAAGTGACATGTAGGGATAATTTAGAATTCATACCATGTCCTTGTGCATGCATAGGAGCCATCCCATGACTTTGTGGTTGAGCGGGTTCAAACCTTCTTTGTTGTTGAACCGGTCTAGCTTGCTTCCTTGTTTCATTTTGCATGATTGGCCTCTTCCCTTGATGAATGTGAGCTTGAGGGAAGTTAGGTTGAGGAACTTTTTGAGCTTGAGGTTGTCTCTTTGGAGCTACCTTCACTTGTGCACTTCTTGAACATTGTCCTAGATCAATTTTCTTCCTAGGAGTGTGCACCGGTGAGGCTTCTTTCTTGCCAAAACTCTTGACAAAGACGGTCTTGGTTGGAGTAGTGATCTCCTTTGTTTCTTCATACCCAATACCTCTCTTGTCACAAGGGTTCTTTCCATTACCAAGAATGTGGTCAAGTTTCTTGGTGCTTGTAGTCATCCTAGACAATGACTTTATGGCTTCAACAAGCTCTCTCTTCAACCCTTCTTCATTCCTCTTAGACATAGCTAGCTCATCCCTTAGCTTGTCTTCAATCTTCTTGGATGCCTCCACTTATTTACTTAAGTGGTCATTGTGTGTTGAAAGTTCTAGATTTTCATCCTCTAAAATCTTCAACTTTATATTTTTCTTCTCCAATGAACTTTCACACTTGACTATAAAGTCATTTACATCCATTTTCTCTACACTTCCATTTGTAGAGTTAGATGAGGAGTCATCTTCACTTAAGTTATCTCCTCCACTCTCATTCTCACTAATGGAGTCATTTCCCTCATTTAGACCTCCACCTTGATCTCTTGAGTCAATGAGAGTCATATCCCAATGAGTAGCTACATATATCTTCTCTAGAGCTACTTCTTCATCTTTTTCTTCTATGGGATCACTAGTCAAGTCATTCTTACCAACAACTTTATCTTCTACACAAGTGGCCCCAAATGCCGTGTAGTTGATGGTAAGCTCATCATCACTTGATGACTTATCTCCCTCTCCGGAGTCATCACTTTCACTCCATGTGGCGGTCATCACTTTTGCCATCTTGTTCTTCAAGTTCCCACAATCCGGTGAGATGTGACCTATACCACCACACTCATAGCATTGGACCCCTTTCTTCTCACTATGCTCTTGCCTAGGCTTAAAACTCTTGAAGGGAGCTTTTTTCTTCAAGTCTTGGCCTTTGGATCCAATGCCCTTATTCTCGAACTTGACAAACTTCTTGAATCTTCTAAGTAGCAAAGCCATGTCTTGGTCCGAGTCACCTTTTTCCTCCTTCTCAACCTTGGAAGCTTTCAAAGCAATTCCTTTTTGCTTTTTAGGAGGTGAAATACTAGGAGCCTTCCTAGATTCATAGGCGAGGAGTCTTCCAATCACCTCGCTCGGCTTCATATCCTTGTATGTGCTATTTTCCTCTAAAGCCGTCACTTTTGATTCGAACCTAGCGGGGAGAGACCTCATAATTTTCTGCTTAACTCTCCTATCCGAATAAGGATCACCGAGTTGATGGCTTTGATTCACAATATCCATCAACTTGACTTCAAAGTCATTGAAGCACTCGTCCTCCTCCATTTTAAGCAACTCAAATTGCGTTTGAAGGACTTGTAGCTTGGAATCCTTAACGACATCGGTTCCCTCATGTGCAACCTGTAGGATATCCCATGCCTCCTTGGCTATCCTAGTGTTCTGAATCAGTTTGTACTGATTTTCATCCACTGCACATAGAAGAGCATGCCATGCCTTCCTATTCCATTTTGAAGTCTCAAACTCTTCAGGTGACCACTGGGCCTTTGGCTTGAGTACTTCTTCTCCACCACTTGTGGGAGTCATCATAGGAGGTGCATACCCATCTTCAATTGCCATCCATGCCCTATCATGGATTTGGCACACATATGCCTCCATCTTGCCTTTCCATGAGGCATAATTCACACCGGTGAGGAGAGGAGGCCGTGTGCTTGAAGCACCCTCATGGTTGCCACCGAATCCACTCATTGTATCAAATGAATGAATGAAATGTATGCAAAATGTATGAATGAGCAAAAATCACACAAATGCACAACACACCTAAAATGAGCTAGGATCACCTAAGTATATCTAGGAACCCGCTCTGATACCAATTGAAACAAATTAAAGGCGTGTTCTATATAAAGCTAGAGGGGTGGGGGGGGTGAATAGATTTTAACTATTATTACCCAATTTTCGCATGCAAGTCAATTTTACGAAAATGCCCCTACTAGTCAAAAATACATACAAGTGTAATATAGTGCGGAATTTAAATAACACTTGATGTATACGTGGAAACCCAACCACTGGGAAAAACCACGGGATGTTTAGTGCGCCACACTCGGACCTCGAAATCCACTAATCGAAATGGAGTTTACAACCTATGTAGACCTCGTCTAACACTCCGGTCAATAACCCCCCACTTCTACCACTCGGGCCTTTAAAAGTGGCTCTAGTCCAATTGCTTGAGGCCTAAGCAACCTTAGCCTCAAGACTTGATTCTCTAAGAAGAGATTATGCAACCTATGTGAATATGTATGAATATTCAAATAACAAACAAGGCTAGGTAACCTTAGATGCTTATCTAGGATGATGATATAATCAATTTAATCAACCCTAGATATCAATTGCTAAATGACATGTCAAATAGCTTAGCTAATCAAGATTAAGCAAAAACCTAATTAGCTATCACAAAAACAACACTCAATTAATTCATCACAATTAATTCTCTATTCTTGTATTTATCATATGATCAACAACATACAAGTAAATAAAAAGAGAATATGCTAGATAGTAAAAATACTAAAATAAGATGAAACTAATCAAAATCTTACCAAGCATATTGTGATGATGCCAATCCAATCATAGATGCTTTCTATGTAGACATAAAGGATGCAATATGAAATTTGATGCAAAAAGGATTTGATTTGAGTGTTTAAAGGTGGGTTCTTGATTTGATTTTTTCTCAAAAATCTCTCTTAAAAGATTAGGGTTCTAATTGCTCAAGAAACTTGATCAGAGATTGAGAAAATAAGATATTTATAGACATCAAGAATTGGGCATGTGAAAAGACAATTTTGCCCGTGAAACGCACCGTTCGGTGGTTTCAATCGGCGGCCAGGCCGCCGATGACGACCGCCGAATTGAGCTCGTGAAGAACAGAGCATTAACGGCGGTTTCATTCGGCGGTTTCGTGACCGCCGATCCAACCGCCGAATCAAACCCGAGGGATTAAAATCGATCAGGTATGAACGGCGGTTTCGAACGGCGGTCGTGACCGCCGATCTTGACCGCATACTTGCTTCAGACCAATCTGGACTGAAACGGCGGTTTCATTCGGCGGCTTCATTCGGCGGCTAGGCCGCCGATCATAACCACCGATCGCCGATCATAACCGCCGATCACCAACAATGGTGAAAACCAAGGAGAAGCCAAGGGCATTCTCCATAGGCGGTCTTCGCGCGAAACCAAGCACTCATTAGTGCAAGCGCGGACGTTTCTGAACAATGTCGGGAAACGAATTATAAGGCACATATACACACAACAAGATATATCAACCAATGTGCTAGTGTGTAAAGTGACATGTGAAGAGATGCACATAAAAATAAGCAAGTATGCAATCATAGCAAGAATGCTAAGTGTGTGTGTGCTACTAAATCTCTTCAAAGAAAAACAAGCACAAGAGATTATACCTTTGGCGTGCTTGTATCTTGAGGTCATGGAAGGGCCTTTGATCTTCAATCATTAAACACTTAGACTACCCTTACATTCAAAACCCCAACATGTGGTTTGACCACGAAATAAGCCAATCAACAAAACGGGAATCCTTACACTCCTCACGTCAGATTTCCAGGGAGTTCGTCAATCATCGACATCCATGTCTACCCACACACCTTGTATCACCTTCTGACCGATGCCCATGTGAAAAACTTGTGGACCACTAGCAACAATATATCCTCTTCCATGGCTAGTGGAGAAACTTGCTAAAAAGATAAATGTGTCCTTGCATTACCAAATTCGGTGAAAGACTCACTGTTAGTACGGGGAGTGCTTTGCCGGATAAGCCCCACACCACACCACACCACACCAGAGACTTCGAGTGTTTTTTTTTTTAATTGCATTTAAGGGTTTTTTTTATTGCCTTGTGTAACCCAGATCGGATCTTTATGACTTGTACCTGCCACGACAAGCCAAACTTCTCCTCCATCGAATTCTTCCTTTCATCAAATCCTACCAAGTTTGAAACCGCTTTCAAGACGTATCTCCTTTGCTAAATGATGCACTCCGAGCGTACCTCTGAAAAACTACCTACAGTACGAAGATGCCTAACTACTACTAGGCCGCCTAGCCTAGTGAAATGGAGTGTGCAAGTCTAAATGACCCTTCGCAAGTGTACGAATCATTGTCAAGTATAGCGGATACAAGTAAGGGTATCGTTCCCACGAGGATTAGTATGGTATCTAAATTGCCTTAGAATATCTCACTAATGATTAAACTAACTTGGTGATTTGAAACTAAAGATGTTTTAAGATTAATGTTCTAAAAAGATGCTAAGGAAACAATGATGTAAAATGCTAATAACAACTTCATAATCCAATTACTATCCACTTAAATCCATATATAAGAGGAAGGGTCAAAAGTGTCTAATGCCCTTTTTTTATTTATTTATCAATATGTGCAACCTAGATCTAGGTTAGTCAAGACTTAATTAACCTCTCATAGAGTTTCAAGCAAAATTCAATCAAGGTTGTTCCACCAAGATCTAGATATACTTTTCATGCACAAATATCATGCTTGTAAATCAAAGTAAGATTCCTACTCAACATACAACATGAAGTTAATTTAAGCATAAGTGTAAACTCAATGGATATAAAAGATAGATAGAATCATTCAAAGAGTGTTCACATATTTACAAACATTGAATCCTCAACAAGAGAGATTTAGCTACTCTTAATAAAATAAAAACAAGGAAAGGAAAGAGAAAGAGAAAGAAAGCTCATGGTGTTCTTGATGTTTCTCCTTTGCTTGTTCAATAAAACCTTCCTTGATATTAAGGATAGATCTAAATATCCTTAAAAGATGATAAACTAAATTGTTTAATCTAAGATTGCTTTTCTAAAAGAGAATGGTTGTGTAAATAAATTTCCTAACTTTTACTTCTTTTTAACACTAGCTACAACACAACACACTTTTACAAAAGTAAAATATGATAAGATTGGAGGTGGCTACTTGAAAACTGACGTGGATTATGTTTCTGCAACTAAAATTTGCGAGTTCGTACTCGCATCATGATGTCGCAGTTCCTTCTGCTCAAGCACTGCTACTTCTGGCTGCTGGATGGAACTCGCAGAATCACTACACGTAGATGCACTGTGACATAAATCTACGAGATTGTTCTCGCAGTGTGATGTCACAGATCTCATTTTAGGTTGAACTGCTAGGACGAGCTCGCAGGATGGACTTTGTAGAAAAATATCTGGTTCGGCTGCTAGTTCCTTTTGCTAGATCTTACTTGCAGTTCATGGTCGTAGATTCATCTAGGAGTGTTCTATGAGTTGTTTCCGCTGGTTCTGACTCGCAGGATGACTTAGCAGTGTTGTCTGGCTCTGGATTGCGAGAACATACTCGCAATCTAATCTCGCAGTGTACTCTGGAAAAGCATCTACTACTTGGTTTTTCAAGCTAACATTGCAATTCATTCTGGGAGACTTTTGCGACTTTGGATTTGCGAGAATGTACTCGTAGATTTGCTAAAAAGTTGGGTTCAGCTTCATTTTCTTCACAATTTCTCACTAAGTGTTCATTTCATCACTTGAATCATATTATTCCTGAAAGTAACTCAAAAGTGCCATTATACAACACAAACGCTCGGAAAACTAACAAAAAGGGATGGTTTTAGGCAGTCCAAACATATATATATATATATATATATATATATATATATATATATATATATATATATAGAGTGATCACTAAACCATACTAGGCAACCATGAATCATCATCCCAATACAACCAAGTCCTCCATACCTTCTCCCATAAAGACTTGACACCGCCATCGCTGAACCATGTTGCTCTGATACCAGTTGTTAGTGAAAGTATACAAACAAGGTTAAATAGCTTAAAGCATACCTAGAGGGAGAGGGAGAGGGAGAGGGAGAGGGAGGGGGAGGGGAGGGGGGGTGAATAGGTTTTTATCCCTTGAACAAACTTTCGTTTGTCCCTCAAGGTAGCCTTACATACAACACATAAACCATAAATCCACACATAGACAAGATAAACATATGATCATATATAAGCATAGTCTATGACTATCTATTAGTTGTATGAGGTATAAGAACACATAAACTCAACAACAAAGAATACTTGTATTTCAATATTTGTTCAATGTATTACAAGTATAACCAAATAACACTATACATAAGAAATACAATATACAAAAGAATTATATTTACAAATAAGATCAAATGAATAAGTTCACAAATCACACTTTACAAAATCTTGTTTCAATATACATTACAAGTGAATAATATGCAACAAGATAACAACATACACGTATACAAATATAGAAGATAGAGATAGAAAGAATTAACACAAGAGATTTTTTAACGTGGTAAAACCTCCAAGGAGGAAACATCTACGGGTTGAACTACAACCATTGGGTACTATATATATTGGATGGTAAATTAGAAATCTACAAAGTGACCAATTGATCGGACTATTTTATACCTATTTGAGGTCCCCCATTTCCAATCGTTTGTCTCGTTTTCGAGCGTATTTTTGTATATAATGTTTTGTTTGAGCCTTGTGTAGGTACATATTCTTTACAACAGGTATTTGAGCTTAAAGATTAGTTAGGGAGGCAAAATGGAGCAAAAAGGGCTGAAATTGTATATACGCGTGCAGAATGGTCAAGTTGCAAGGGTCATATCTTCCTTCTCAGATCTAATCATGTTGATATCTTTATATATTCAGAAAACCCCGAAAGTCTAGTTTCCAGAACATTTTACGGATTATGATTCCGATCTTTCTGCATGAAGTTATACCTATTTCCGTAACGGTGCACGATGCTGAAATACTGAAATGGCGTCAGGTCTAAACGGCTACTTCAAACGGCGGCCAGGCTGCAGAACGAAACCGTCGATCAGCTCCAGAAAGTCATTTTTTGGGCGAATTTCAAGGACAGTTTCGTCCTTTCATCCCCAACTCGGGCCCTAACCTCCCAACACTATATAAACACCTTATTCTCTTCTCTCCCAACATAATCCACTCCCCACACACTTCCTCTTCTTTTTCTTCTTCTTCATTTTCTTTCACCTAATAAGAGTGAGAGAAGCTTCCAAGAGCATCCATGGAGGTTTTTCCTCCATGGATGCTCCCCACTTCATCTTCTACCCATCATCCACCCATTTAGGAGTAGATTGCAAGGAGAAAGGAGGGTCTTTGGACCAATTTCGAGCTAGGGTTTCATGGAGGACTTGGAGGAGGTTTTCTTCAAGGGTTGTCTCTTTTAACTCATCTCTTTGTATTTCTTGTTTTCTTAAATGTGTAATCCCCACTTGGGAATATTTGTAAACTTATATTTGTGCTCAATATATATGATGGTTGTTTTTATATCCAATTTGTGTTTTGATTCATTCTTGATTGTTGTTGAATATATCTCTTATCTTGAAATGCATGTTTATTGATGATTGGAAATTGATATGTGTTCATGGATGGGATTAGGAGTAGATTAACTTAATTGTAGGAGTAGTTGTAATCAAATATCCCATTTGTGTGTGTATGTCTTTGGAAGGTCTAAATTGCATGTCATGAATAGGTTTGGGTGACTTAGAGTTAGGATTGTGCCTTTGGAGGGGCTCTCCGGGCATAGTTTTGGCTAATTAGCTAAGAAGAGTGGGTGAACCTATTAATTGCCATATTAGAAGGGTTTTGTTCATTATTCTTGTTAACAATTGGACTTTAGCTATTTCTTACTCTAGGGGCTCTAGGTGAGTCATGGTTAGAGTTACAATTTTTGGTCTTTGGCTATCTCTCATATTAGGGGCTCTAGGTGAGTTATGGTCTGAGATACAATTATTCTTTCCACATTCATTAGACTTTCACGTTGCCATTTTATATTACGAGGCTATCATTGGGGCTCAATGTTGTTTTGTTTGTAGAATTGGTTCACATATGTTGGTTGCGGTTTCGTGTTTGAGAGGTTCTCAACACACTCTTCAATCGTTAGCTTTATGAATGGGTATAAACTGGATTGAGGCAAGAACGAACCCTTAACTAAAATTGGATGTCCTTAATGTCTGACAACCACTATTTGTGTACTTATGTATGGTGAACTTGTTGAACCTTGTGTGACCATTTTCATGCATCTTTCCTATCCACCATTTTATTTATCATTTTAAACATCATTCTCACCCTTCCATATTCTCTTTATTTTTATTTATTTTCATATCCATTCTCTTCACACACATACACACACCGCATTGTACATACATTTCACACACACCACTCTCACCTTTCCACATTCTTATTTACATGCTTACAATAAACTCTAGAACTTGAAATGGTTGATGAATCACACCTTCTTGCGGAACGATACCCTCGCTTGCCGCTTTACTAGTCTTTTGCTAGTTTAGAGCACATTGCGTAGGAAACCCCTTTTTAAATGAAATAATCTTTTGATCCTTGCGACTTCTTAACGACGGAAAAAGTGAGTATCACCAATCTTTAGCTCACCTACCTAGTGGAGTCTATGTTTACCTAACCCTATTGGAAAGTACAAAATCCCTCAATGATGCGAAGCCACCATATATTGGACAACATACAAAACCAACATCGATGAAAGATTAGAAATTCCTCAAGAGTGCATACACATCCCGTGTATCCCGCTCTTTTGGAGTCTATGTCTAACCATACGCCTAGGCCTACCAACATACAAGCCAACTCCCTATCCAAGGCACTCATGCCTCTAGGGAGCCTCCTATGCATGACTATCCGAGTCCTCTCGACTCTAGCCATGACTTCTTGCTCGGTTATCCGGACCTCACGTCCTAACCAAGACTTTCTTGCTTGACTATCTAGACTTCTCGTCCTAGTCAAGACTTCATGTCTTTTACAAGGACTTCCTAGTGTGATCATGTGAATGAAAATGATGCAAACAATCAATTCAACATAGAACATGTGATCAATACATTCCATGGAACAACTAGACCTAAACATGTGATAACACAAGTAATAAAAGTCTAGATGCAATACTTGAATAAAAACCTATAGCATGTGAAAACACCTAACACATAAAACTCATAGTTTCATTCACACAAATAACACGTGAACAATTCATATACATGAAGCACAAATTCAAGATGTTATCAACATACACAAAAATGCTAGAATCACTAAAAGTGTTCAATGAATATTCTAGCCAACAATTAGAGCAAGGATATATTGAATAATCAATTAAAATCCTATTTGTCTCTAAATACACATACAAGAGCATTAATCCTAGATTTTATCAATCAAAGGATTAAAACACATTTCAAGGATTATTAATCATAAAATGATTCAATCAAGTCACAAATAATCCTAGATATCAATCTAATCACAATACAACTCTCAAACATGTGAAAAACCTAGAATCTAAGAAACTAGTTCATATATGTCTTTAATTAGA
Source organism: Acer yangbiense (assembly GCA_008009225.1). Lineage (NCBI taxonomy): Eukaryota > Viridiplantae > Streptophyta > Magnoliopsida > Sapindales > Sapindaceae > Acer > Acer yangbiense. Next base: position 24,091,704 of record CM017763.1, read on the forward strand.
CTTTTGATTAAGATTGATTATTAAGCTATCTTTCTCAATAGAATTCACCATATATACACATACATATAGAAGGAGAAACCCCAAGCAAATTGAAGGATATAAAAGAAGAAATCTCAAAGATATGAACATTACCTTGGATTCTCGAGCTGGTTCGGTTTTCTGTGTGCAACCATAAGAAAAGTGAATCAAACAGCTGCCAAAACACTTGGAAAAGGTAGATAACTCAATTACAAACAATCTCCAACTTGAATCACTCAATTTCGACTTCGTATGAGAAAGTTATGGTATTTGGAAGATGAGAAAACTTGGAGAGAAAACCTGACGGGATTTCAATATTTTTCTTCTTGAAAATGAATTGGAGGGAATAAGAGAATTTAAAAGAAAGAGAGAGAAAGGAGGATTTTGGCCAATCAGAAGGTCCCACGTCACCCCCTGGCCGTGTGGGGCTCGTGTGCCACATGGGGGCAGAGGCCTGCCCTGGCGGTGTGGCCCATGGCCTCCACACGGGGTGGCCAAGCTTGCTTCTCCCGCGCACCGCTCATGTTCTTCGGCCGTATTTGGGCCTCCAAACTCCGATTTTGAATCTGTCTTTGGATTACGAATCGTGACTCCCTCATGCACAACGAAGACTATGAAACTTTACAAAAGATTGAGAAATCATCTCGAAATATGACGACGAAAACAACTCAACGAATGAGAACGAAAAGTAGCGTAGTTACATCGTTTGGACTCGAAACCTAATGAATGAGTAACCGAAATGACCGGGACTCAATAAGGAATTATAAGAGATCATGTTCAAGTCCAAAATACAAAAAATGAAAACATATAAACACAAAATCACACATGTATGCAATTTCCTAGACATAGTTCTAGAACATGCAAATTACAGTGTTTGTCAATTTGAATCTAATGCATTAGCATACATTACTAAGTGTGTGAAAGTGATATATAAATGTTGTTCAATCATGCAAGGACACATATGAATGCCATGTGTGTGTGTGCCTAGCCTTGTAAGTGAAATGAGGTCTTATATACTTTTGTAGACCGATGAAGCACATTTCTCTTTGAAGCCAGCATCTTGCATGAGTTGTGGCCAAGTCTTTCTTTGACATCTTGAATCTTCAAATCTTAGACCACTAAACATTACAAGACAACATTGTTTTTATATGGAATACATGCCAAGACAAACCAAAAACCTAACAGTTAGGAAGTTGAACCGATGAATGCGGAAACGATAGGCCTAATATTCGCCCATAACTCATAGCAGTTAGCATCTATAGCAGAAAAATAAGATGAGAGAAAAATAAACAATCACACAACACAAGATATACGTGGAAAACCCTAAATTAGGGAAAACACCACGAGTTGTCAAGAGGGCAAAGAAATTAAGTTCCACTATATGATAAATTGTTACAACCATATACTTCAGGATTCTCTCTCACACCTCAACCCCAAACCATAGAGCCTTACGAAGTCTCCAAGCACACAACCGAGCTTTACATCATGACTCTTAGCTTACAACGCTCACAATGCTCACAATATCCTCACCAAGAACCCACCCCCCCTCAATATCCCTTAGGTCTCCCTTGAATATCATCCACGAATCTCTAACTTGATCCACTGATATTCCCCGGATCCCTTCCCAGATATTCCTTAGGGTCTCCCCAGGATCTCACCACTTTTTGATATTATAGGTGTTCTTTTGCTCTATACAAATAACCTAATTACATGGTTTTATTTATACTAGTTACAAGGAGCTAAGACCAATAAGGAAATTCATCTCCTATACGTACAAGACTTACTTGTTCCACATAAATACTATTTTCTTTTATGACAAGTCTTCTTGTAAAGAGAAATCATTTTCCTTCAAGTACAAGAACCTCCAGAAGAATTACTTTCCTATTCCACCGAAGATTTCCCATTTCACTCGTGCTTATGATTGACTACGATTCCGGTCATGGTTGGCCACCCGTACCCCACACCGTTACAAGTCACTTGGAATGCAACATGTTTTAGCAAACCGTTATCCATCTCTATCCATCCAACAGTGTTCTTGACAGTGTAAATCACTGGTCTTGAATGTTGTGCTTATCGTTGTTAAACCCACATCGCTAGGCTTAACGCTTTTCTCTGGACTTGACCGTTGTGGGAACTGCTGTCAATGCCACATCGTTACCCACATCGGTTGTCTTCAGCTTTCGATTCTTCAGTTCTTTGTGGTCTTAAAACTTCCCTTAAATACCATCTCCAACTTCCAAACGTTTCTCATATCTCTAGGAAGTTTCACATTTGTTGAGTCTCGTTTGGTTTATATTGGGTTCACTTGAGAATACAAGCCAAAACCTAATAATTCTCCCTTTTGGCTTGAATTCCCAAGACCTTTGTCCATGGTCACGACTCTCCATACCGAGAATCATCATACCGCACCACAAGGTATACCACTTATGAACAAATCATCCTAAAATCTATTTATTTATTTTTATTTTTTATTTTTTTATTTTTTTGTGTTCGTTGTTCCGAAACCATGTTGAAATAACTTGCTGAAATTGTGGTGCAACTCCTCATGTTAGATTTCCAAGGAGTTCATCAACCATCGACATCCTTGTCCACCCACACACCTTGCATCACCTTCTGACCGATGCCCATGTGCAAAACTTGTGGACCACTAGCATCAACATATCCTCTTCCATGGCCAGTGGAGAAACCTACCAAAAGAATAAATGTGTCCTTGCATCACCCACTCCGGTGAAAGAATTGTTGTTAGTATAGGGAGTGCTTTCTCGGATATGCCCCACACCACACCAGAGACTTCGAGTGTTTGTTTTTAATTGTATTCATGAGTTTTTTTTTTTTTTTGTAACCCAGATCGGATCTCCATGACTCATACCTACAACGACAAGCCAAACTTCTCCTCCATCGAATTCTTCATTTCATCAAACCTTACCGAGTTCGAAACCGCTTTCAAGACGTATCTGCTTTGCTAAACTATACTAGGCAACCATGAATCATCATCCCAATACCACCAAGTCATTCATACGATCTCTCGTAAAGACTAGACACCGCCATTGTCGAATCATGGGGCTCTGATACCAGTTGTTGGGAATTTGAACTAATGAATGCGGAAATGACATACATAATATTCTCCCATAACTCATAGCAATTAACATTTATAGTAGAAAAATAAGATGAGAGAAAAATAAACAATCATACAACACAAGATATATGTGGAAAACCCTAAATCAGGGAAAAACCTACGGGCTGTCAAGACTACAGAGAAAGTTCCACTATATGAAAAATTGTTACAACCATATACTTCAGGATTCTCTCTCACACCTCAACCCCAAACCACATAGCCTTACCAAGTCCCCAAGCTCACAACCGAGCTTTACATCATGATTCTCAGCTCACAACGCTCATAAGATCCTCACCAAGAACCCCTCCAATATCCCTTAGGTCTCACTTGAATGTCACCCACGGATCTCTAACTTGATCCACTGATATTCCCCGGATCCCTCCCTAGATATTCCTTGGGGTCTCCATCGAATCTCACCACTCTCTGATGTTACATGTGTTCTTTTGCTCCACACAAATAACCTAATTACAAGGTTCTATTTATACTAGTTACAATGAGCTAGGACCAACAAGGAAATCCATCTTCTATACGTACAAGACTTACTTATTCCACATAAATACTATTTTCTTTTATGAGAAGCTTTCTTTTAAAGAGAAATCATTTTCCTTCAAGTACAAGAACTTCCAGAAGAATTACTTTCCTTTTTTGTTGAAGATTTCCCATTTCACGCGTGCTTATGATTGACTACGGTTCTGGTCACGGTTGGCCACCCGCACCCTACACCGTTTTAGGTCACTTGGAATGCACTACATTTTAGCAAACCGCTGTCCATACTGCTGTCAGCGTTCTTGACAGCGTAAATCACTGGTCTTGACCGATGTTCTTACCGCTGTTAAAGCCACATCGCAAGGTACATCATTTTTCTCTGGACTTGACCGTTGTGGGAACCGCTGTCAATGCCATAGTGTTACCCACAGTGGTTGTCTTCAGCCTTTGATTCTTCAGTTCTTCTTGGTCTTCAAACTTCCCTCAAACACTATCTCTAACTTCCAAACATTTCCCACGTCTCCAGGAAGTTTCACATTAGTTGAGTCTCATTTGGTTCACTTTGAGTTCACTTGAGAATACGAGCCAAAACCTAATGGAAAGGTGATCAATAGAGTGAAATTATAGACAACATATAATATTGAAAACATTTATTACACATATCATCAACACCATGATTAATAGTTGCGGTAAAAAGATAAAGAAAAAGTAGTGCTCTATTTGTTTTCGGTTGATCATGCCCTATACATGGTTTATCTGACCCCTTTTATACATTAAGTCAATCTTTTTGGTGGTTATTTAACCGTTGTTTCCATCTTGGAGATCGTGGGGAGTTATTTCCACGATTATTGATCAATGGTGGCCAAGTGGTTATACTTGCTTCTTCATCTTCATTGTGGAATAACTGTCTACTTCCATTAACCCACTCCTCTATTGGTTACTGATCGTGGGACCTTTTGTTTGTAGATCTGGTCAACCAGCGAGCCTCAGAGTGAATCCACGTCATTTTGGTTGGATGCATGCCAGATTTTCTGGGTGTTTACATGGTACTGCTTGAAATTTAATTATCAATTTGACTTTTTGCAATATCTAGCCAATCATAAACAAGGGTAATGGAGCTACACCACTGTTTTCAGTTAACGTTGTGGATAAGTGCCAAGTGTCCAATTTCCAAATCAAAATTGTTAGGGTTTTTGCTTGGTTGATTGTTGTGGTCCCTTGGAAATGTTTATTTTGTTTAAATTGATATAATAATAATTATTATTAGTTGCAATAAATAAAAAAAAAAGAATTCATGAGGATTACCATGCGCATCTTACAAACATGTGTGAGGAGTTTTCTCCCGAGTTATAAGAGTAGATATCCAGACCGCACATGTATTGTTTAATCTTGATAGGTTTAACGGTCCCATTGTAATAGTTGTAATACTTAAAAAAAAATAATAATAAAAAATTAAGAGTTGAAAGGAGCACGAGCAGGGGCGTAGCTGGAAAAAAAATTCAGGGTGTGCTAATCTAATTTTTTTTTCTTATTTAAAAATCCTAAAAATTTGAACTAACTATTAAGTAAAAATTTTATTCGTAAGAATCAAATCAAAACAATAAGAGAGAAATTTCATTAAAATAAATAAATAAAGGATATACCTAGTAAGAGATAATGGTAACACATAATAAAAATTTTCAATGTATATTTTTCTTTTCGATCCCCAAAAGTAAAATAAACCTTAGCTTTCCTAAGATTTTTCTTCTCTTTTCTAACTTTGCTATACCATAAGAAGACACCTTAAAATACAAAACCTAAATCTCAATAATAAAATACAATACTTAAATAACAATCATAAAATACAAAACCTACAATCAAATTCATTTTAAGTAAATAAATAAAAAATATTAAATTTAAGGGAAACTTTCAAATTGAGAGATTTAAGAGAAGAGAGAAGTTAGAGTTTGAGATTTGGGAAAGTGGAAAAGAAAGAAAAAGTGAGTAAAAGAAAGTTTTAATAAAGTTTTTGGGCTAGTTGGACATATTTTATGCAGTTTTGTTTATTGGGCTTTAGTAAGTTTAGAGTTAATATTAAACTATTATGGGCCAAGCAAATATTCTGATTTGGGTATAACTACTTTTTTTATTTAATTAACCAAAACATAAAATATTTTTTCAAAAAACTTGGGTGGGCTGTAGCCCACCCAAGCCCTTGAAGAGCTCCGCCTCTAAGCACGAGTGAAAAACAACTTATTCTCGTTTTCATCTTTTGTTTTCATTTTCATGGGCCTACCAGTTAGAATATTAATTGTTTATTTTTCTTTTATTTAAAATCAAATTTTTTAATTAATCTATAATGGAAGTGAGATAAGAACATCTTCATTTACCCATTTATATTTTACAACATGGAACAAATATATATATATATATATTTGAAGGAAAAAAGCCGGATCACAAACAAACACGGCAATCTGCCAGAACAAAGGAAGAAACACAATGAGGAACCTCCTCCAGCCAAAACATGTCATCAACGCGGGAGAGACCGTTTTTAGCTAAACCATGGGCTACCTGATTAGCCTTTCTAGGAACAAAGTTCATAGAAATACAATGCATCCTATCTAACAATATATGAATATCATTGATGAAAGCTCCCACCTCAGAGCAATAGGAAGACTTGGAATTGATCCAACCAACAACAATCTCAGCGTTAGAGTCAATCCGACACGGATATAACCCCGAATCCCTAGCCAGCTGAAGCCCACGAAGAATAGCACCCGCTTCTGCCACTTGCAGAGAGAAAGTTGCCACCATTTTTTGCGAACTAGCCGCCATAACCAAGCCTTCTGAATTACGAATCACAACACCAAAACCCACCGTCCGATCAGCCATATTAATGGCAGCATCGCAATTGATTTTGAAACACCTAGGATCAGGCGGGATCCATATAGGATTTCGAACAAGGATTAAGCTCGACAGCCTATCCTTCAACTCACAAGCATCATGATATTCACTGATGAACAACCTCGCCCAACTAATAACCTCCATCTCCTTGTCCACAGGAGAACCATGAACTGCAGCATTACGAAGGGACCAACTCTTCCAAAAACACACACAGAGAAGGCCTAAATCCTCCAAACCCAGCCGAGAAAAGCAGTCCAACAAAAATTCAAAAAAAATGATATTTACCTTTGTGATTATTCTGCAGCTTAACAAACCACTCACTATGAACTGGTTTTAACACTTGACAGCACCAGAGGCTATGGAGAATAGATTCAGAATGAAAGTTGTAGAGAGGGCAGGCCTTACAAACCGGGACACGCCTCAAAGCCAACATTTCATTAGTAGAATAAGGTTGTTACAGGCCCTCAAAACAAAAAGCTTGATTTTAGCAGGCAAATTCAACTTCCAAAGTGATTTCCACCAAGAAGAATAAGATGAAGAAAAACAATTTGAATTAGAAACACCAGCATCTGAAACCATGGAACATCCAACCCAATAACCACTCTTCGAAGTAAAGGATCCTCTTTGATTGTAATGCCATTGGGTGGAGTCATTTACATGGCTGCTCCCCACAGCAATACTTAAAATTGCATTAACATCTTCCTCACAAAAAGCTGCAGTGATCAATTCCACATTCCATGACTTAGACGGAGTGAGTAATTGGCTAATAGTTGCATTCTCACCCAACACAGGACTAGAAATGGGCTTGAAAGTTGTTGGTCTTGGAATCCAACAATCTTTGTAGATGCGAATTATGGTGCCATCTCCTACTGTCCAATGGGAACCAACATCCAGAATTTTGTTTCCCCACATCAAGCTCTTCCAAAGGAAAGAGTCGATAGGACTAGCAGCATCATGAATAAACGAAACGTCCGGAAAATAGCACCCCTTAAGAACCCCGAGTAGCTAAATACCCTCCATTATTCATGATCCTCCACCCTTGTGAAGCCAGCAAAGACTTGTTAACAACCTCCAGATTTCTGAAACCCAACCCTCCTCTATCTTTAGCTTCACATAATTTGGACCAAGTACACTAGTGCATCCTTCTAGAGCTCTCTGAACTTCCCCACCAGAAACGTGCATAAAGGCGATACACCTAAGATATGATACTCTTGGGTAGCTGGAAAAGATTCATAGAGTAAGAAGGAATGGCCTGTATAACTGCTTTTATTAAAACTTCTTTTCCTCCGGTTGACAAAAAATTATCTCTCCACCCCTTAATCTTGTCCCAAATTCTGGTCACAATACTCGCGAATAGGTTCTTCTTCCTCCTACCAGAGAAGCAAGGCAAACCAAGATATCTCTCATGACAGAGAGCCACCCTAATACCAATAATCTCTGCCAAATGATCCCTGAACCGAGCTGAAACAGAGGGACTAACGCATAATGCTGACTTGTCACAATTAATGATCTGGCCTGAAGCCTTAGCGTAGATACCCAGCAAATCATTTAACAAAATACAATTAGATACAGAGGCTTTAACAAAAATCATGTAGTCGTCTGCAAACAGAAGGTGAGAAATAACCGGACAATTCCGGCTACATCTGAAGCCCTGAAAACCTCCCCTATTAACAACACGATTGACTAAGCACGAAAAACCTTCCCCGCATAACAGAAATAAATAGGAAGATATTGGATCGCCTTGACAAATCCCCCTAGTTGGCTTGACTGATCTTGAAATCTCACCATTTAGCAAAAACGAGTACGAAACCGAAGAAATACACCAAAAAATGAGACTTATCCATTTCTTTGAGAACCCCAACCTCCTCATCATTTCCATTACGAAAATCCATTCTACACGGTCATATGCTTTGGCCATATCTAGTTTTACTGCCATGGATCTGTATTTCCGCTTCCTTCTCTTAATACGATGCAAACATTCGAAACTAATAATCACATTATCCAAAATTAATCTCCTCGGAATGAAGGCGCTCTGGACATCCGAAACCACTCCATCCAACGCAAGATGAAAACGATTGGCTATTGTCTTTGCAACTATCTTGCAGATGACATTACAAAGACTAATAGGCCGAAAGTCTGAATTTTTTTCCGAAACCTTCTTCTTTGGAATGAGAGTAATAAGTGTATCGTTCATCTTCTCCATTGAAGCACCATGATTAAGACATTCTAAGTAGGCCTTAACCACACTTGGTCCTACTTTATCCCAAAAATTCTGATAAACAAATGGCTGGGAAACCATCTCTTCCTGGCGCTTTCAGAGCTCCCATATTGAAAACAGCTATCTTAATCTCTTCCTTTGTAAAAACCGAATCCAAGAAGCTGCACATATGAGAGGAAAGCTTAGGTTGAACAGCCTCTAAAATAATCCTCATATCATCCTACGAAGGCAAATTTGACTTGAACAACTCACTAAAATAATCCACAACAGCACTCTTAATACCATTCTTAGTTCTAACCCACTGTACCATTCAAACCTAGAAAACCCTTAATATTATTTCGATTGTTACGAACCGTGGCCTTCATGTGGAAGAAACGAGTGTTGCGATCACCGCATTTTAGCCACTCAATGCGAGATTATTGCTTCCAGTAACGCTCCTCAGCTTCCAACAAACAATCCAGCTGAGACTCAATAGTATGAATGATCCTCCAGGACCTCGAGCAACTATTGTTATAGGCATTCTGAAGTTCCATCTTCTTGTTTAAAATGATCTCTTTCTGCCTATGTCTACATTGCGAATTCCAGGATTGCAAACGACTACCACAAGCCCTTATATTGTGCAGAACCCCCTCAATCGCCGACGATCCTCTGTTCTCAACCCACTCTGCCGAAATCAGATTCCTGCACTCGCTATTGTCACTCCAACATTCTTCAAAATGGAAGCGTCTCTAGAGCTTTGCCTCTCCAATCCCCACCAAATTGTTATGCAAATTCAATAGGATCGGTCGATGATCGGACCGCCAAAAGTCAAGATGTTAAACCTTAAAATTAGGATATAATCTCTTCCACTCTAGATTACCAGTGCACTTGTCGAGACGCTCAGAAATCATAGAATCACCAGCTCTTTTATTACACCAAGTGAATGGAGGACCAATCAAACCTAAATCTTCAAGCCCACTATCATCCAGAGCTTCTCAAAAATTAGCTAGATGCGTCCAATCTTTTGGCAGTCCACCCACTTTTTCAGAGGAAGCCAAAACTTCATTAAAATCACCTACGCATGCCCATGGAAGATAGACCATACCTGCTAATCTCCTCAACATATTCCAAGAATGAAATCTCTGATTGCCATCCGGATCACCATAGAAGCCAGTTAATCTCCACGCCGTACACCCTATAGCTTCTATACGCACATCAATGTGAGCCACATAGTAGCTCAAGAGAACTACCTGAACCTTAGTGGCCCAAAATAAACACAGTCCACCTGATTTCCCACAACAATTAACCACTAATTTACCTGCATAACCTAGCTTGATTCTCAATTTCTCCATCTGAGCTGGACCAGCCTTCATCTCCATCAAAAACATCACATCTGGGTCAAACTCCTTCTTTTGGGAAAGCAGGGAGTTGAATGCTCGGGGACTCCCCAGCCCTCGAGCATTCCAAGACATGATAATCATTAGACCCGGCGGGCCGTCGAAGACCGACCGGTCGATACAATTGCTTCAATAGCTTCCAAATATGCTAGTAAACCCACTGCATTGGTAACCCCAGCAGAAAAAACACACTCATGACACTCTTCTTTCTCATCACCGATAGCTTCAAGTCTTCTAAACTTTGAAGATCCCCGATTAAAGCTACTCACATCCTCTTCACTCTTCCGTTTACCTCTCTAAAAACCAGTGCTCATAGGGATTCCTCTATCAATTTTCTTCCTATTTTTTTATATTTATTTCCCTCAATCTTAATCACTCTATCTTGATCACCGACTGGACCTTTATCACAACCCGTAAACCCAATAGCTTCAGCCTGATAATGAATGGATGAGATAACACTTGAGTCTCCCTCAATTGGCCCAACAGGAGGCCCAACAGACAAACAGGTTAAACCTAGGTGACCTTGGGCTTTATTATCAATTTCAACCACCTGGATTGAAACACCTTGACCCACAGGACTCGACCCACTCGCTGAACTACATTCCCCCACATTGCTTGGTTTGCACGTATCCTTCACCATGTTCTTAGCATTAATAACTCTCCTTCCTGTCCCATTAGTCATTAATGTTTCGACTTCCTCACACGGCTGGTCTGTGCCACTGACAGCAGGCAATGATCCCAAGTCCGGTTTTGTTGCTTTATTTCTCACCGCCTCCATCAAAACGTCAGCTATCTGATCCTGCTTTGGAGAACCACATGAATTAGTAATCGAAATGCTTGCATCATGGCTGACCTTTCCATCACCAACCCCAATCTCAGAATTCTACTTCAGCTCTTCTCTTCCTTTATCAAATCTCTGGTAGCCACCTTTATTAACCGGAAAGAAAGATAAACCTCTTTGATCCTGGTAATTGAACTTCTTAATAGGACTGGAAGCTTTAAGCCAGACGCCAAAAGGGAAAATAGTCTTTCCATCGACAATAGGCAGAGGCTTATTCTCTGCACATTCAGACATTAAATGGCTTACCATTCCACATATAAAACAATGATTCGGAAGTCTTTCATAACGAAGAATCATTGTAGTAATAACACCATCACCTAAACTATCCACTCTCAGACAACGAGATAGGGACTGCTCAATGTTAACCCGAACTCTCACGTGCAAAAACTTTCTTACACAATCCCCCGAAGCACCTCCATCCACATCTAGAACATCACCTATCATCCCACCCAAGAATCTCCCTATATCGTAAGTCATACATAGAATAGGAACTTGATGAATTTGTATCCAAAAATTTGCCTTATCGAATTTTAAAGAATCAATAGTACCTTTTCATTCAGGCTTTTTTAGAGCTAAAAGCGCATTATCGAAACTCCACGGGCCTCCGGAAAGGACCCTTTCAAGATCATAAGCATCCTTGAAATGAAAAGTGAAGGTATTACCTGTAACAGATTCGATATTTATACCATATCTGACCTGCCAAATCCTGCCAATCACCCGCATAAATGCATCCCTATTAACTCTTTTACTGGTAAGAATTCTCCCTACTAAACATAAAGATAGACACTGCTGTGCCTCAACCATAAGACCGGTATTCAATAATTGACTAGGACTATCATGAGTACAAATAGACAAAGAAGCACACAAGGCTTCAATATCCACTGAATCCATAATAAATTACCACGAGGAAACTGGGAAAGAAGACTTAAAGAAGCATAAACACCAAACTACTCTCACTCACTTTTCAGAGAAAACAGAAGAGAGACTCTTTAACCTTAAAGTCCATGGAACAAATATATATAATCTATAATGGTTGATTATTTGTATATATATATATATATATATATATATATTTGTATACGATTGTTTGCAATTATATAATGAAAATATATAATTTTTTTTTTTAAGAATTAGTCAATTATATTTTTTAATTATAATTTGTTGGAAAAAAATAAAGACACGGATCAATCATTAATTAATTTAAATAACGCTGATAATATATATAATTTTACTACTCATAATATTATTTTTATTTATACGATATATTGAAAAACATGTTTTCGAAATAATTTTAATAAATATATATTATATTAATATCCATTTTTTTTTTCATAGTATTGTTTAAAATTATTAAAACAACATGAAAAGTCACCAAGAAATTTTAAATTACTGTAAAATGATTTTATTAATTAAAAAATAAATATGTATATATCATTTTTTAAATTTGTAAAATCAACATTAATTAATTTAAATAACGCTGATAATATATATATAATTTTACTACTCATAATATTATTTTTATTTATACAATATATTGAAAAACATGTTTTCGAAATAATTTTAATAAATATATATTATATTAATATCCATTTTGTTTTTCATAATATTGTTTAAAATTATTATTATTATTATTATTTTGGTGAAGGGGAGGCAAAAAAGCCCAAACAAGAAGAAAAAACTAAGAACTAGGAATCATCCTAGCAACTGCAGAACCTTTAGCGTCATCAGCTAAAAGACTCGAGACTTGAGGAGGGGGATCCTCAAAGAAAACAACCCCCAAATCTAAAGAATGCCCAAAATTGGCCAAACAATCCGCAACCTTGTTGCTTTCCCTATAAATGTGATTAATAGAGCAAATCCAGTCCCTCTCCATCATGCGCTTGCACTCAAGAGTGACGTTGAATAGAGGGTGATTTTGAGCAATAGGACCAGTCACAAGTTGAACAACACTTTTGGAATCACATTCCACCGCAATTTCCCTACATCTTGTCCTCCAAGCTAGCTTCAAGCCTTCGAAAACCCCCCACATTTCAGCCTCCAGCACAGAACCAACACCTTTGTTGAGGGAAAATCCCGCCAACCAGTTCATCCTCTCATCTCTAATAACACCACCAGCCGAGATCGAACCCACATAAGGGATCCAGCTGCCATCAACATTCAATTTCGCCCAGCCTTGCGGAGGAGGATCCCAAGCAACGAAACAGATTTTCTTAGTAGTCGATGTCTCCATAACAATATTAGCAGACATCCAATCATTCACATAGATTAAAATGGACTTACCAGGGCTGTTAGGCTACTGAAACTTAGGATTAAAAATTTCATCACATTTCCACTTCCAAATGAACCACAGCGAAACTGCGAAGAGAAGGTAGCCATGCACCTTATTCTAACACAGATTATTGTACTTCAGATTCTCAAATAGCCAATCCTTCCATTTAGTTCTGTAAGAAGCGCTTGTGGTTAGGCCCTTGCAAATATCCTCCCAAATTCGGCAAGACCTACTGCAGCCCCTGAAAACGTGTTCAGTATCTTCACAACCAACCAAACATCTACCGCAAGTAGTATCTGCCGACATACCTCTAGAAGTCCTGCTAACATTAGTCAAAAGTTTACCATGTAGAAGAATCCAGAGAAAATGGGTGATTTTAGGCGGAAGTTTCAACTTCTATATAAAGTTCCATCTCTAAAAATTATCCTCAACCATATTAAAGTGAATATCATAAGCACTCTTCACAGAGAAGTTTCCGTTCCTAGTCAGCCCCCAAATGACAGAGTCTTCCCCAATACAGTGGCTACTCGTATGAATGTTAAAAATGCGGTGCACAATGAGCCAAGGCAAAACTGAGGCCAACTTTTAGAGATCCCACTCCCTATCTGTCAGGTACTCGATCATACACCCTTTCATTAACTTGGTTCTTAGAGAGAGGACAAGAGGCGTGATTAAGGAGAATCCCCAGCTCAGGAATCCAAGAATCCGTCCAAAACCCAACATTAAGACCATTACCAACTCTCCATTGCACCCCTTCTGAGAGGAGTTTGTCCCCTAAAGAAAAACCCCTCCAAGTACTCGAGCAAAGTTTTGTATTAGAATTATCATGGGTGGCCATGTTCTCCCCTTTGAGGTATTTCGCTTTAATCAGTTTGCTCCGGAGACCACTCTCATTCTGATACAATCTCCAGCCAGTTTTAGCCAGAAGCGCTTGATTCATCATTTTCATCTTTCTAATACCAAGGCCACTGAAATTCTTAGGAAGACAGACGGTCTCCCAATTCACAAGGTGGATTTTCTTTTTCTCCATAGTACTACCCTACAAGAAATCTCTATTAATTTTATCAAGACTATTACAGACCTCTGAAGGGAGTTTCACGGACTGCATCGCATAAGTGGGGAGAGCAGAAGTCACAGCTTTGATGAGTGTACATCTCCCAGCGAAGGAAAGGGAAGCACTTTTCCACGCCGTCAGACGTTTTTGAGTCTTCTCAACGATATCATTATAAGTTCCTCTAGTGACCCGGCCATGGATGAGAGGAATACTAAGATAATTTCCCAGATTATGAGTCATAGGAGAACCACACACTTCCACCAAAGATTTAGCTAAATTGTGATTAACATTATTAGAACAATAAATTCTAGACTTGGAAAAACTAACCTGCTGGCCCATAAGATCACAGAACAAATCCAGAGCCTCCCTCATGGTAACGGCCTGATGAGGAGGGGCTAAACCGAATAAATTTAGGTCATCAGCAAAGAAGAGGTGAGAGATCTCAGGACCTCCTCTAGAAACCTTAATAGGCTTCCAAGCTCTATCAAGCAGCTTTTGATGGATGATGTGGGAGAGCTTCTCCATGCATAAAACAAATATATAAGGAGACAGGGGATCTCCCTATCTAATGCCACAATTCGGGGTAAAGGTTTCTGTCGTTTCACCATTGATAATAACCTTATAATTGACGTTCGATATGCAGCTCATGAATAGATTATTCAGCTCCCCCTCAATACCCACTTCTTCCAAAACATGCTTAATAAAATCCCACTGGAGCTTATCATAGGCCTTGGCAAGATCAATCTTCCACGCAATGAAACCTGTTTTCTCCCTCACAGTTTTGAACTTATGAAGCACTTCTTGCGCAACAACAATATTATCTTGAATCTGATGACCAGGCACAAAGGCCACCTGATTAGGGCTCACAAGATCCGGAAGGAAACTTCTTAATCTTTGAACCAGAATCTTGCTCATAACCTTATAAGAAGTATTGCAAAGACTAATAGGACGAAATTGAGGCAAGCTAGCTAGATTAGGAATTTTAGGAATAAGCGAAATTAACGTACCGTTGACCTCACTAGGAATAATGCCATTCCTAAAACAATCATTCACCAAGCGCATCAAATCATCCTTACAGGTGGTCCAGAATTTTTGAAAAACGATGGTTGGGAAACCGTCAGGCCCAGGAGCCTTGATCCCCCCAATGTTGAAAACATTCTACTTTACAATGCTATGTCTTTCCATGAAGAGATCTTTGAAATAATGCACCGCCTCATTCTTCATTTCCTCAATATCCTCAGTCCAGATGCCATCACTTTTCTTGAGACCCTCTATCTTATTTCTCCTTCTTCTAATAATCTTAGATAGGTGAAAAACTCTAGTATTTCTATCGCCTTCCTTGAGCCAACAGTTACGCGATTTCTGCTGCCAGAAGATTTCCTCTTGCTCTAGGATGGCTTTGTACTCGTTCATAAGTGTTTCCTCGAGGTTAGAAAGGAAAACAGAAGGCTTATTGCTAGTAGACAATTGGATCCCCTGAATCCTGGCTAGCAATCTTCTCTTTTTGTGGAAGATATTCCCAAACTCCTCTCTATTCCAAATCTTGAGCAATTTGGTAAAATTCTTGATTTTATCAGTCATTGAAACCCCTTGCATCTGCCATCTACCATCTGCCATCTGTTTTGAACAAACTTGTCAAATTCTTTATGTTTGAGCCACATAGCCTCAAACCTGAAAGGCTTGAACCTACTGTTAGGAAAATGGTTGCTATGGAGCTGTATAAGAATAGGGCAATGATCAGACATAATTCTAGGAAGATGTCTCACAAATCCCTCGCCAAATTGAATTCTCCAGTCCATAGAGTAGAGGGCTCTATCAAGCCTCTCCCAAATCTCCTCACCAATACCTCTTTTCGTCATCCAAGTGAATTTAGGTCCCAGGAATCCCAAATCTACTAGATTGTTTCCATCCACACAGCTACCAAACCCACTGTTTGAGAACCTAGGTCTCCCCCTTTCTTCTTAGAGTTGTTGATAATTTCATTAAAATCACCTGCCACTAACCAAGGTAGAGAAAAACAACTTCTAATAGCGTCCAGATAATTCCAGAGTAACTTCCTCGTGGTAACGCACAGGTTTGCATACACTACTGTTAGGATCCAAAAAGCCTTATTATCAAACACTAAAGCAGTCACACTGTGTCTTGAACTTGCAATCACATGAAGTTTAACTTTTCTTTCATTCCATAGAAGCCAAATGCCCCCTGAAAAGCCCTCTGCATCCACAACAAAATTATTAGAAAAGCCTAATTCATTAATGACACGAGAAGCATTAGAGCCACTAATTCTTGGTTCAAGAACTGCCAAAATCTCAAAATGGTATAACCCACGTATATCAGCAATGTTCCTAGAGAACACTTGTTTCCCCGCTCCTTTTACGTTCCACACACAGATCATAAGTAAAATGAAAAGAAAAAGGATCTCTATTCTGAGATCACCGCCATTACCTCTACAAGGTCAGAGGCAATCTTTTCGAAACTTTCCATAGCCGGCACTGTCTCAATAGGGAATCATCTCATTCATCTGGCCATTTCCATTCAACTCAGAGGGTTGGCCCTCAGAATTAATCACATCCATATGAAGTTGTCGAAGCACCGCAGCATTATCTAATTCTTCAATAACTGAATCAGGTGGCTCGGCATCAGAGGGGAGGACAGACCCCGCAGCATACACAGGATTCATTACCACTGAAAATCCCCCGAAAGACTTACCTGGAAGCCCACCCTTTGGAATAATCTTGGTACTCTTCTTAAGCAATTTCTTGCTAGTCTGAGAAGGGGGTTTGGATGGTTTTTTGCTGTGCAAATTAGATTGATTGGTTACCTCTGTAAGCACAACTTTCCCTTTGTCTTTACTTCAACCACTTTGTTATTCACTGTTTGAGCACATTCTTCAGCCATGATGACATCCACATCTTCATGTAAAACATCAAATCTTGAACCACTTACATGCTTGGCACTTGGAACATCCACCAGATTACCACCCTTAGCTTTGCTAACCAGTTTCTGTTGACCGAATTTACCCATTCCAGAACCCCCAATTTCACTACCCTTTTTTTTTTATCACTCATAGAAACAGGACTACCAGATCCATTGCCTTTTTTGTTATCACTCATAGAACCGCTGCCAGTCTGATTCCCAGCCATACCAGAATTTTCAGAGGTCCCAACGTTGCCCTTCCCTGTCCGACTGCTACTGCCTTTGTAAAATCTGTTACTCTGTTTGCCATATGATACCAGCATCCTCGGACCATACGCAGGTATCTCTTCAACCGGTTTCTCCACAATATTGTTTTCAACCACAACATCTTCTTGAACTGGAATAACCACCCCCTCCCTACAAGCATCCGTACTATGTCCATAGCAACCACATTTGAAGCAAATTGACCCCAGGTTTTCATATTCCACTCTAATGGATCTATCCTCTATGTTTAAGGAAGCGACCAGAGGTTTAGAGATATCAATTTCGACACATATACGGACAAATCTACCCCGAGCTTGGTTCAAAGTTACTGGATCAACTTTACACATCTGTCCCAACATTCCACCGATGTTCCAAAGTAACTCAGAATCCATCCATTCCATGGGAAGTTTTGACAATCTGACCCAGATAGGCATACTCTGGATATTGTCTTCCCCTGGAACAATGTTAGGCCTCCACCTTTGCACAACCAAGTATTGGTTTGCAATAATCCAGGGACCGTTGGTAAGCACATAATCCATATCCTTTTTCACCTGAAAACGAGCCACAAAGTACCCATCACCAAGATCCGTGAGTTGCCATTGACCCAAAAGTGACCACTTCTGAGAAAGCTTTGCAAGCATGAAGTTCAACGTATGGGTACGGCCCATATTCTTCAAAATCAAACCGTTCTCCCAAGGCTTCTGCAATTGTTTCTTCAAGTTTTCCGACAGGGTCATCTTCGGTCCAGTGGGTCCCTCAGATACCGGGATATCCTTCGGATCAATCTTCAATTTCCCTTTAGAATTTCCAATACCTGACCACGAGCTAGGGCATGCCATATTCATGAGTTTCGATTTGAAACTGCTCATGGTGTCTAACCTAACAGTCTCAGTTGGCACATCATTACGACCACCAATTTCTGATTCCACTCTTGCTCGTTTGGCGGAACTAGAGGTCTCCAAAGATTGCGAAGAATCTACGACAGGATTTATGGAGGGCTGAGATTGCGCAGAGAAGATGAACTTGTCGCTATTGGGTTCCATTGACAAAGCTACAACAAAACTAGGTGGTGATCAAAAAGAGGAGGAGAAGCGACGGCGTTGTGCTGAAATTGAAGCTAACCTAAACGCACCAAGCGCGTACAGTTAGTCCGGTGCGTGGTCCATTCTTTTTATTTTTTGTTCGTTATGTTTAAAATTATTAAAACAACATGAAAAGTCACCAAGAAATTTTAAATTACTGTAAAATGATTTTATTAATTAAAAAATAAATATGTATATATCATTTTTTAAATTTGTAAAATCAATTTAAATTCATTTAATTACACACTATGTATTTAATAGTATATTTTTTAAACAATCACCCTAAATGCACGTTATAATAAATATAATATTATTACTTATTACTGTATATGTATATTTGTTTTCAGAATGTTTTCAGTTGCAAGACACATTTTCAAAGGGATTTGGACCCCTCCTCATCTTGTTACTGTATAAGTTATTACTGTATAAGTGTACTCGGTATTTACATTGTCCTCACTTCTATAATTTATTGACAAATGTCTAATAAGTAAATTAATGGCCTAGATTAATTCTATTTTTTGGATTAATTAAAGACAAAAATTAATAGATTATGAATGTAAGGTCAAGGTGATGACACTTAAATGAGGTGAGAATCCAGATCCTTTTCAAAGATACCATTAAATTGTCAACTAAATTGTTAACTGAAACTTTAGACTGCCCAATCCTGCTTTCTAATTATGAATTTAATAGAGCTTCACTTTGAAAATAAAATTTGTGTGCACAGTGTAAATAACAACTTTATTGCATAGCAAAATTAATAAGTTGATGATAATAAAACTTTTACTTTATTTAATTAAATACTGAATGGCTAAAAACAACTTGAAGAAGTTGAAACTGCGTGAAATCAATCTAAAAAGGATATGGCCCAACCAACATCCAAGCTTGGCTGTAAATATAAAATATATGTTTTCATCATCTACTCTTGGAAGCTTAAAGCAGCTCCAACGTTGATATCCAGATCGATTATTGCAACGATTTGGAAGAGTTAATAAGAATTGATGACAATTTCGGTAATTTAATTATGTTGAATTTCCATCTTTGGAAAAACTGCACCTAAAATAAGGGAGTTCATCTTCAGTGACAAGGTAGATTACTATGACTCATAATTTATTTTATAGTTTTTAGTTCATTTAACTCTTTGAGCACTTCTACGTTCTATACAGCCATACAGGTTTCATTCCTTAGCTTACAAGAAATAGAAATTCGCGAGATGAAAACTTGAAAATGATATGGCAGATAAAAACTCATTGAGAGTGTTCAGTAGTCAGTACTCTCAAAAATTATGCAATGTGAAATTCTCTGGGTGTCAAAGTTTGAAAAACCTCACTACTAGAAAAATGAAGTTTTATGACACAAAATAATGATGGTTTTTTAAAAGTGTCATAACGTTATGACGTTTTTTAAAAACCATTACAAATTTATGATGGTTTTTAAAAACCGTCATAACCTTACGATGGTTTTTAAAAACCGTCATGACACACTAGAAAAATAGAAACAACAAAATGTTAAAGTTAGATAATGGATTTTAACTGTTATAACCTAATAACTGATCGATATTCATTTTAATTTAAAATTTAATATATAATTTAGGCTTAATTATTATTAATTAATACTTTTTCGGAAATGGATTTTAGATTTTTAATTTTTGGACAAAAATTATTAAATTTTTTAATTTATTAATGTATGTGGCATAGAATGATTGGTGGTCACATACTAATACCCTAAGCCCATCAACACCTTATAAGACTATAAAAACTTAAAAGCCTAACCCTAGATAATTTTGTTTTTACACAGCAGCAGCCACCACCGTCTCTTTCATCTTTCCCTATTCATGGACGCAGTAGTAGTTCGAGATCGTCTCCGTCATGTTCTTGATCAACTACTTCACTTGCAAACGCGAGAATGAGAATCTGGCTCTCGCTTGGGCAGCGAAGTTCGCGACAAAAGATTCCATCTTTGAGAAGAATTTTAGTCTTCCGTCGGAGAAGGGGACGCCTCGCCGTTGCTTCTGAAAGAATGTCAAAAATGTGTTCAAGTTCTACGCTAGTGGGCACAGGTGCTGTGTTCCGGGTTGCTGACGAAATCATCGGTATTCTTGGTTCGACTCTTCGCTCTCCAATGAAGACTCGAATGCCGTTTTTGGTAAATTTGTAAATTTTTTATTCAAGTTTATAATGTGTGCTTTTGATTAAGCCATGATATATGGGCAGTGAATGTGTTGGATGTATATTGTGCATACAATGTGTTTGATGAAATGCTTGAATGAGAAATTGTTTTTACTTAATGACTTGGCTGTATTTTACTTTTATATTTTAAAACTAACCTTAAAATTATTTATATCAATTGTGTGTTTAATTGTTATTGATATAAAACTTTGAATTTCTTTATTTGAATCATGCAGGTTGTCAAAACTCAACACACTCAGCTCGAAGATGAAGCTGATATGATTAGATAAATTTTGCATATGTAATTTGTTAGTTGCAAGTTGTAACATATTTTATCTTCTAATTATGATTTGTTTTTGTTTAAAAATTTTGTTTAATAAAATTTAAATTAATTTTGTGATCATTTAGTTGTATTTATATTGTTTATGTATTCAAATTTAAAATACAAAATTAAAATTAAAAAACATTTCAAAAAAAAAAAAAGTAAAATAATATATATATATTGAATTTTTTTTTATAAATGTTCCAAGATTTATGATGGTTTTAAACCGTCATAAGTCATATGTTTATAATGGGTAAAAAGCGTCAAGAATTTATGACGTTAAAAACTGTCATAATTAAAACCGTCATAAAACCATTATTGATGCTGAATTCCTTGACGGTTTTTAACCATCAAGAATACTTGTTTATGATGGTTTTTACACATCAAGAAACTTCATTTTTCTAGTAGTGCCTATTTCCAGCATCCAACCTACATGAGGTTTTACTATTCACAAGCGGAAACAATTTTTCAAAAAACCGACTTGACCTCCCTTGGTGTTAGTCAAACTTAACTGTTGGAAGGATATTTTCGTTATTTCATCCTTTTTTTAAAAAAAAAAATTCTTTCAAAAAACATAAATTAAAAAGATAAACAAAAAAAATGGATCTCCACCATCCAGTGTAGATATATTTTTTAAACAAGAGATCCAAAGTTGGATGACAGGACCCATCCCGACTTCTTTCTTAAGTTCGAAAGAGTCATGTGAAAACTTTAATTTTTCTAAATGAAGCGTGAAATCTTTTAAAAACATTTTAGAAAAATAATGCAAATCCCAGGGTGGCTAATTTATCAACTTAAATTTCTTTCTCTTATTAATCGAAATCTCACCGCCCAGTAATTTTATAAAACTACTAAACTAAAACCATGCATTTCCAACCCGTGACATAACTAATGCAAATAATTTAAATATGTGGGTTAAATAGAAAATTTACTTTCCTTGTGTTGGACCTATCTACCGAATATTTACTGAGATTTAGAGGTTTTCCTAATGAGCTTTAAAGATGTTTATTTTGAGGGACACATCTTTTCAGAGTATTTTATAAATTCCATATTTTAAATTAAATAAGCTACCCTGAGATTTGTATTATTTTTCTAAAATGTTTCCCAAAGATTTCAGAGTCGACTTCATTTAGAAAGATTAGAGAGTTTTCTCAGGATACTCTCGGGCTCAAGAGATGAGTCAGAACGGGTCGTGTCATTGGATCTCCACTCACCTCCAGGCTCCAGTTAGTTAGTGTGGCGGATTGGGATGCTCATGCAGGTAATTTTGATCAAAATCGTGGTAGACAACATGGAGGAACAAATCAAAATGTTGAAGATTCTTTGAATATGACTCTCTCCTCAATGAGTATAGACACAGAAAACAGTTCTTTGGGTGATTTGCAGACAATGTCAGGTTCTCATGTACCAAATTATGGTAGTTATGGTGGCTGTAATATATTTGATTATCCTTCTCCACAAATGTCATATGCAATACCTATGCATGTAGATCAACAATATCCACCAAGTTGGGTAAATCCAAACTACCCAATTCATGGATCAGTTGGAAGAGATCAAGCAATATACGTGTGGCATATTAATAACTACATTGAAAACTATGTAAGCACGTTTTATTGGGAAAATTATTGTTCAAATCAAGATAGAAATGTATCTTATGTATTTGAACTAGCAAGGAATTCATTTTGGTTTTAAATTTCAGATTATTATGTATGAATTATGATTTATGATTTATGATAGAATCTTGGAAGTGTGGAACTATTACTATATATATTTTAATGATAATTTTGTTTATTAAATATTTAATCTCTTTATATTGTATATAATATTGTAAAAGTGAAACAAAATATTATTCTATTAAATACTCAATTTTAAAAATTATATACAGACTTTATCTATGTTATAATTTATAATAAACTCATAACTATCATAATTTATCATTGAAATATGATTCATTTGATGTATAATTACTTGTTTAAGCTTGTCCTAAAATTTCACAAAAAAAATCTAACTTTAGATATAAATATCCATCATTTTTTTTAATTTTTGACGGAATATCCACCGATATCGATAATATCCCCGATATATCCGTAAATTTAGAGGCCCGATATTGATACCGATACCGATATTACGTTCCTTGCAATACAACACTCAATCAATTCATCACAAACAATCTCTATCTTGTATCTAGCATATGATCTAAAAACATACAAGTGAATAAAGAGATGACTTGTTAAGAAAGATACTAAAATTAGATGAAGTTAGTAAAAATCTTACCAAGCAAAATGTGATGCTGCTAAACTATGCATGGATGAACTTTGATGCACAAAGGAAAAGTGTTTGAGTGATCAAAGATGATCAAAGATGAGTTCTTGATTAAAAATCTCTCTTTGAAAAAGCTCTCAATTAAAAATATGATTTTTGAGTCATTAGTTTGACCTAAGAACAAAGAGGCATATTTATAAGAGGTCAAATTGAAGCTATGTCATTTTGGACAAAATCAGTTGTCGCCATTTGTCTCAGGTTTGTTGCCATTTGTACTCAGGGCGACACTTTATGGCGACATCATACCTGATAGATTTTCAGGAATAAATCTTTCTGTCGTTATGGCAACACCAACAAAGGGCGACAATGCCTTGTTTCCACTTTGTGCACAATGTGCAAGTGTGCAAAGTGGTGAATCTAAAGGAGAAGCCAAAGGCATTCTCCGAAGGAGATCTTCGCGCAAGACAGGCACACTAATATGCAGGTGTGGACATTTCCGAACAATCTTCGGAAAACGAATTACACAACACATAAACACACAATAATATACAAACAACAAAGTGCAAGTGTGAAAAGTGACATGTGAAGAGAATGCACACATATGCAAATATGCTAAGTGTGTATGTGTGCAACTAAATCTCTTCAAAGAAAAACTAAGCACTAGAGATATACCTTTGGAGTGCTTGTCACCTAGAGGTCTTGAAAGGGCTTTGAGCTTGATTCTCAATCACCTAAACTACCCTTACAATTCAATCCCTAATTGTAGTTTGTCCACGAAATAAGCCAACCAATAAATGAGATCCTTACACATAAGTTGTGTGTGTGTGCAACTACAATATCTTCAATGCAAATAAGCACAAGTGTTTTACCTTTGAAGTACTTATCATCTTGAGGTCTTGAGAGGGCCTTTGTTGAGCTTGATCATCAACAATTAAATGCCTAGGCTACCCTTATATCTCAAACCTCAATTGTGGTTTGTCACCGAAATAAGTCAATCAAACTTGATGAACTTACAAAGAGTAGTTAGCTGTAACTCTTCAAGTCTAAATATGCTTAGTTTAGCTGTAGCTGCAAGCCTATTATTCTCTTTTTCATTTTTTTCTATACACGATCACATCAACAATCAATATCAATTTTATTTGTATCTCTCTTACCGGTTCCAATCCTCTCTTTCTCTCTCCCTCTCTCACATCCATTCTATATTTCTATTTCTATACCTCTCTCAGATCCCAATTCTCTCTCTCTCAAGTCCCAATTCTTTCTCTTCCTCATTAATAATTCTCTCATTCTCTTCTCAAATTCTTAATTGTAAAATTAAATATTTATTCGATGCAATTCTTTTTATCGGTTACAATTTATTTTTTCTAATAAAAAAGTTAGGGTTTTAGGTTTATTATTCATTATTTTAAGCTAGTGTTTTATTATTTTTTTATATTAATTTATTTTACGATTACAATTTATTATTTTTAGTGTTATATTATAATTTATAAAGTATCACTTTAATCAAAATTGTTTAATAATTTTTTAATATCATCAAAGTTCACTTCCTATTATTTTTTTTTATTATACATATAATTTTGTTTTAGTCCATCCTAACAAAAAAATCATGGGTACGCTCTTGTAACTAGGTACTGTCAATGTTCAGTAAATAAAAAACAAAAAATTCTAGCATACTCTTATCTTCAATCCTGGTTAAATCACTAGTTGCCACATAATAAAGAAATAAAGTTTCACATCTGTTCTTAGCTTAGATAGCTTTTAGTATGGTGGCAAGGGAATGATTACTTCAAATAGGTAAAAGGAATTGTGTTATTTTAAAAAGTTACATTAATTTAATCAGATTCTACCTTAACCTTATAAATTTAGGCAAGTGAGTGTGAACGTGTGATTGATAGAAAACCTAAAACGTTATTGGGTTATCAAAGCATATGTCAAACTAAATTCGCCTAACAAATCCATGCATGCCTCATCAATCTTATATTAATCATCCCTTTACCAATCTCCATTGATGCTATAGAAATAAGTAGTTACATTACATCTATGAAAACGCGTATGCTTTTATTCTAATCAACTTATTTTCGTACAACAAATATTCATAACACAAGAGTAGTGTACTGATTGATTTTAAATATTTATTTTTTAAAAACAACTATAGCTTCAATATGCCGAAGCAGATTTAATAAAATGCATCATATTGATATCTCTAATATTGTGTATTGCCAATGTCATATGATATGTATGAATTTATTTTCGGAAACTTATTTGTATGTCATTTCAACTTTTACTAGGAAAAGGAAAAGAACATATAGGTGACCAAAGGAAGAGGCAGTCCAGCTAGATTCACCACCGCAATTAAATGAGTTCAGATCCCTCAATTTATCAAAGGACCAGATTTCATTTAATTTTCAGGCTAACAAAGTTTTCCCTTTTTGTGCTTTTGATCACTGATCTTACAACATCACATGTCCT
Organism: Acer yangbiense; assembly: GCA_008009225.1. NCBI lineage: Eukaryota > Viridiplantae > Streptophyta > Magnoliopsida > Sapindales > Sapindaceae > Acer > Acer yangbiense. Next base: position 24,117,444 of record CM017763.1, read on the forward strand.
TCTTAAATATTTATAAACAATAAAATAAATAATACTATAATTGGGTGGTCTTAAAACATGCACATGAACTACAATAAATTAGTGCCGGAACTACAAAACTAATTGTCAAATGCGATAAACTATGATCCCGTATGAAAAAAATAATAATGCAGGCTCTAACATCTGAAATGTTCTCCATGAACTACTAATTAGTACCGACTACAATTACTGAAATGTTAATCTCTTCATAAAATAATTCTAATATATATATATGCAATTTAAGTGTATATATATATGGCAGTAACTTTAATTAAATGATATCATGACATATTTTGCTAGTGTTGTGAGATTTAAATGTTGTCTTTTGGAAATTGAATGGCCTTTTATTAAATGACCTAGCACTGTCTTTCAACTTTAATTTGAAGGTAATATTTCTCAAAGATGAAGTTAAAGTTGTTTGAGGACCATTCAAAAAGTAAATAAATATTTAAATAAAAACTGGGGTCACATTTTATTTGTGTTGGTGATTCCATAAATATTGCAAGCTCATCTTCGGTTCTCTGCTGCCAATCAGTGCAAAGCAAATTTATGAACAAGAGAATTGCTGACTGTTTTCATCATATTCTACTTATAAAGTTTATGCTTTTTTATTATTAAATATTAGCATTTGCTGATTTTTTTAGTTTGATTCAATAAAATTATTAGTAGATGTGAAATTTGTGTTTTAACAAACTTTTGAAAGTTATTTTTTAATAGAATTTCTGTTTTGAAATCATCTCAATTCGACGGTAGTATTATTATTGATATATTTTCACTTCACAGATATTTTTACAAGAAGCAGTACTCTATAAATATATATATATATACAGATTTTCTATTATCAGTTCGTCTTGACAATAAATATATCAGGACAAAGAATGTGGACCATTAGATTTACATACTTTGACTCAAAGTGTATGCACTTGTCAAGACTTCTCCATAATCTATGGTCTACATTCTTTGTCCTGACTCACAGAAATTTATTATCAGTTTGTTCCTTGCATGTGGGCCACTGGATTTAAATACTTTGACTTGGCTGTATGCACTTGTCAGTCAAAGTATTTAAATCCAGTGACCCACATACAAGAAACTGATATAACTTTTATCAGTTAGAACTGATAATAGAAAGACTGTATATATATATATATATATAATATATATATATCTTTTGCATGGAGGAAATTTGTTGTAAGTTGTAACCCGTGATAAAAGGGTGTTGCTGCCATGACCAAAAAAACCTACAATAAATATAATATTTTCTCTTAGGGAGAATCAAAAAAAAAAATTTCTCTTTTTCTTTTCTTTTTAGATATATCACATGTGGGCTGTAGTGTGGCAATTCGAATTTGAGATGCTATCAGACCGAAAAAGTGTCATTTATAACCAAACCGTATTGGACGATGCTGTGTAAGAAGCAATATAATACCCAATGTTGTGATATATATATATCTGTAAAGCCGTAAAGGCATGAGCATGTAGTACTAGGTAGAGGCTGGCAAAAAATTAAGAGTTGCCTATAACTTGTGAAAGCTAGATATTGCAAGGAAGCCATGCATATGCATGAAATGATGATGATTTCATAGCTACTCGATCATCACACCGAAAGGTCAATAAGATCACATGTTTCCCTCTCAATAATTTTCCAAAAAGACGATGCCCATTTTTACCTCATTTGGTTGCAAGACTTTCGTGACCCTTCCTATTTTTCTCTCTAATAAATTATATATGGCTATTAATTATTCCTCTCACACTTTTGCCGCCTTAAATTCTCACTCTTTTTCTTCAAGTAATTAGCTTGTATAATTACAAGAAAAAGGTTGTGTGTTTAGGTTCCTATAATATTAATTTTTAACCCTAGGTTTTTTGCTAAAAAAAATATGACCCACTAAAGTAGTGTGTACAAGTTTTCTAGGCTAATAGCTTGCAGGGTCTCTCTCAGTTATAGAGATTAATTATCATAGATGCTCTATTTATTATAAGGTTATGATTTACAGTTTTACACTTGATGACTTGAAGAGATCTCAGCAAAATTAATGTTGAAATTTGTTGGTGGAATTATCAAAGATTAATTCATTGTCCTCCTAATTGTTATAGCCTTAAATTCTGTCTCTACCAACTTTTTTCTTCTTCTTTAATCACATGAGTATCTATAGAAAATATATAGGTCAAGACTTCAGGTGATCATCATCGTATTCCTATTTGATTTCCTGAAATGGGTTAGACACCAAATTACCATTTCTTGATGATCCGATGAATTACCATTCCTTTTTGAATAAATAACAATCAAGATACATACAAATTAAAAAGAGAAGTACTTGAGCTAAATTAAATTTCCAAAGGTTAATTACATTTTGGCAATAGAGAGAGATAATTAGCTTAGAACTACATGATTAACCCCTAAGAAATCAAACACTTGTTTTTTTTTGGCTATTTTATTTTGTTGTCTATTGATTTAACTCAAATTAAAAGGGAAGAAAAAAAAAAAAAAACATTAAAAAAAAAAAAAGGACAACTAATATCAGAATATTGGAGAGAGTTCCATCATCTGATTGATCTCTTCTACTTGACCAGCACTTGATTCATCCAAGAGCCACTTTTCAAGAATTGATAATGGAGGAGTACTAGTCTGACGATGAAGATCAGATCTTTGCTTAATCTTGTGATGATCAGCAATTGTTGTGACATTTATCTTGTCTTCATGATGATCATTAGCAGAATTTAGACTAGCTTTTGTAGTAGAATTATTGTCACTAGTAGTGGACTTGTCCCATGACACATTGTTCAAATTCTCAAATGACAAAATTGATATATACTCTTCATTGGAAATCAAATCACCACCTCCTTCTTGCAGCTCCTGTTTTGGTCTGTAGCAATGAAGAGAAGTCGTAGCAACTGAATTATCCACGCTATCGTTGTTGTTTTTGTTGTTGTTAAATTGTTGATCATGTACTGATGATTTTTCATCTTGAGGTCCTTCTTTGAGGAGAGGATGATGATGATCAGAAGAATTGTTAGTGTTATTTCTCTTTGGTGATGATCTCATCCAGCCTTCGAGGAGACGGGAAATGTTCTCGGTGCTGGAGGCATACAAGGAGGATGCGGTGGCTTGATTGGGTTGGTTGGTGAAGTCTAAGCTCCTTCTGTCACTAAAACTCTGATGACTGGTGGTTGATGAGTCTGGTGTCACATGGGGGTCCAAAACTGATTGAAACTTCTTTAGCTTCTTCTTCAAGTGTGTGTTCCAGTAGTTCTTTATATCATTATCAGTTCTTTGTGGAAGATATGACGCTATGGCTGCCCATCTATATATTTAACAAATTACAAAAAATCAAATTCACAAATGATGATGATCATCAGATATATATATAATTAAATCTGGCTGGCTAGTAGATCATATATAATTATTACAGTAAAATAAAATAAAAAAGAAGTAGTAAAATTGAGATGTTTGAAGATTTTACTTGTTACCCAGTAAAGCTTGTAAATGAATAATCATTCCTTCTTCATGAGGAGTGAAGTTTCCTCTCTTGATTCCTGGTCTCAGGTAATTAGTCCATCTCAGCCTGCAACTTTTGCTGCACCTTAACAGACCTTTTGCAATATTCAAAAACAAATCCATATCAGTAGTCCTCCCAAAATTCAAAAGAAATAAAGAAAAATTCAGAAGTGATGATCCTGGATCTATCTATCTATCTATCTATCTATGTTGTGTAAAGTGTTTTTACCAGTGTTAGTGGGTACTGATCTCCAGTTTCCAGGACCATGTTCTTGGATGTAAGAGACTAGGATGATGTCTTCTTCAGGGGTCCATGGACCTTTCTTGATTCCAACTTTATCACAGCAAGGAGGTCTTCCCATGGCTGGCTGTTTTTGCTCTCTCTCTTTCTCTCTTGGTTTGGTTTCTAGCTAGGCTGCTTCTATAGACCTTTTAAATAGTGCCATAACTATGCGAGTGTTTATATAGAATAGATAGTGAGTTGATTGAAGAGGGAAGCAAGCAAGCACCTTTTTACTCAAACCCAATTGATCATGTACCATGCTGAGTCACCACATAGCTGAGCTGTATTGTGTTGTGTGGTATGTATATCTTAGATGATTGATTTGGGATGCACCAAAGCTTTTCTCTAAATTTTTTATTTAAATTTAACTTTTGTTATAAATGCAAGTCAATTTAGAAACCAAAGTCAGAATGCAATAAGTTGAATATCTTTTCTTTTCTCAGGCTCACATGCTGCTGGCCTTCATCACCAAAGCTATATATGGAACTGCACACTCATCACGTCTCTTTATTTCTCTTTCTCATGAGCCTCTCTCTCTCACTCTCACTATTTGTTATGTGTTTAGGTGGTGGTGTTTTATTTTCTACTTATTTTTGGTAATTTTATGGCAGCCAATTTGCTTTAGGAAAAATAAAAGTTACTGCTCAACATATTTGATGTTATTTTGCTTTAAAGTCGGAAACTTATTATCTTGGTCATATTCTATTTTCATCACTTTCTTTAAATTCTTTTTCATGATTGTTTTGGTTTTCTTTTTGTTTTTAATTTCACCCAACATTAATGTTTATCTAAAATTCATATTCATGAACTAGTGCATAAAACTAACACACATATATATATATATTTAACAATTACAAATAATTAGAGGTTTTAGATAAGAGGGTATGATTCGAACCCTAATTTAAATTAGGGCACAGGTGTGAAAGGAATAATATGCTAAAGATTGTAATGTAGTTAAAAATTACAAATTAAGATCCATGGAATTTATCCTTATCTTTAAGGGATCACTTTCAGATTGTAAATAGCATATTTATTATCAATTTTTATTTCTTCATTTATTTTATGCATGGCAATCGATAGAAAAAGAAGAAAAACAGAACTACTTTATACAACATTTTAATACTAGCTTTCGAGTCTTTGATAGACAATATATCAAAAATAAAAATTAATAGAATTACGTTATCTTTAATTTTTTATTTTAAACTTCAATCCCCAACCATTTATTAATTATTTCCAATTAAAAGAGTTTTACCTTAAAAAAAAAAACATATATTTTCTATGAACATAATAAACATTCATTCGAGTCAATTTTTGCTCACCCCGCTTTCAAGGGGGGTAAGCATTACTCCCCTCCCAAATGCATGACATGTCTATGGAGGGGTAAAATTATCTAAAAATTTACTCCTCTATGGACACATGTCATCCATTTAAAAGGGGGGTAATGGTTACATCCCTTGAAGGGGGTGAGCAAAAGTGTTCTTCATTCAAAATCAATTATCAAAATACATGATGATGTGTCAAAAGTCCACTAGATCCACGTGGCATGATGGAGATCCAAGAACCATTTTATGATTAAAAAATGTATATATATGTGGTAATGAGAAAGCTCTAATTTATGGTGTGAATTGGAGACCAAAGCAATAAATAAATTAAATTGTATAAATTTTGCATTCAAAGATACCAAATTTTTATTAAATGGATTAATTTGGAGGTCACCAACCCGATCCAACAACTAATGCGGCCTAACATGCTTCTGCCTCTACATATCACTCTCTTTGCCTCTCTCCCATTCTTCTACTTTTCCTCATGTTGTACTAATTAATTTTACAACACTGTATTGCATACACCGAATTTCATTCACTTTTTCTTCAGTTTTATTCATTCAACCTGATTTGTCAAACCTGTTCATGATGTTATATTTATTATTTGTTTTGAATCCGAAAGGTGCAACTGTTGCTCCATTCATTTATTGATCCTAATATTATTATAATTTAAAATTAAGTATTATATAAATCAAGTTGTGGACCAACTATATTAAATTTCTTGTTTTGTTATATATATATATAAAAAATGGAAGAGAAATAAACAGCCACAATGAAAAGTTATTAATAGGTAGAAATTTGCAACTCTTCATGTGAAATTCTTAAGGAATTTACAGAGGCATGTTTACTGCGACTAAGCTCTACAATGAACTTGGTATGAATTTCAACCTGACTAGTGACTACACAAAAACAATGAAGAGGAAAAAGAGATCTAATTCAATTACAGTTCATTACAAAATACATACATGCAATCCAGTGCTCTAATGTAGACAGTTCATGCTAAGGAGGACGATTAACGCCCAACCTTGCCATTTACATACAGGCGATGGTTTCAGCATAACTCCAGAATTGAAGTCTCATTGGTTTGGTTGCACACACGAATCAGTCAGTAGTCCAGAAAGCCACCCCCATCGATGTTGTTTAACATCACTTTTCCGAAACTGGAAGACAGTTGAAAGGATATTTTTAACATTTTGTTTTCATTCACAAAAGACTATAGGTAGGAATGTAGGATCTCACTGATTTATAGTAACACTAACATCATACATCAATAGAAAACAGAAAAGAAAAATATTGAATGAGAAACAATTAAGAACAAAATATAGTCAATCTTGTTGTTCCAAATTTGTGAAGTAAAGAAATATGACAAAAATCCGTGCTAACCCTAGTACGGTTGGAAAAGTAGACTCAAAAGTAAAAACATAGACATATTCCCCATGGTGGATTGGAAAAATTAGAACTCATATCAATATTTCCTTAACAACCAAAAGCAAAGAAAAGAGAATAAACACTTGAAGCTCAGCTCATTGATAATATTGGTCACTTTTTCTAAAACAAATGGATATACTGTTTAATATGTAAAGAACAAGAACTCAGTGACTTACAGTTGATGCATATTTTCAGTTTCTTCCTCTTTCTGTTGCATTCATCCTCCTCACTACCTGTCAACTTATACTCTCGTAAAGGGTGATATTTCATATTTCTCAACTCTTCTTTTGCCTTGTCAAGTCTTTGCTTCTGCTCTCTCTGCCATGAAAAATAACAAAGCATTGCAAGAAAGTTTTACAACCTCCTCCAAATCCAACAAAAGTAAAACACCTTGCATGTTAATAGGGGTTAGCACTTACATAGGCCTTACAAAAACCTGCAATCTGTTGGTTGCATAGTCTAAGTTCCATATCAAGCGCATGCAATCTTGACTCAACAGAAACTACACATTGCTCAACAATATCTTTCTGTCGACCCCTGACAACCTCTGGCTGCCACACGTTCAAGGCTACTGAAGCTTGCCTAAAAGAACAGAATCACAAGATTTTATTTTTATAAGACAATGTTCAAATAAATTTCAAGAGTTGAAAAAATCCAAAAGTTTTCTAAATGCCACCACCCAACAAACCCCTTTTACACCTTCCGGACATAGTAATTATCTGGTTTCTTCGAGTACAACTAAACTAATTCATCGAAATTCCAAGTAATTGCCACAATTATCGATTCATATGTGCAAAACAAGTGCCATTTAGAAAGAAGATTTAACACATTTAAGTTGAAGCTGCTACTATACCATTTTTTGCAACATTTGGTTTGTATCCACTCCTTATGAACCAATGTTAATAACACGTAGTACAAAAAGAAAACATGAATTCAGTTCATCCTTTTCCATTTTTTGTTTCCCTTCACACTTTCTTCTAATTCTATCTTATCATTACAATTAGAAAAAGAAAACGCACTCCTCTGAAAAGAATTGAGTTTGGAAAACAACTGAATATTGCTATTAGGATTTACAAGTAAAAACTTTGCCCTCCAAAGACACAAATGTTATCTTTCACAAGAAAGCAAACATTACTCTTTTGCTACTGGAATAATACTTTCTTTCACTGTGTTACCTAAATTGTATTAAGCTATTCTGCATTCATTTATTTGGCTTTTTGAAAAAAGAATCCGTAAAACTGTTGCGTAGTCACACCACCTACTACCATGTTTATAAACAGAAAAATCCCTAGTTTAATCATTTACAGAGTTAGTTATCATGAAGAAGTGAAATTGTCATCTACTCCTTCATTGCTACACAATTATTTCAACAGAAGTCGAATAATTTACTAATAAAACAACAACAACAACTACCTGACTCTGCGTAAATTCGAAGATTCGGCATCAGTTGCCTTCAATTTATGGGTCTCCTCTCGCAATTTGGCCTCGATTTCTAGAATCTTCCTCGAATGCTCCGCTATTTGACTCTCTTTTCTCAACACAGCCCTTGTATGCGCCAATAACTTCTTCTCTTTGTCCTTCTCAAACCTAATTAAACAACACAAAATTAATTAAAATAAATTTCTTCTTTGTTTGTTCGTTTGTTTTTTTTGTTTTTACCTGATTTTGTAGATGGATTTGATTGACGATGATGATGAGGAGGAGGAGGAGGTGTTGTGATGAGAGAAATCAGAGGAGAGCAAGTGCGACCAGACCGAGTCTTCATCGGATAACCGGTGGAGACGTCCACAGGAAATGGAGAGACAACAGAGGTCTTTGTAGGTGAAACCAGAGCTGTGAATTCCGATTTCGATTATTTTTCTCCAGAGCTCGTCAGGTAGACCACTACCTGACATTTTTTTTTAGTGTCATGTTTGTTTTCGGGTCACCCAGAATATTTGAAACCGACCGACTCGTTCAGTCTTTTTTTTTTCTTTCCAATTTTCTTTTTTTAATCTAGTTTCCTACCGTCTGCTATTTTCCCTCTCTTTTGGTATTTTCGTCACATCACATTACTAAATAACGTGGTGCTAAACTCACAAATCAAGCCCAAAAACTAGGAATGGCAATGGGTCAGGTTACCCTAAATCCGAAGCTAAACCCATGAAGGATTTTCTTTACCAAACCCACATCTGAACTCATTTATTTTCATGGTTTTGGGTTCTGACCCGTGGGTTTTGATGAAACCCAACCCGTGAACCCAAGCACCTTTTCTATTCAGGTTACGGATCGATCTCTGCCACGTACTTACCCCTCTTTAGTGCCTCTCCTTCTCTTGTTGTTTCTCTGTAAAATAGACAATTGGGTTCAGCTTCGAGGTCACGTTATTAAAGGTTGAAGCTTGAGGAATCGTGACATTTGTAGCCAGTTTTCTTTGACTAACTAAGGCTATGTTTGAGATTGTTTTGTTTAAGAAATAATCCGTTTATAGCTTAACAAATAATCAGCTTAACGAAAAAGTAGATAGGTGTTTGGCAAATTTTAAAATCGCTTAACTTTTGAATGAATGGAAAATGTATTTGATAAAATGACTAAAATAGATATTTTAAAAAAAAAATCAAATGATATACTAATTATATATTAAAAATAAAATATATAAAATATGAAATATAATTATAGTAAATCTAAATATTAAAATAATTATGTATAAAATTTTTTAAAAAATTCAATTTGCTAGAGGTGGGTTTGCCCACCTCCAGTGACGGACACGTTAGCGTCGTCCAACGTCTACGACTGCAGTGTCGTCGTCGCTAGAGGTGGACAGATCCACCTATGATATTGGAGGAGATGTGAGCCTCTTGCTTGGAGGAGGACTGATCCTCCTCTAGTGACGCCAGATTCGGAGTCACCGGAGGAGGATTGGTCGGCAAGAATAGAAGAAGCTCCATGAGAATGGAGGATCTGGGAGAATGGATCCACTACCGGAGTGGAAATCGACCTCCTCCAGCAATGTTCACGTCATAGGAGGAAACCGGATCTACTCTAGCCTCCAACTCTAGTGGTGGCCACCACCATTGTTCGATTTTTATGTTTTTTATTTTGATTTTGATTTTTATTTTTATTTAAATATTAATTTTTTTAGATTTAAAAATATTATTGATAAATATAAGGGCATTATTGTCATTCTATTAAAATAGTAAGGGTATTGTTGATAATTCAAAGTTAACGGGTAGCTTCTCCAAAACTCGATTTTCTAAAACTACCCATGACCAGTTTCTTCGAAACTCTGAAAATGGATAAAGAGTGAAACTAATAATGCACGGTGTGTATAAAACTATCTAAGGGGGGTGAATAGATTTTAAACCCTTTTTACCAATTTTCGTGATTAGTCAAATTTACGAAAATACCCATATCTAGTCAATTCAATAAATCAAGTTTAATAAGTGCATAATTATAAATGACATTTGATTTTTACGTGGAAACCTTCAACAATGAAAAACCACGGGCTGTTATGTGCGCCACATATGGGTGGGCATGGGTTGGGTTTGACTATACCCAAACCAAACCATTATAAAATCAGTTTAATTTTTTACAACTCAAACCAAACCATTTATAAGGTAAAACCAAACCAAACCAAACCGATAAAAATTGGTTTGGTTTAACGGTTTAAGAAAAATAATTACATTATTTTTTATTTGAATAAATGTAATAATATCAAATTATCAATATAAGTAGTTAAACCAATTATCAATAAGATAAACAATAATACTAATTTGTAATACTAAATTTAACTCAAGTGCAGAATGATAATTGTTAAAAATAAAAAATAAAAAAACTCAAGTGTAGAACGCCTAAAACTTATAAAATAAAATTAAATCGTTTAAGTTTCTAAATTAATAATATCTACCACTGTCTAAGCAACCACTTTGAAGTTTCGAAGTTCACTTCTTGTTGCATCGGGTTAACTTTAATTTTTATTTGTTTTCTCCAATAATTTAATATATATATAAGTACGTAATGGTTTGGGTTGGGTTGGGTTATACGGTTTAATAAAACGCAACTCATAAACCAACCCAAACCAATTGAATTGCTCAAAAACAACCCAATCGGTTTATTTTATTTAACGAAACCAAACCAACCCACTTAAATTGGTTTGGTTTAAATTGGTTTGGTTTGAATTGGTTTGGTTTAAATTGGTTTGGTTTGGACGGGTTGATCAATTTGGCGATTTGGGTGCCCACCCTTAGTGCCGCCACACACGAACCTCGAATCCACTAATTGTAATAACATTTACAACCTCAGTTGACCTCAACCTCTAACGGTCAATAACCCGCTACCACTACCGGCAGGCCTGTAAAAGTGGACTTAGTCCAATTTGCTTGCACTACTCAACGGTAGACACAAGATTTACTTCTCAATGAAGAGATTAAACAACCTAATGTGAATATAATGATATTCAAAGAGCAAGTAATGCTAGGTTACACTAAATGCTTATATAGGATGAAAGATGACAACGATCACAATCCTAGATATCAATCTTTGCTATATGTTATGGTATAAAGCATAGCTATATAAGATAGGACAATCCTAGATATAGCTATCATAATACAACACTCAAACATTCAACACATAATCTTAATCTTATATTTAGAAAGCAATCTAAGAACATACAAGTAATCAATGAGATAAATAGCTAAGTTTAAACACTAAAATTAGATGAAATTAGTGTTCAACTTACCATAGCATATGTGTTGATGAAGACCTATGCACTAGCACATCCTAGATATCATGGATGATGCTTAGATGATGATTGATGCATATGAATTTTGATTTGAGTGATCAAAGATGAGTTCTTGATGAAAAAGCTCTCTTTGAAAATGCTCTCAATTAAAAATATGATTTTTTGAGTTAGTTGAATGACCTAAGGATATAACAATGTATATATAGGAGGTCAAGATAATGCAACGCTGTTTTGTAAAAAACAGGGCAAACCGTTGTGGGTACCGCTGCCAAAGCCGCAGCGATATCCACAGCGGTGCACTAAAAAATGCATCAGGTATGAAAACCGCTGCGCCTACCGCTGTGGCTTCCACAACGGTTAAGGCAGCGGTATGCACTGGGCATAAAACATTATGCCTACCGCTGCAGAAACCCACAGCGGTCAGGAGAGCTGCGAAACAGGGCAACTCATAGTTGTGGCTACCGCTGCAGATTCTGACAGCAGTACTGACAGCGGTCTCCTGTACCAAGCAAGGCTTAAGTAAAAAACATGCAATCTTAAACTTCTAAAGGCATGGCTTGCATCCTAATGCCTAAACATGTCATGGCATTTCAATATACAAGATGCAATCATTTAAGAACATGCATGAAGAAATATTCAAGAACATGAATGCACACATATAAAAACACACAACATACAAGAATTAGAGATATGCATAAGTTGTATGTGTGTGCAACTAGATCTTTTCAAAGCAAGTAAGCACAAGTATTTTTAACTTTGTTATGCTTCTTCTCTTGAGGACTTGAGAGGGCATTTGTTGTGCAAGAGCACCAACAATCAAAAGCTTAAGCTACCCTTACATCAAACCCTACATGTGGTTTGTCACAAAAATAAGCCAATCAAACTTCGAGGAACTAACAGAGAGTTCATATGGATCGAAGAGTGCGAGAAAGCCTTGCAAAAGCTAAAAACATACCTCATAACCCCTCATTTGCTATCGAAACTTATCGATGAGGAGACCCTTTATGTATACCTGGATGTATCTGAAAAAGCTGTTAGCGTTGTACTAACAAAGGAAGATGATGGCAAGCAATTACCGGTTTACTATGTGAGCATGCCACTACTCGATGCTAAAACCTGATACAGTCAGCTGAAGAACCTAGCACTCGTGCTCGTCGTAGTAGCCAGGAAGCTTTAACCTTATTTCCAGTAACATTAGATAGTCGTGCTCACGACATATCCACTAAAAAGAATACTCCACAAGCTAGAGTTATCCCGTTGACTAACGAAGTGGGTAGTGGAGCTCAATGAGCACAACATCGCTTATCGACCCTGAACTACGATCAAGTCTCAAGTATTAGCTTACTTTTTCGCTAATTTTTCCTCTAGTCCGTAGGTGCTGGTCGAGAAGGAAATGGTGAATCTGGTGAACAATTCAGCCCTAGGAATTTGGGCATTATTAGTTGATGGCTCGACTAACATTAGGAGAAGTGGACTTGTACTCATCCTTCAATCTCTAGAAAGGATCGTAGTCGAACAAGCAATCAAATATGGGTTTAACACAATCAACAACGAAGCAGAATATGAAGTTCTTGTTACAGGCCTAACTTTAGCAAGGAGTCTGTGAGTGAAGAGAATCAAGGTAAGTAGTGATTCCCAATTAATTGTGCGACAATTACAGGGTTCATATTGTAAGGATTCCCGTTTTGTTGATTGGCTTATTTCGTGGTCAAACCACATGTTGGGGTTTTGAATGTAAGGGTAGTCTAAGTGTTTAAGATTGAAGATCAAAGGCCCTTCCATGACCTCAAGATACAAGCACGCCAAAGGTATAATCTCTTGTGCTTGATTTTTCTTTAAACAGATTTAGTAAGCACACACACACTTAGCATACTTGCATTTGTGTGCATACTTTTCACATGTCACTTTACACACTAGCCCTTTGGTTGATATATCTTGTTGTGTGTATATGTGCTTTATAATTCGTTTCCCGACATTATTCGGAAACGTCCGCGCTTGCACTAATGAGTGCTTGGTTTCGCGCGAAGACCGCCTATGGAGAATGTCCTTGGCTTCTCCTTGGTTTTCACCATTGTTGGTGATCGGCGGTTATGATCGGCGGCCTGGCCGCCAAATGAAATCGTCATTTCAGTCCATATTGGTCTGAAGCAATTATGCGGTCAAGATCGACGGTCATGACCGCCGTTTAAGACCGCCGTTCATACCTGATCGATTTTAATCTCTCGGTCTAATTCGACGGTTGGATCGGCGGTCACGAAACCACCGAATGAAACCGCCATTGATGGTCTGTTCTTCACGAGCTCAATTCGGCGGCCTGGCCGCCAATTGAAACCGTCGAACGGTGTGTTTCAGGGGCAAAATTGTATTTTCACATGCCCAATTCTTGATGTCTATAAATATCTTATTTTCTCATTCTCTGATTAAGTTCTTTGAGACCTTAGAACCCTAAACATTCAAGAGAGATTTTTGAGAAAAAATCAAATCAAGAACTCAACTTTAAACACTCAAATCAAATCCCTTTTGCATCAAATTTCATATTTGATCTTCTATGCCTTAATAGAATTGATCCATGCATGGTTTTGAATCATCACATCTTATTTGGTATGTTCTTCACTAATTTCATATTACTTTAGTGTTTTTCATAATAATACATCTCTTTAATTACTTGTATGCTTTTGATTATATGCTAGATACAAGTTAGAGATTATTTGTGATGAAAATGATTGAGTGTTGATTGTGATAGCTAATTAGGTTTTTAATTAATCTTGATTAGCTAAGCTATTTGACATGTCATTTAACAATTGATATCTAGGATTGATTTAAATTGATTATCTCATCATCCTAGATAAGCATCTAAGGTTACCTAGCCTTGTTTGTTATTTGAATATTCATATATATTCACATAGGTTGTTTCTCTTCATTGAGAAGTAAGTCTTGAGGCTAAGAGTGCTTAGGCCTCAAGCAAATTGGAATAGGGTTGCTAATAAAGGCCCGCTGGGTAGAAGTGAGGGGTTACAGACCGGAGTGTTAGACGAGATCTACATAGGTTGTAAACTTTATTTCAATTAGTGATTTCGAGTTCCGAGTGTGGCGCACTATACAGCCCGTGGTTTTTCCCAGTGGTTGGGTTTCCATGTATATATTAAGTGTTATTTAAATTATGCATCTTATTACACTTGTATGTATTTTTGACTAGTATGGGCATTTTCGTAATATTGACTTGCATGCGAAAATTGGGTAATATTCGTTAAAATCTATTCACCCCCCCTCTAGATAATATTTAGAACACACCGCGTATTCTTTTCACATATGAAGCAAGAGACCTTAAGATGACAGCTTACCTCGACCTAGCTCAAGAGTTAAGGTCGAGCTTCGAGGAGTTTGAAAGTGAATAGATTCCGCGATCAGATAACTCTCAAGCAGACTTTTTGGACAACCTAGGCTCAAAAATGCAAGTGACTGAACGCAGGATGATCCCCGTGGTTTACTTACAATGGCTAGTAGTCTGGAAAGACAAATCGCAATTAAAGGTATCAACGATCGACATTGATCCGAGTTGGATGGCCCCAATCATCGACTATCTCGAGCACTATAAGCTTCCACTAGACCGGAATGAAGCCAAAAGGCTACGAGCTAAAACAACCAAATTCAGCATGACAAGAGGTAAACTTTATAAACGATCTTTTGCAAGTCCCTACCTCTTATGTGCGAAACCTTCAAAGGCCAAATCATTATTAGTCGAGCTACATGCTAGTAAATATGGGAACCACTCCGGATCGAAGAGCTTAGCTCATCGAGCGATAACAGCATGGTATTACTGGCGAGGTTTGATGCAGACGAGTTTGTAAAGATACGACAAGTGTCAGCCACATGAGCAAGTATCCCATCTACCTCCAGAAAAATTTAACTCGATACTATCTTCATAGCCCTTCATGAAATGGGGGATGGATATAGTTGGTAAACTCCCAACCTCGAACAAAGGAGGAAAAATGAATGTGCTAGCAATGACGGACTACTTTACTAAATAAGTCAAGGCAAAGTTATACAAGAGCATCAAGGACATTGAGGTAAAGAATTTTCTTTGGAAAAATATTATCTACAAGTACGGAGTCCCAAAAGAGATCGTAACCAACAACGGTTCCCAATTCATCTCATTCGATTTTCAAGACTTCTGCAAAGAATGGGGAATCAAAATCCATTTTGCAACTCTTCGATACCCGTAGTCGAACGGTCAAGCTGAGTTGACCAACAAGACAATAATAGGAACTCTGAAGAAGGAGTTAGAAGCTACAAATGGTTTATGGGCAAATAAACTACCAAAGGTCCTACGGTTCTATCGGACAAAGCACAAACGTCGATCGGAGCCACACCCTTCTCACTCGTATTCGGGGCAGAGGCAGTTATATCGGTCGAGTTGAATATAACATCAGCAAGAGTCGAACACCTGGACGAGGATTAGAATAAACGATTACTCCTTCTAGAGCTCGATTTGCTCGATGAAAGAAGAGATATGGCTCTACTCAAACTGGCTGAATATCAGTAATGAGTAGCCCGACACTACAACAAAGATGTTCGAACTCAAATGTTCAAAGAAGGTGACTGGATCCTATAAAGAGTGTTCTAGAATACAAAGGAGCCTAGCATTGGGAAATTTGGTTCAACTTGGGAATGCCCCTATTAAGTAACGAAAGTAGTCAAACATAGGGCCTACAAAATTCAAGCTCAAGACGGACACAAGATCAACAACAGGTGGAACACAGTTCATCTAAAATAGTACTACTTCTAAACCTTTGCTTTTTATCTTTTTTATTAAGTTAAAGCTCAATTCTAACATCTACAACTGAGGGCAATGATGACTAAGTGCGATCTGAGCTTACTATAAAATAAAAAATCCTCACTAGCAAAGGCTGTCAATTACAAATCGCTTAAGAGCCTTACAGACACCATTTAGTGTTGGGATACAACTATCTATAATGCAGGTTGAATCCAAGAAAAGATCTGGCATTCAAATATCACGAGATTCAAAGCCTAAAGTACAATGTTTCCTTAACACATCGAGCAAAGTTACACTGGGGGAAGTAGGATATGCATAACTCGCTATACACCAACACTCAAAACTGACTATCTATATAGATCTACCACACATCCAAAATGCTCTATGTCAAGCTATTGTAAAGATCATTCGTAAATCAATAAATATTTTGATCCAGTTTGTCTATCAATAAATTAGTTGTTCAATAACCTCTTATTCAAGTAGATTAATATTAATTCCTCAAGCTTAACCTATCCTGGCTTAAGTCCCAAATTTGGTTCAAATCATGAATCATGCGAAATTTCTTGACAATGTGCATCAATCGACCAAAGAATCAATCAACGAAACTTGATAAAGTAACAATTGATCGAACGATTTACATACCTATTTGAGGTCCCCATTTCCTAGCTTTTATGCTAGTTTTCGAGCGTGTTTTTATATATAATGTGTTTTGTAAGCCTTGTGTAGGTACATGTTCCCTAAAATAAGGTGTTAAGCTTAATTGAAGAGTTTTAGAGATTAAAGGGCTGAAATGGTGATGGCTCGTGTAGAACATTCAACTTTCGAGGGCATATCTCCCTCCTCAAATCGAACTGGGTTTTGTGCCACATATTTTCGAAAAGCTCTGGATGTCTAGTGTCCAGCAGTTTTTACGGATTGCAATTCTGGATTTTATAGAGGATGTTATGCCCGTTTTCATAACGGTGCACAATACTGAAAATCTTCACCAAAGGGAAAGGCGACTTGGATGCGACCTGGATGCGACCTAAGCACCAGGTTGCTTCCAAGTCGCATTTTGATTTGTCAAATAACGGGTTTTTTTCCCTAAAATCATCTCATCTATAAATACCTTCCATTTTTACTCCCATAGGAAGGAAGCCCCATCTAAATACACTAAAATCACCTCACCCACACCGTACACACCTCCCACAACCAAATCACACCACCTTTAAACCCTTCTTCATCTTCCTTCATCTTCTTCACCAAATAAGAGAGAGCTTCAAAGCTCATATTGAGGTTTTTCCTCCATGGGAGCTCACCATACATCACCACTACCATATCATACACTTCTTCCACCCATCTTAGAGTAGATTACAAGGAGAAAGAGAGGTATTTGGACCAATTTTGAGCTAGGAAATTAATGAGCTCTTTAGAGGAGATTTCTTCGAGTGTTGTCTCTTATTTACTCTTCTCTTCGTTTATTTTGTTTTCTTTGACGTGTAACCCTCATTTGGGAGTTTTGTAAACCTACACTTGTGCTATATATGTATGTTTGTTCTTAAATTCTTTGGGTTTTGTTCTATTCTTTGATATATGATCGGTCATTTATTGTATATATTTTTTATCCCCATTCCTCCAATCAATTTCTTGTTTCTTGAGTCTTTTAGGGTTTTAATTTATGTGTTTGAGCATTTTCAGGTTGTTGGATCCAAATGATATGTTTGAAGTATTTTAGAGGAAAAAGGTGATTTTGGAAGATTCAAGAGACTTTTATGCAATTTGCCATTAACTACCATACAAACCGCTATGGGTTTCCACAGCGGCACCCAAACCGTTCTCAAGAGCAGTGAAGATCGCTCTGATGACCGCTATGGCTTCACAGCGGTAGTCACAGTGGTATCCTGAGACAATGCAGTTGATTCATGTTGCGAGGGTCATATCTCTTAACTCCGATTGAACTATATGTCCTACCACTGATGGATTTGAAGCCCCAAAAGTCTAGTTTCCAATCCAATTTATGGCTCATCAATTTGAATTATTTAGAAGAAGTTATGCCCGTTTTAGTACCCCAAAAGCAGATCAGTCAGTCATAAAATCCGTAAATACTTTCGGGATTTGTTTCGCAAGTTGTCGAAACAGGAAATATTACCTCCTTGGGCATGTGTGAGAGTCTTGGGAAGCAAGTAGACATCTAATCCTTATCTTCCTTCAATAAGTAATCAATTTGGATAGATTATGAAAGAAATAGAGTTCTAAAAAGGTAGAGTTCTAAAGGGGAATTGATTTCCTTGTTGCTTAAGGACATGGCCTAGCATCTACACCTATTTAAACCCCCTTTGAACCCTAATTTCGGGAGACCAGCCGGGAGGCAGCCAAGGGAGGTCCCAAGCCACCAAGGGGGCCATCTTTCATCAAACCACCACCATCGTTACACATAGAAGATTCGAAGACGAAGAAGTGTTGATCATCGAAGATTAGAAGAATTCGTTGAAGGCCTCAATAGGTTTCATCTTTTCTATCTCTTGTCTTTTTATTTCATTGATGTGTAACTAACTCCATACTAGGGGATCGATGTGAACCTATGTAATGCTCATGTTATGATTCAAACTCCATATCTTTATTAATCAATTCGGATTTAGATTTGTTCAATTCATTATATGTCTAGATTCTTGACTCGTATTGATCTACCTAAATTAATTGATACTTGTTTAGAATGATTTGAGTGTTAGAGAATTAGCTCTAAAGAATAAGAAAAGTAATCTTTGGTTCCATATTCTTATACTTAATGGGTTTTTGTTTTAAGACACAATTGCTTATCCCATGGTTTGGGTTTAGGTTTGGGTGATGAATTGATTTTCCCTTAACTTGAATTGAATGTTCTTACTGTTAAACAATCAACTTGATGCATATAGTTGTTTGGTGAACTTGTCTCCTCTTTTAGCCATCCATCTTAGGGAGATTACAGAGATAAGGAGAAAGCTTTCTCTTCTATAAGAGAGTTGAGCATTTAAGAAGATCGGAGACTTGCCGTGATTGTCTAGTGAGAAAGACATCTCGATTGACAATTGAGAAAACCCGATGTTCAATTCCCGGAAGCGGATAGGTTCTCATTTCTATCTCTTTTGTATTTCTTTCGTTGTATTTCTTGTCTCATCTTTGATGTGTACTTTCATTCATTCGGGATTTGACGTAAACCTAGCATTGTTGCCTCTTTTGTTGAATATGTCTATTGATGATTGAGTGGTTATTTAATGCTTTTGAGTGATTAGCCACCATTTGAATGAGCTTTGGATGTGTGTGACGAACCGAGGGGCAAAGCACACAATGTTCTCGACTAAATCTCCACTACATGTAGAAGTAAGGTAAAGATATACAAGGCTTTGCATATAAAGTCGCTAAATGTGTCTCATAGTTCTTAATGAACTCGTGTGTAATTTCGGGTAGCCATCAAGAGATAAGTCTGCTAGTGCACATGTGTATAGCCTTTGTTGCTCGAGGAAGAATATTGGCGAGGATTAAGTGAGCACAACTTTCAACATTTATAAGCATGATTGTATGAATTGGCAAGGATTAAGTGAGCACGTATGGTGGAGTCATCTTCTTAGTTTAACCATATATATCCCGCATCTCTCAAATCCATCTTTGTAAATACCATTGTATATAATTCAATTTTTATAACAATATTTACATATTCATAACAATAATTTCATATAGTGCACACACAACACACACCCTAATCAATTTTCCAATTCAGTTAAACTATGAATAGTTGACGAATTACACCTCCTCGTGGGAACGAAATTAAATTATCATTGTATTACTTCAACGACCTCATATTATTGCGAGCGGCTATTCTAGAGCGGTCAACAATCGACCAAAGAAACAAAGTTTAGTGGAATATCTGACATGACATTAGTCGTTTAAAAGTTAAAGTTAGAAAAATATAAGAAATATTACAAGAAAAATGAAAGAGGGCAAAATATTGTCCACCTCTTCAATCTAAAACGATGAAATAAAAAATAAATAAAAAGAAAAGAGATCATTCAACTATTAAGATCCTGTTGGTCATCCCTAAGATTTTCTCTAGCATGGACTCCAGCGATTTCCTTCTCTAGCTCAGTTGTTGCCTCATTACCCTTCTCGTCACTTACCTCATCGTCCTTAGCTTCGAGCTCCTTCGATGCCTTCCATTGTTCCAAGATTTTGATATCCATGTCGGGATTCCAAGATTTGCACTACAAGAAATTTAGTTTACGACAAAATTCAATTAACAACATACCTGAGGTATATGTTGCGAAAAGTTACATACCGCAACACACAGAAAATGTGTGTTGTGGAAGTGACTTACGGCAACACGCAAATGTATGTTGTCAATAATAAGATACGTACGACAACACACAATCGATGGATGTTGTGAAAATTCACTTATTGCAACATACATTGCACGTTGTTAAAAATAACATAATATATAATAACGCACAAACATCATGTGTTTTTAAAAAGTAAGTATTTAGCAACACGCAACTTCATGTGTTGTTAAATTACTGGGATTCGGCAACACACATCTTTGTGAGTTGTTAAAAAACTAGTATTTAGTCACACACATCTTCGCATGTTGTTAAAAAGTTAGCATTTAGCAACGTATGGCTTCGAAAGATTTAACAACGCACATCTTCACATGATGTTAAAAGTCATGTATTTCGCAACATGCTATTATTGTATGCCATTGTAGAGATATCTTTAGCAACATATATTTTTATATGTTGGCGTAGAGATATCATTAACATCTTACATTTTTGTATGTTATTATAAATATATCTTTAGCAACATGCATTTTTTTGTATGTTGTCGTAGAGTGACAATTAACAACATACATTTTTTGTATGTTGTGGTAGAAATAACATTAGCAGCATACAATTGTATGTTGTCAAAAGTCTAATTTTTTCTTTTAAAAAAAAAAAAAAAAACTAAGTCTACTGTTTTTTTAACAGCATTTTATCCACACTAATAAAGGTCTATTAAATTATTAAATTTTTTTAAACGTTAATTTATATAAAAAAAAAAATAATAGCGTTGTTATCACCTATAAAATTATTTTCTACAATAATTTAATTTGATCACTTTAATTTAAAAATTAGAAATTCATTTATAAATAGAAAACTATGTGTATATTAATAATATATAGAAATATATATAGCAATAACTAAATTATTATATTCTAATTTATTATTTTAATTTTTTAGATCTTTAAATCTATTTAATCTCATATTCTTGTTCATTGCAAAATATATATAAACATTTAGGGAGTCATGAAATTAGAAGCTGAACATTATATTTTGATGTTGTTGTATGTGTCTTGATATTGCCAACAAATGTTTGTGCATTGATGTAAATCACTTTCATAACACACATTTTTTGCTCATTGCGGTAGGTGACTTTTGACAACATGCATTTTTATTAAGTTGTCAAAAGTCTTTTTCTTTTTTTTTAATTATTATTAACATTCTTTTCTTATTGATAAATGTTTTCTAAATTATTAAATTTATTTAAATATTAATTTTTAAAAATAATGGTGTTTCTATCCCTCGTAAAATTATTTTCTACACAAATTTAAGCTGGCCAATTTTTTAAATTAGAACAATATTTATCCAAAAATGTTACCAGAAAAATAATTCTAGAATGTAAAAAATAAAAAATAAAAAATAAAAATAAAAATAAAAAAATTGTGCAAATGATTAGGCATGTGAAATGCCAAAATTCTGAAAATTATGAAATTATAATGTGAGTGATATAATCTTTCTATTTTTTGAAGTATTACAAAAATTCAGAGTTTTGTTTTTAAGAAGTGGAAGAACTCGAACCCACAACCTTGTGACACAGGTGTGAGAGACATATCATTGGACCATCTTTATCTCATCTAGTGTATGATATGATCTCGACAACTCATATGTCATATCTTTTGGACGTGATTTTGAACAAATATTTTTGATAGTCTAACATCACTCATTACCAAAATGAGTTTAAATTATCAAGTAATAAAAATATTAAGTTGTTAAATAAAATATTAATTAAAAAAATTAATAAAAATTTAATAACATATATAGGTTATATATAAATAAGTTTATAATAATATCAAAGTCAAGCTTGCAGCAAAATGGTAAGGCATCCACTTTCATTTATCAAGATCATGGTTCAATACTTCTCTCATACAAAGTTAAATGTGTTATTATCAATTGGGTCATAGGTCCAATAGTAGTTGGTGGGTGCATGAGGCGAGGCGAGCCAATTTTGGTTTTTTGTTTTTTCATGGGCTATGACAACGCACAGTGCGTGCTGCTATAACTGTCTAAGGCAACACATAGTGTGTGTTACTGTAAATGTTTAAGACAACATCTACGAACAAAGCATGTTGTCTTTTATTTACCACAACTCACTCAGTGAGTTGTCTTAAATGTTTAAGACAACGTCTAACGTGTATTGTCAACAGGCGCATTAGCAACATACAGTCATGTGTTATGAAAGGTTTTAACAACATATTTTGCGTGTTGTCATAGACCAAATTTCTTGTAGTGTTAGTGACTCCATATAAATACTCATGCATGAGCTTGCCTCGTGTTTCGATCATAGCTTCATCAACTGCCTTACCAAGCCTCTCCATCGCTTCAACTAGCCTCTCATCTATCTAGGATAGCCTGTCTTCGCTCGATTTGAGAGAACTTTTGAAAATATATGAATTAAGTGTCTAAATAAACCTAGAGGGGGAGGGGTGAATAGGTTTTAACCAAATTAATCGCTAATTATTTCGGTTAATCAATATTAATCTCAAACACCCCTAATATCTAACACAAATCATTATGTAAAGTAAGTGCAAAAAGTAATAACAATGACACAATGATTTGTTTTACGTGAGAAAACCCTAAGAGGGTAAAAACTCATGGGCATAATTGCCAATCGAACCCTCAAATATACTATTTGCAAATACGATTACAATCTAGATTGACCACATCACACCTATATGATTACTAATCCATCTTTGCTACCCGTAGGCCTTTAATAGTGATTCTAGGCTCTTGTTTGTAAAATACCCAAGGTAAATACAAGACTTAACTCTCAAGAGAAGAGAAATGCAACCTAATGTGAATATGAACAATATTCAAAGTGCATAAATGCAAGGTCAAACATTTAAGCTTATCTAGCCATGGATAAATATGTCAAACATTCCTAGATATCATGTTGCTATATGGA
Source organism: Acer yangbiense (assembly GCA_008009225.1). Taxonomy (NCBI): domain Eukaryota; kingdom Viridiplantae; phylum Streptophyta; class Magnoliopsida; order Sapindales; family Sapindaceae; genus Acer; species Acer yangbiense. Next base: position 24,140,709 of record CM017763.1, read on the forward strand.
ATGCATACAACTTAGCTATATGAGCAAATACAAACCCTAGATACAATAGCTATCACAAACAAAGCTCAACACACAACACACAAATCTCCATATATATATATATATATACAGAAATTCTATTATCAGTTCGAACTGACAAAAGTTATATCAGTTCCTTGCATGTGGGCCACTGGATTTAAATACTTTGACTTGGCTGTATGCACTTGTCAGTCAAAGTATTTAAATCCAGTGGCCCACATGCAAGGAACTGATATAACTTTTGTCAGTTCGAACTTATAATAGAAAGACTGTATATATATATATATATATATATATATATATATATATATATATATATATAAATCTAATCTTGATACAAATCAAGTCATAAAGGAGATATCTTTTAAAGCAAGAACATGAGAAAAGATGAAGATGATGTTCTACTTACAAGTCATGTGTGTTTAAAGAAAACCCATGAAGAAGAAACACCTAGATGATGCTAGATGATGTTTGAAACAAGGATGGATGATGGGTATTTGAGTTTTGGTTGATAAAAATCAAGTCTTGGTAACTTTTCTTATAAGACACTTTCTAGCTTTCAATAAACTTAAATTATAAGCTCTAGGTCTACCAAGAAGAGAAAACAATATATATATATATATAGATGTCCCAAAGTGAAGTGATGTCGTTTTGAACTTGGAAATCTGAAACCTTTCACTATCGCTGTGCGTGCTGCAATATGGACAGGGTGTCTACACCGTGGTACACACAACGTTTGAGCTCTGGAAACTTTCACAGTGGGGGACCACTCCAAAGGCAAGGTGCACCCACCATGGTATGCATGGCGAAAAACATCAAGGGCTACACCTGACATGGATCGCAACACATGCACGTGATCCGGTAGTGGTACCTACGGCGGTACCGACTATGGCAAAGAGAAAAATTCTCTTTTCAAAGCAACAAGCCACACCTAGTCTATATGCATGTTGTGCAAGTGTGAAATGAATGAATAGCATGCATAAGTATCAAATAAGAAACATATAAGAATATACAAGACATGTAAATGCACGAGATATGTGTGTGCAATCTAAATCTCTTCAATTAAGAGTCAAGACAAGTAAGCTACCTTCCATGAAACACTTGAAATCCATAATGAGGTCCATTAGCATTTGAGGAGAATTCTTCAATCCTAAGCTACCCTTACAATTTTAAACCCCATTGTGATTTTGTCAACGAAATAAGCCAATCAAAAAGTGAGGCATTTACATCCTTCAATCAAGCAACCTCTTCCTCAAGGCTAGCAAGCTTGTCGATTGCTCCCTTCATTGCTTCCTTGGCTCCAGCCTTAGTTGATTTGGACTCATCAAGCTCTTTTTTCATATTGGAATTGAATGAGGTTAGAGAACTCACTTTCTTGGAAAGACATTTTACATCTTTCCTCAAAAAGAGCTGAGATTGAAAACGGGAAGTCGATGTCAATGAGACAACAATCTTAAAGCACTAGCCAATCCCCAATCAACCACTCGAGAGGCCCCAATCTTGGAGAGGTGAGCTTCGTCTTCGGGAAACAATAGTTGATCAACATGTTTCAACATCAAGCCAGGGTTCGAGTAGACTGATATGTCAAAAGAAAAATTGATCACCACGCCATCATCAGGACGAGGACGTTTTGAGAGTAGGGACATTGACAACTTTCTTTCCTTTCCTCTTTTCGATCCTATCCATTTGTCGCTTTAACGCCTTCTTAGAGGAGAGAATCCTGATATTCGACATCATTGCTATAGCAAATGCTTGCTCGACGTCAGTAATAAGCTCGAGGAATTGAGTGCCACACAAGACCTCGAACTCGTGCCTTATCCAGGCGTACTTGGTTAAATCTTCGAGACGAGGATAAAGGTTACCTGATTAGGCAAAGATGGTTTGATTCCACAAAGAACTCTTCCTGAGACTGTCTTTTTGCAACAAAACCTTAATGTAAGTTCCTCCGTTAGGATTTTTAGTCTAGTTGGCATTATTCTACATCAAAACATTATTTCCTTTGTATTGTTGAGTTGTCTAAGTTGTACAATTTATCAAGCTTCAAAGAAGATGAACAACGATTCAAGCAAAGTGAAGCCTTTGTGTGAGGAAAGTGTTATTGACTACAAAGGTAATAAGACCTCTTTCCTCTTACAAGGCCTAAGCGTGCACACACACATTTCATACATTTGTGTCCCTGCATCATAGCGCTAAATTGGTATAACACATTCACACATGTGTTTTAGTATACTCATGCATTAGTCTCAAATTGACAAACATTGTAGAAATGCATATATTAGGACTATCTCGAGAAAACTGCATACTTGTGTGATCTTGTGTTTATTTGTTTGTGTTTTAGTGATTTGGACTTGAATATGTTCTCATATGATTCCTTGTTGAGTTCCGATCATTTTGGTTACTCACTTATTAGATTTCGAGTTCAAACTAGGAAGTTACAAAACTTTACGTTCTCTCACAATGCGTTGTCTTCGTTGTCGTGTATTGAGTCGAGTTCATATCCATTTGTCAAAGTTTCATAGTCGTCCTCGTGTGTTAGTGAGTTACGGTTTGTAATCTAGAAACAGATTTGGATTCCGAGTTTGGAGGCCGAAGGACGGTCGAAGAACGTGAGGGATGCGTGAAGAGAGGAGTGGAGAAGAGAAGGCCAACAAGGGAAGCCTTCCCATGGAGGAGCGTGGCCACCACTGGGAGGCCGAGTGGCCACCATGGGAAGGAGGCCTCTCGGCCTCCCAGTGGTGGCCACGTGCCTCCACGGGAAGGCAAATGAGGGGTCCCACTCTCTTTAACTTTCTCTCTCTTTTTCCTTTAAATATTCCCTCTCTCTTACATTCACATTTCAACCATTTTTCAAAGAGAAAAAGTGCAGAATTTTCTTTAAGATTTTCTCATCTTCCAAACACCATATCTCTCTCATCATTCATCTGATTTGAGTGATTCAAAGTGGAGAATCTTCGTATTGGAGTCCTCTACAAACGTCAAGCAACCTTGAGGTCTTTTGATCAAGCTTTCATTTGGTTCAATACCATTTTTGGACTGCACCTTTTGTTCTAAGGTAATTGTCAAATCCTTTGTGTTCTTAAGCTTAAATGTTCTTCAATTACCTTGGGCTTTCTTCCTATATATGTGTATGTTCTTGATCAAATGCTATTAGATTTGTAGGCTTCAATTAAAAGCTAATTTGAGCTATATTGGAATCTTGAATGTGAGTTAGGTTTTTCAAAAACCTATGTTTTAACATGTGTTGACCGCCTAAAAAGGCAAGGGTCCAAAGAAGAATTTTTTGGTGGTTTCAATCGACTGTTGGAAACCGTCGATCACAACCGTCGAATTGAACTTGAGAGCATCAGGTATCAACGGCGGTTTCATAACCGCTGATCACAACCGCGGTTTTGAACCCGAGAGCATCAGGTCAAAACAGTGGTTCCATTCAGCGGTTTAGCCGCCGATCATAACTGCAGATCCATTCTAGAACCTTCTGGAATCAGACGGCGGTTTCATTCAGTGGTCGGGGCCACCAATCATAACCGTCGTTTCACTAAATGTGGTGAAACCAAAGGAGAAGCCAAAGGCATTCTCCGATGGCAATCCTCGCGCTAAACCATGCACACCAACCTGCATGCACAGACGTTTCTAAACAATCTTCGGGAAACGAATTACACGACACACAAACAACACAACACAAACCATCAAAGATGTGCAAGTGTGAAGTGTGAAGTGAATGCATCATAATGCCTAAAATGACATGGCAATTATCAATCAAGATGCAAGCATATATAATATGCATGAAGAGAGTTTAAGAACATGAATCTGCACAACATGAAAACATATAAGAACACAAGAAGCATAGAAAGGCATGAGTTATGCGTGTGTGCAACTAAGTCTATTCAATGAAATTAAGCACAAGTGATTTACTTTTGAAGTGCTTTTCATCTTGAGGTCTTGAGAGGGCCTTTTGTTGAGTTTGATCACCAATAATTAAACGCATAAGCTACCCTTACATTTCAAACCCCAATTGTGGTTTGTCACCGAAACAAGCCAATAAAAAATGAGGAACTTACAAGGTGGACATTGACCTCACTGACACTCGAGTCAGAAGGAGGTCCAGCCAAAGTCACCCTATCATAGTGGTCGGCTTCAGACCCTGAATCTGATAAAGATAGGTCGACTTCGCTGGTGTCACCCTAATAATCATCGATCATCTTCTCCAATGATGGGCTCGACGAGTCTTCGCTTTGACTCAACATAACTCCAAACGCTATCGAAATAGAAAACCCAATTTTAGCACGACAAGATCGAACTATCCTAAATTGGGCAACCACAGCAATCTTAAACTTAAGGTCAAAAAATCAACCACAGCTATCTAAGACCTAGGTCGACATTCCCACAAAAGCTAAAGGCTTTATTTCATACTCAAAAGATATATCTTATAAACAGATTTATCAAACGAAATTCACATACAATATGGATCAAACACCAGAAAAAACTCAAACCTATTTGAAGATCAAAACAAAAAGCAAGTTCTTCCCTAGAAAACAGAAGAACACCAAATAAATGCACCCAAAAAGCAGTAAAGCAAAAAGCAAGAGGAAGGAACAAGAAACTTACTAGAAATTGCTAAAGGAAGTTGAAAAATCGCCTAAAACTCGTCAGAAATGATTAAAGGAATTGAAAAAGCGTCTGAAATGGTTTTGAGCTAAAAAAAATCACGAAGAAACTCAGTGAGAAGTTTTTCAGTAAAAGTGATGAAGAGAGAGACGATTTTGAAATATATTAACTCCGATGGACGTTCGTCTCAATATGACAAGACGCGCTACTTCGACTAAAAACATGTGTCGAAATATAAAAGGGCACGTTGCTTCAAATGATGGCATCTGAAAAGACTCATTATCACCTCCATAACTCAAAAGGTGCCAGTTCGAAATCCAAAAAGCTTTAACAAATGCGTCTACTAGATAATCTTTCCACGTTAGCCCTAAAAGCACTCCATAATCAAAATAAAAGTCGGGCTCAGTTCAACCAACTTAATGTTAGCCTAAAAAACTAACTACGCTAGATTGCATGATATTCATTATCGATCAAACCCCTAGATCTTCACAAGAATTAGTTCCCCATCGATCACTCGATACGAAGAACAATTCTATTCAAAGTAAATCCGCGAGATCTAGTTTGACACTCGAAATTGACCCAGCAAGTCCCTTGATCTAGCTCGACACTCAAGATTGACCCACTGGGTCCCATGACCTCACTCAAAACTCGAAGTCGATCCAAATATTTCCTGATTATCTTGCTCAATATATATTATCGACCTTGAGATTCTAACTCATCAACACTCTAACTTAAAGAATTCAAGACTAGAGAGTGGAGGACAAACTGTGGTGGTTAATAAACGGACCTTTGGCCTAAGAGGTAGACCCATAAATTAATTAAAAGATATAAGAATTTCAAGCTTGTTTCAAAGACCTTTAAAGGGCCCAAATAAGAAACAAAATAACTAAAGCCCAACATGGCCTAATAAGGGGAATAAGCCCAAAAGCATGACCTACTAAGGCATCTAGCCAAACGAACATGTGGTCAATAGCAAATTCAAACAGTCATAATCATGTCAGACGTTATACGAATCCCAACATCTGACAAGGCCCATTAGTACCAGATTCAAACAAATTAAAATGGGCAATAAGGAGGCCGATGATCACGCTCTCATAAAAGAGACAATTGGTGAAGGCTCCAAAGGCTTCACTATAAATATCAGACCCCTTCTCAAAAAAAGGGATCCTGATTTTGAAAATTCATACGCGAAAGCTCTCTCAACATAGCTCCACAATTTCTCCTTTCATTTATTGCAATTCCACATTCTAGTAAAGCTCGACCTAATCATTCTCAGAGACCAATTGACCCAATCTTCAATCGACCCACGTCGAGTCAAGGAATCCCCCTGGCACCGATCCTTCAAAAGTCATCAATATATGACATCGACCTAATTATCGATCAACTTACGTTGAGTCTAGGGACCCCTCTCTAGACATTAACCCATAAGATCCGTCGATATCCATTATCGATCCAACCATAACAACAAATAGCTCTATTTAATATATTGAGCATAACAGTTTGTCACTCCAAACTCCTCTCAATTTCAATTCATTTATCGAATAATATACTGACTTGAGCATCAGAGAGTCCTCCTAAGGGAACACCCTCTCCCGTGGTTCGCCACCGCTCTATTTTTTCCTTGTTTTGCAGGTTGCCAGTGTCCATATTGACAATACAAATAAATTGTAGATTCGATCGACTACAATCACTTGAAAAAACAAACAAAACAACTTAGTAATTTCAATTCAAAATGAAGACCAAATTGCCCTTAGTTAGTAAACTTTCAAAATGAAGATAATATTTTTATAAAAAACAATTAAACTAAATTAATTATCTTCATTTTAAAATTTTAATTTTTTTAATGTTGAAAGTTCTCAAATACTCGAGGTGTGTTTATCAATATAAAGCTAGAGGGGGGGTGAATAGATTTTATCTAATTATTACCCAATTTTCGCATGCAAGTCAATTTTACGAAAATACCCCTAGCAAGTCAATAATACATACAAGTGTAATAAGATGCGGAAATAGTAAATGACACTTGATGTTTACGTGGAAAACCCAACCACTGGGAAAAACCACGGGCTGTTAAGTGCGCCACACTCGGACCTCGAAATCCACTATATGAAAAGACGGTTACACCCTCAAGTGATTCTCGGACCCTCACCCTAGATAACCTCAGGCTATGGACACTACCAATCGCCACTCTTGGTTCAATCCCTAGTGATATCCCCTGATACACTACTCTTGGCGTGAGCGCCCTCTAATCTACCACGCGGGCCTTTTATAGCGGCTCTAGTCCAATTTGCTTGAGGCCTAAGCACACTTAGCCCCAAGACTTCAATCTCTCAAAAGAGATGCACAACCCTATGTGAATATGTATGAATATTCAATTAATGCAATAAGAGCTAGGGTACTCTAAATGCTTACCTAGGATTATAAGATGACAATATAATCAATCCTAGAAATCACATATAGCTATATGACATGGCATATAACTTTAGCTAAGTAAAGGATCACCAATCCTAGATACAAAGCTATCATATAAAACCCACAAACATTCAAAGGATTAACTAGTTGATTAAAAAAATAATCTATCAACCTAGTTATCAATACATCACACAAGAATGTTCATGGCATAGCTTTTAGACAATAATGACCTAATCAAATAAGCTATGAACAATAATCTCAATCAATAAATGAGATCAATTAGCTAGATGGCATATGAACATTAAAGCCTAGCTAACAAATAAAAACCCAATCAACACATAATCTCAATCTTATATGTAGAAATTAATCTAAACACATATAAGTAAAATATGAGATAAAATTGATAAGTAGAAACACTAATTATGTAAGATAAAAGTGTTCAACAAATCATACCATGTGTGTTGAAGAAGTCCCATGCATTAGCATATGCTAGATGATCCTAGATGATGCTTAGATGAAGATTTATGCATGTGGGGATGGGTTTAGAGAGATAAAGATATGATCTTTAAGCTTTCTCTCTCAAGTCTCTCTAAATATCTCTCTAGGGTTCTTATGATCAAAGACTTGTATTCTGAACCAGAGATAAGGATGTATTTATAGAGACCAAAAACAGGGCAGGTGAAAATACAATTTTGCCCTTGAAACGCACCGATCGGCGGTTTCATTCGGCGGCCAGGCCGCCGAAATGAACCGCCGAATGGCTCCCGTGTGGAACAGGGGAACTTCGGCGACTTCATTCGGCGGTTTGGAAACCGCCGATCCCAACCGCCGTTTTGGACCCGAGAGATATATTTCAATCAGGTCTCATTCGGCGGTTTCGAACGGCGGCCAGGCCGCCGAACGTAACCGCCGATTCACCAAAAATGGTGAAACCAAGGAGAAGCCAAAGGCATCTCCACCGGCGATCATCGCGCAAAACAAAGCACATTACCGTGCACGGGCGGACGTTTCCGAACATCCTTAGGGAAACGAATTACTCCACACTAAACGCTAACATACATGAAGTGCAAGTGTGGGTATTGAATGCATCCTAATGCCTAACATGTCATGGCATTATCATATAACAAGATGCAATCAATTCAACATGCAAGAAGAGATATTGAATAAATCAATAAAGCACAATGCACACAAAATATAAACACACCATACAAGAATAAGAGTTATGCATGTTGTGTGTGTGTGTGCAACTATATCTCTTCAAGCCAATGTAAGCACTAGATATATACCTTTGGTGCTTGTCCTCTTGAGGTCTTGGAAAGGGTCTTGATCTTCAACAAACACCTAGACTACCCTTACAACCAAGCCCCAACATGTGGTTTGACCACGAAATAAGCCAATCAATAATGGGAATCCTTACAATCTCCCCATTTGGCTATTTCGTGACAAAACCACCACTCACATTGATTCCTCACAACATAATAGAAACTACAGGTCTACTTATGATTTTCTACTTTACAAAGAGATAAGATAAATAGTCTTGAAGTCTTCAATCTCAAGTAGAACAATCAATCCCTGAAAGCACAGTTTCTATACTTTCTAATACAAGAAAAGGTGAGATGAATCAAGTGAGATAAAACAAGCATTTGCATTTAAAAATTTAAGTACAACATCATGCAATGTATGAATGTGCAAATGCTCCCCCTCAAAGGGTTACTCCCCCTCAATTAGTATTCTCCCCAACATGCACAATTGCTACTACAATTTGCAACTCCCCTTACCACAACATATCAATCAGGTCTCATTCAGCGGTTTCGAACGGCGGCCAGGCCGCCGAACGTAACCGCCGATTCACCAAAAATGGTGAAACCAAGGAGAAGCCAAAGGCATCTCCACCGGCGATCATCGCGCAAAACAAAGCACATTACCGTGCACGCGCGGACGTTTCCGAACATCCTTAGGGAAACGAATTACTCCACACTAAACGCTAACATACATGAAGTGCAAGTGTGGGTATTGAATGCATCCTAATGCCTAACATGTCATGGCATTATCATATAACAAGATGCAATCAATTCAACATGCAAGAAGAGATATTGAATAAATCAATAAAGCACAATGCACACAAAATATAAACACACCATACAAGAATAAGAGTTCTGCATGTTGTGTGTGTGTGTGCAACTATATCTCTTCAAGCCAATGTAAGCACTAGATATATACCTTTGGTGCTTGTCCTCTTGAGGTCTTGGAAAGGGTCTTGATCTTCAACAAACACCTAGACTACCCTTACAACCAAGCCCCAACATGTGGTTTGACCACGAAATAAGCCAATCAATAATGGGAATCCTTACAAATGTTTTCAAATTAAATAATTTTTAAAAAATTTAAAATTAATTTGTATTCTTACTGTTTTGAAAATTTTAAATTTACAATAATAAATTGTTTCTAAATTTTAAATTATTTGTATTAGCTTTTAATATATTTTTTTTTAATATATTATTTTCATTTTTCAATTTTATAACTATTGGCAATTTAGTCTTTTTATTAGTTTAATTTTAAGAGTATGGGAGGTCTGAGTAGATAAATGCATACTTAATCTCTAATTGTATTTATACCGAACGTCAGGGGAGGTCAATTTATTTACCCCGAAAAAAAAGGTAAAAAAAGCACAAGGATAGGCAAAGAGTAAAGCAAAAGGAGGTATTATTCATTTAGTCTCTATGTTTTTTTTTAATTATCTGTTTTTTATTCACTTATTCATTTTTCACTGGATTAGTCCCTATGTTTTCAAAAATCGCTCAATTTGGTCCATCTGACCAGAATTTTAACGGTCAATCGTAACAGAAAATGCTAAATGACTAATTTGCCCATGGCTTTGGTTTCATTGTCTAAAAGTACCATTCTACCCCTATACATCTATTTTAGGTTTAAAAATAAAATAAACTTTGTAGAAAAAAAAAAAGAAAAAAAAAAGTTGGAGATCTAGATTTAGTATCCACTATATATTTCAGATGATGGATGGTGGGGATCTAGACCACAACCAAATCCAAAAAAAAAAAAATTGAAAAAAAAAATTAATGAATTGTAAACCAAATTGTAAACAACAATTTTATTCATTACTAGAAAACAAAATGTTGACAGTGATTTCTCGATGGTCAACTAGTCAACAGTCAAGGTCAACAAATAACCTATAAATATGAGTGAAAACAAAGGACACGACAATGGTAAATAATGAAAGAAGTGAAATACGTGGTAAAACTCCGGTGATCGGAGAAACGTCCACGGGTTGTTGCCTTAGCAACTCAGCCAAATCCACTATAATTGTTTTAATGACGCACACTCTGGTCTCTCTCTCTTGCCAATTATTACACACCCCTTTCATTGTGTTTTGCAGGGGTATTTATACATGATACTACTAGGGTTTCTGGGTGTCGCTAGGGTTTGATATCGTGGCCTCAAAGTCGTGGATTACTGAAGTGGTTTAAGGATTGCTTTCCTATTTGATATTTGTCACATGTTTAATGCCCTTGAATCCGAATCTGCTTTGGACTCTGATTACCTTAAGTATAGAATATGATCTGTTTGTTTCCTTGTTGGACTCTAGGTGACCATTTTATAGTCGATTTACGATTGCCTTTCGTCGCTTGTTTTACCTTGCAGTCGATGGACAAGGCTTTTATATAATTATCCACGCTGGTACCGAGTAGGGTTGAACAGGTTTCACTATCTTGGTCAACTCACTCGGCTCTATTCGGTGTTGTCTTCTGATATCGATGTTGGCGCCGAGTAGCTTGTTCGTGTGGGATGCCAACGTCTCTTAGTTGAATGACCTTTTCACTTTCTGCCTACGTGGCTATGTCGGTCTACACTTTATGATGACGTGTCCTCTTTGACCAATTTTACATATAACACAAAAAAAAAACGATCTCAAACAACAAAGTTCATCTCAAACTACAAAATCGATTAATCATTACCAAAAAACAATAAAACCGAAAATCAAAATTGTAAACCAAACACCAATCTTATTTGTAGAACAAACAACAAAATCGATCTCAAACCATCATAGTTCATCATCATACAACAACACCATACCAGAAAACCAAACACTAGAAAACAAAAATCTAACAAAATCAAAATCAAACCAAATAAAATCGAACAAAATCACAGACACCCAAACCTAAATTCGAAATCAACCACCATACCAAACCCAAACCTAAATTAGAAATCAGTCACAGCCATAGCCACCACCATACAACAACCTGAAACCCAGAAACCCATGGAAGGGTAGATCGAAGATTTCGAAAATTAATTGTAATGCTGCTCAAAAACCGAATCAAACCTAAACCGAATCACCACCCCGAATTTCATAAAAAAACCCACAACCACCCAAATCAAACCTAAGCTTCAATCACCACCTCCTCCATCTGATTTCGAAAAAACCTAGAAACCCATGGAAGGGTAGATCGAAGATCAATCTGGTTTTGGGCTGGGTTCGAGCTTACCGGCGATCGATTTGGTTTCCCAGATCGTGGAAGATCTGGGTTCGCTTTGAGTGGTGGTGGTGGATATGGTTTGGGTGTTGGAGAAGATGGTGATGTGAAAAAGAAGGCTTGAGAAAGAAAAGGGGATTGGCGGTGAGTTTGGTGTTTGAGTGGTGGTGGTTGATGGTGGAAATGACTGGGTTTGGATCTGAAAAAGATGTTTCTGGGTTTGGTGGTTGACAGTTGAGATCCAAAAGAAGTTGAAGTTTGTTTAGGTTTACAAAGAAGATGAAGTTTGTTTAAGTTTTAATTTTTTTATTATTAGGTGGAGATCCAGATTGGATCTCTTAATTTTTTTTATTTTTTTTTTTAATACTGGAGATCCACATTTAAATTTAATTTTTATTATATATATATTTATTTTTATTTGTGTGTTGACACGTGGTATATCAATGTTTAAAGACAAAAATACCCTTAGAACCGTTTAATTTGACTTATGGCTGACTGATGGAAGGACGAAATTGAGTGATTTTTGAAAACATAGGGACCAATCCAATGAAAAATGAATAAGCGAGTAAAAAATAGACATTTCAAAAAACCATAGGGACTAAATGAATAATACCCCAAGCAAAAACAAAGAGAAGAGACAGTTGAGAAGAGAGAGCATCGAAAATGCATTGACGAGTGTCTCTGAGTCCACCTCTTCTTCGATTGATTCGAATTCGAGCGATGGAGTCAAGCATATTGGAATCCATCGGGACAGAGATGATCGGAGTGATGAGTCCAGTCTCAATCTGTATGCTCCTCGTAGTCCTCCTGGTCTACACCCTCTCCTCCTCCTCCGACGCCGCCATCCGCACCGCTGCAAATCTCGTCTACCAGGAGACCTCCACCGACTCCCCAACAGTGAAGCTGGAGGGCGCCCTTCTCAACGCCTTGGTCTTCGTCATTTTCATCACCCTCATCACCTTCCTCCTTGTCGTCCTTTACTACTACAATTTCACCAACTTCTTGAAGAACTACATGCGCTTCTCCACCTTCTTCGTTCTCGGTATCTTTCTTTTCGCTTTTCTTGATGCCCCATTTGACTAAATTTACTTTTTTTTTTCTTTTTTCTTGTATTGATTGAATGGTTTAAGATGCTATGATTTTGTAGATAATTTACCATTTTGAATTTTTATCTATTTATTTATATGTTCACTGATGTGGTTGTGTTCTCATATTTGACATTTCATACAAGTGGCATTTCCTTGCTTATTTGAGAATAATAGGGTTTTATGTTAGGTACGATGGGTGGATCGATCTTTTTGTCGATCATTCAGCATTTCTCGATACCAGTTGATTCGATTACCTATTTTCTGCTGCTTTTTAATTTCACCGTTGTGGGTGTGTTGTCGGTTTATTCGGAGGGAATGCCGATTGTGTTGAGGCAAGGGTACATGGTGTGCTTGGGGGTCATTGTGGCAACTTGGTTTACAAAGTTGCCTGAGTGGACTACATGGGTTTTGCTGGTGGCATTAGCTATATATGATCTGGTTGCAGTTTTGGCACCTGGTGGGCCGCTTAAGTTGCTGGTAGAATTGGCCTCGAGTAGGGATGAAGAACTTCCTGCTTTGGTATATGAAGCTCGGCCAACAGTTTCACAAAATGAGAGAAGTGGAAGGTCAGGGTTGAGGCTTATGGTTGGTGGGGTTTCAGATACTAGATCAATAGAGCTGCAGGCTTTGTCTAGGGGCAGTGTGGATGGAAGTGAAAATCACGGGAATCTTGAGTATACTGCAGTACATGTTGAGAATGTGGAACATGAAAGGAACAGTGAAGTAGAGAAGTTACCATTGGTGGGGCATTTATTTAGGGAAGGGTTTCAGTCAAGTGACGGATCATCATCTGGGTATTCAACAGTGGTTGATAATAGGGAGAATGAGATTGTTGTGGAGGAGGAGATGTCTCCTCTTGTTGATATGATGGAATTGGGGGATGAAAGAGAGCAGGGAGGAAGGAGAGATGGTCGCGAGAACAATATAATAGTGGACAAAGGTATTAAACTAGGACTTGGAGATTTTGTTTTCTATAGTGTTCTTGTGGGTAGGGCTGCAATGTATGATTTGATGACAGTATATGCTTGTTACCTTGCAATTATCTCTGGACTTGGCTGCACTCTTATTTTGTTGGCTGTTTGCGGTCGAGCTCTGCCTGCCCTCCCTATTTCTATCACTTTGGGAATCCTATTTTACTTCTTAACTCGGTTGTTAATGGAGCCTTTTGTTGTTGGGACAGCAACAAACCTGTTAATGTTTTGATTTTTTTCAGAAAAATTACACTGCCGAAGAAATACTAATGATTTTGTAGTTAATGGTTTTGTAAACATAGTGGAAAGAATTTCTACTTGATGTCTCATTGGTGCTCATGTAACTTTCTAGGGATTTGTGTTCTGTTGGCATAGTGCGACACCCTGAAGACAATCTTTCAATTTTTTGAAATGTAATTGACTAGCCTTTTAGGCCTTCTATAAAATTTAGAATTGATTGAAATGTTATACAGCAAGTTCTTTATGTAGCTTTTATCTTGACTAGTATATGATGAAAAAACATGTGGGATCCCATATGTGATCGGTGCACTGTATATTTATATTTCTATATGTATACATACACACACAGACACACAATATGTATGTTGTATGTGTGCTTCTATGAAATTATTCAGACTGTTCATACGCTAGTACATTAATGCAAGGGTTATAAGAATCTTGAAGTTGGTCATATGATTATAGATGCATTAAGTAATATGAATCATCGTATATGGTATAAATTCTTTGCATATATATTTTGTAAGATATTTTTTAACAAATATACAATAATTCGGGGTTTTGTGGAGAGGGAGATACTCAAACCCACAACCTCTTGGTGTAGATGCATACCACTGAGTCAACCTTATCTTGTCATATTTTGTAAGATATATATCTAAAGTCTATGGAGTCTATTTCTCCCCGTTCGAAATGTGAAAGTTGCAGAGTAACTAAACCTATGGAGTGAGGCCTAAATGGAGAATAGTTCAAAAGATGTGGGGAAGGATGAAGTGCTATATTCCTACTTAATGAAGGCCGCTTTTCTTCCTGTTGCAGTTTATGTAAGTTTGTTAATTAGATTTATGATGATGCATTGGATGGAAATCTTCATTGTTAATGTCTATTTGATATTGTAGATTCTAGTTTGCAACAATTTTGGATATATAGCACTCCTTGGTTTGCTGATATAATTGGTTGGTATCCCCGTTTTCCACCTGCTGTTGGTCAAGTTTATATAATATGTGGTCCTTGTGCCTGTAACTAACACTGCCTGGAGTTTTACATTAGTTAGGACAGTGGATACCCAGATGAGGTTGCTCGAAGGATAATCTATTGACCATAATGCTTCAGGTAACCTCTCTAGATACCACAGTTGCCATCTGTTCAATGTATGGAATGATAAACTTGATCTGTTAAAGAAATTTGAATTTAGCTTACTGCTGACTGCTATATTGGCCAAGAGTGACCCCAGACCAATGTTGTGTTGTTTGATCTATATTGTTTTCTAAGAATTACTTTTCTTCGTGATTTGGAATCCTTAAACTCAATATTGTTCAAGTGTAGGATCTTGATGTTATCGAGACCAAAGAGAAGAAGAATTTTGATGTAGCATTTGCTTACTCTTTCAGCTTAGCAGTGACTTTGTTAATGTGAATTATGTTGATATTGCAAGCATCTTTGTCTAGATTACTCCTGAAGAATCCAACTATTCAGTAAATATTTGCTTATTGATCATAAATTATTTTGATTACACCACTTTGAAACATGACACACAAGAAAAACAAATAAATTAAACAAATTTAAGACTTTGGAATGAAGAAATGGATAGTGGATATTGCAAAGATCACAGGTGACTTGTATCAGTTGGCCAAGAAGGTGGTGAGGTTCATGGGGGTCATGTATTGGGTAGAGCCACTCATGATCTGTTGAACTATTATTCTGTTTGCCTTTTCAGATGGATGGAATGGATCCCAGAATGCATAGTGGTCGCGGTCAGGGCACAAATTCGACAAAACTGTGCATAGACCAAGCCCATTGTTTGGTCCCTGCCCACAACATGCTACCTTTGATGTTGTAAATCCTGCATATATATATATCAAACACAACATCCATGTTAGTTGTTACCATCTTTAATTACCATCAAAACTCAGAGAAAGGGCATGTAAGCCATTTGCATACCATATGCTTGAGGGTCACTGATGAAATCCATGTGCATTTGTTGAGTGTTTGCAGCAACGAAGATGTTTTCACCAATTTCACTGTTCAGTCCTTTTATCATTTCAACAAGTTGAGGGTTGTACAATGCTGCAGCTCTTTGTAGTTCTGCTGAGCATCCGCCATTTGTATTCCGCATAGCCAGTTCTGCTGGAACACAACCCAATGGTCCGGTTCCTGTCACAAGAACCTGACGTGCTCCAAGTTCGTATAGCCTCTGGAAAATGACGATAATCATATATAATGGATGAAGAAAATACTATATTTGTATAAAGTACAAATTAGAGCAAATTAACATTTCAGCAAAGTTAACAAGGGAATGAATTACCATTAATAATTTTTGATACTCAGAAATGAGATACTTGACATAGTCTGGTAAAGAAAATTGACGAGATCTTGCAGAGAATGGAACCAAGTAGTAGTTATTCACAAAGTCATTGCCACCCACAGTGATGAGTACAAGTGATTTGTTTACAAGTTCACCGGTTTTTTGAGCTCCAATGAGACCACTCACTCGACGTTGGTATTCTTCAAAATAGTCCAATTGCCTAAACATTCTAATTATATTTAACTGCAGAAGGAACATTAACATTATAAATTTATAATCATATCATATATTATTATATTAATTAGTGATTAATGAAGATCACTAATCAAAAATGAAAGCGACACTTGTCTTACAAACTGAATTCCGGTATCGTTGAGAATTCCTATCCCAGCTGAAGCAAAGTTGGCACCATTGAGAAGCTTGTGCCCTTTTAGCACAGGGCTCAAGTATGGCAATGGAGGCTGTGATTGGCCGATTTGCTCACCTGACAATAATGATGTGTTTAGAGACCAAGTAACAATCTTATTTTCATATACAACAAATAGGAACTTACTTATGATATCAGGGATGTTGAGACCATTAGAAAAACGTCCGGTGGGTCGACGAGTGGGATAATCGATCCCATATGGGGGAGCATCAGCACGAGCAGTTGTTGCAAGGTAATTGTTGTTGCCACTGTCAACAAGTGAATCACCGAACACGAAGAAAGCTCTAGCTTCAGCTAATGGAGCAACAGTAGTCAATATTGCTAATGCAAGACCAAAAATCATAAAAGAATTGAAATATGATGTAGAAGCCATTGATCATATGATAGCTTAGAAAGATTGTGATGTAGATGAAAGAATATATGAGAATGGGTTTATATAAGGTTGTGCATGGTGCAGTCATTGAAAGTTCAAAAGCAAGCCACTAAAAGTGGTTGTGCGAGGCCACATTAACTTGTACTCACCATAACGTGCATGCAGCTTCCACCTAGCTAGCTAGCTTACTTCATCAATGCCTCAAATTATTGATATGGCTTTACCACTTATTTGAATGCAAATTTCTACTTCTTTCTGCTTTAATGGAGTTGAATATTTTTTTCATGATATATTCTATAATTGTGCGTGTGGAAGATCATTTCACCACATTTCCCATTTTACCGGACAATTATAGCTTCAAATGGTGAAAATAATAATAATAATAATAATAAAGTAAATAGAAAAAGAAAACACTCTTTAAACATAAAAGCCAAATAAGTCTTGAGTTTTTTTTTAAGCATACATAGTAGAAACTTAATTTTCATTTGGTCAAGACTTAATCATTTACTTTGGTCGAGACTTAATTTTCCTTTGGCCGAGACTTATTAAATCTCGGACCCAATTTTTTTTTTTTTTTTTTTCCCAAATTTATGTTTTCTCTCTTTTTATTTGGTTTCCTCTTCTGTTGATTTTTCTTCTTCGACTCATTCTCGCACTTAAATCGCTTCAATCACTTACATATTTTTATTTTTATTTTATTATTATTGTTTTTTTTTGGGTCTCTAATTTCCCTCTATCACCTTTTGTTTCTGATTTTGTGGGGCTAACACCAACTTAATAACTCGATTTTTAATAGCAAAAAAATGTGTTTCTGACGAAAATACCCTTATGACACAAACACAAAATAATTCTTGTGCTTTTTTTTCAAGCCTTTGGTCGAGACTTATTTCCTTAGGTTAAGACTTATTTCCCATGGTCGAGACTTAGACTTATTTCTAAAATGTTTCCCCTCAGACTTATTTTTTAATTTTGTTTTTTCGGATTTGAGTTGTTGATTTATTTTTATTTTTTTTGTTTCCTCTTCCCGTTGATTCATTTTCTTCATCTCATTCTCGCGCTTCAAATTGCTTCAATCACTTACACGAGAAATAAAATCGCAATTCCTACACATTTTTCTTAAGAGAATCTTTGTTTTTCTTAAGATCAAGAAAGGAAAAAAGGAAAAGTGAAGGTAATGGATATCTTTGTCAGTTACTCTACTTTAGTGTTATAATTAAAAATCAAGTTATTAACCTAGTGCTAACCCCACAAAATGAGTTCGAAAAAAAAAATGCTATATCCATATTGTTAATGACAAAATTTGTCACTAGAACAACGTTCGCAAATAGGTCGCCTATGTCACTCTTTGAGGCTATTGTTGGGTACGTTCAACGAATTACTTTTGTCACAATCTTCAAATTTCGATGTCACCAAGTATGATTCAACTCTAAGGTGAAGCCCGCAAGGTTGGAGTCTAAGAATGGTCTGGACTTTTATCTGGGGTCCTCGATGGCTCCCGAAGGTTTCCTCGAGGTATATCCCAAGAATTGAGGTATGAGTTTTCACAAACAACCCTAAGTTTAGTCGTAATTGCATGCATATTACACTTTCCCTTTATTGCACAAACCTCCCCTAAAAAACGTTGATCACCGTTAGAAATATAGTTTTACTAACAATACGGTCTGAAAAGTCAAAAATGTCCCTTAGTTGTAAAATTGGCTAACATGGTGTGACTTTGAGAAATAACAATTTTACCCCAAATCTTTATATAATTACAAACTGACCCCAAATCACTTAACCTTCTTCTTCCTTTGTTGTTGTCACCGTTGATGCTACAGCGGCAGCTAAACTAGTTTGAGGAGGCTCGAGGCCGTCTCCCATATCTGTAGTAGACTACGAACCTCCTCCATGAAAATAAGGAGGAGCGATTCGTTACACCTCAATTTGAAGAGGAGGAGGTGTAACGCCACCTCATCCGAAAGGAAGCATCCCCTTCTTTGAGTAAGCTCATGATCTACCTACTTTCTCTAGGAGGAGGTTTGTTGCCTCCTTCCACAAAGGCAAGAAACCTTGTCCTGAAAAAGGAGGCAGTGACACCTCCAAATCGAGAAGAGGGGGTGCAAGAGCCTCCCCACAAATTTGTGAGGGGATCGCGAGCTTCCTCCAACTAGATACCCCAACGATGCGCCACCGCGATGGCGAGAGAGAATGATGAAGCTTAATGGTTGTTGTGGTTTTGCAATTTTTTATTTTTATTTTTTGGGTTATGGTATAATTATTATTTGGGTGGATCTATATTTATAAAAACACATGGGTTCTTTTCATTTTTAATTATCTTGTATGCTTTAAATGACTATTTTACCTCTGGGTTGTTAAGTTGATCTTGAGTAAAACTTTTAGTCAACTTTATTTTAGGGAATGTTTGTGCAATAAAAGCAAAAGTTTAATATGCGTGTAATTTCACCTAAACTCAGTGGTTTTGGTGCAATTAACTCTAAGTATTTTTTTATCATATTAATTTTGCTTAACTAATTATTTAATGTACTAATATTAGTTAAAATATATATAATATTCCAATATATATATATAATAAAGTTTTCTTAAAAAAATAATAATTCTATTTTTAGTATTAAATTTTGTAAAATTTCACTTTGGCCCCACAAATATTATATTTTACTACATTGAACACAATTTTCTAGCTCCGCCCCTGATTGAGTGTGAGTTATGTGTGTGGTAAAATTTCACTTTGGTCCCATAAATTTTATATTTTACTACATTGAACAAAATTTCTAGCTCCACCCCTGATTGAGTGTGAGTTATATGTGATCACACACACACGCACACACACACACACATATATATATAGGACTAATTGCACAAACCTCCCCTGAGTTTAGGTCTAATTACAGTTAGATGGATCTTTTACTTTAAATTACACCAACCTCCCCTACCATAAGTTGACTTCCGTTAAACTTAACCATTGACCAAACTATTAGGGTTAAATGACTTGATTGCCACCATTTGTATTATTTTATTACGTAAAATAAATAATTAAACAAATATTATCTAATATATAATAAAATTTTAAAATTTTAAAATTTTAATAAAATAAATGAGAATAATGTTGTTATTTTTTTCGATATTTATCACCCATTTTTCAGAGAAGAAAAAAAATAGCGAAATTTTCTTTTTGTCGACATCTATCACCACCCATTTTTAACTAAATAGAAAATCATCATCATCTGAGTTTTTTTTTTTTTGTTTTTTATATAAATTATTTTTTCTAGGTTCAACACCCATTTTCAACAAAAGAAAAAAAAAATCTTTCATAGTTGAGCTTATTTTTTTTCTTTTGAGATTCATCACCCATTCAAAAAAAAAAAAAAAAAAAAAAGGTCCATAAAGGTTTTTTTTATGAAAAAGGGGTGATAAATATCAAAAAAAATAATAACATTATCCTCATCACTTTTACTAAAAAAAATTTAAAAAAAATTTGAATAGCAATTTTATTAAGGCGCCAAGCAAAAGCTACAAGAAACAACAAGAACACCCCGGGCAAAGCAAAGGCAACAAGGGGCAACCCTACAAAAACCAACAAACACAAAGCATGGGAAAGAAAGAAACAAACACCAAAGCCACACCACATGACACAAACGAGCAGAACTAGCTAAAAGCAGAGACAGGGGAGACAAGATGAAAAACAAAGGCCACATTAAACTCCCTCAATTATCACTCCAGTGGACGAAGACCCCTGCCATACTCGAACCAAGCTTTGCCAAGTTGTCGGCGAAAGAATTTGAGGAAAATTTTTAAAATTTTATTATATATTAGATAATATTTGTTTAATTATTTATTTTAGGTATTAAAATAATACAAATTGGGGCATTCAAGTCATTTAACCCTAAAAGTTTGGTTAATGGTTAAGTTTAACGGAAGTCAACTTATGGTAGGGGAGGTTTGTGTAATTTCAAGTAAAAAGTCCATCTAACTGTAATTAGACCTAAACTCAGGGGAGGTTTGTGCAATTAATCCATATATATATATATATATTATATGAGTCATTCTTCGGTGCAACATTACACGATACAACAATATGTGATCACACACACACACACACACACACATATATATATTATATGGGTCATTCTTCGGTGTAACATTACATGATACAACAGTATGTGATCACACACACACACACACACACACATATATATATATATATATATATTATGGGTCATTCTTTGGTGCAACATTACACGATACAACAGTATGTGATCACACACACACACACACACACACATATATAATACATATATATATATTATATGGGTCATTCTTCGATGCGACATTAAACACACACACACACACACACATATATATATATATATTATATAGGTCATTCTTCGGTGCAACATTACACGATACAACAGTATGTGATCACATATGATTGCATGTGATCACAAATATATATAATGTTATTTAGAGGCGAAGGCAGATAGAGACTAGACCGGGCTATAGCCCAGTCTAGATTTTTCAAAAAATAAAATAAAATTATATATATATTATGTATTAACTTTACATCTGGCATAGAAGGTATCGAGGAATGGTGGGACTGTTTTAACTCGGTGTGATTTTTGAGCTGTTTTGTCTGGTATGTGGTGGTGTTCTGGTGTGTTTGTCAGGTTTTGTGTTGCTTTGCTCCTTTGGCCTAATTGTGCCCGAATAATATTGATTTTCAATATATATATATATATCATGTCAAGCTAAATCAACCTAAATTTGAATGCATATACAACTCATGTGCTCTTAAAATCTCCACTACTTATGTGCTCTTAATCTAATGGTTGAAATTTGAATACATTTACAACTCTTAGATTAAGAGCACATGTGTGGTTGAGATACTGAAGTTAAAATTTTAAATCACTTATTTAAGTTGATTTAGCCTAACCCATATATATTAGTGTAGTTAGATACATCTCAGCACTGTTATTAGACTCGACCTCACATGTGACTTTTTTTTCCTTTATTATTTATTATTTATTATTTATTTTAATTTTTTATCATTGTCTTTTCAATCTTTATCGATTATCAAAGTTGTGTTTAATTTTTATTTTTATTTATGTCACTTTATCTTTTCCTACACTATGCACATCACTTCTTAGTAAAGATGGTTTTGCACCTCCCTTCCACACCTAGTGGTCAGGGTAGGGATGTCAATTAAACCCAAACCCCTGGGACCCGTCCGAACCCGATCCTCTTAGAGAGGGTTTGGGTGATTAATTTCAGACTCGTGAACCCGTATAAGTAAAAACCCAACGAGTTCGTGGGTGGGTGCATGTTTGGAGAGTCTAATTAATCACCAGGTCCCGACAGTATGTGATCACATATATTTGTGATCATATGCTATTATAGATCAATTGAGGTTGATCTGAGTTTTTTCTTCAATGCAATAAAGTTGTATAATAGTGTCTACTTATTTATTTATTATTTTTTAAAAGGGTACTCTTGGACTTGCCTTGATGATATCATGCATGTTCACTCTATGGTACTGATTATTGAAGAATAATTCGGTATTTGAACCCATGATCATCATCATTGATTCGACACTGTTACAATTCAGTTCTTGTTGGAAATATGGGGTTTGAAAGAGAGAATCACTGTAGAAAAAAATGGTAAGTAAATGAAATAGATTATCAACACTTCAAGGTTCGGAATTCAATTCTTTCAGACAATAATTCTCCCATTTCCTGTAAAACGGCAAGTACACAATAGGTATGAGAATTTTGCTATCAAGATTCAATGATGCCTAATAATCTAATTGTTGATTTCAAGTTATGTACGACAAGAATCGACCACTTAGAACACTCTAATTAAATTCTTGATGATGCCTAAAAGAATGGAAGAAGAGAAGAAGAGAAGAAGATTTAGAAAGTCACAAAGAGTTGTATTTTTGTTCTGATACAAAAAACAAACTAATATGAGCATAATTATAGTGCTTTTGTAAATAGTTGTATCCTTTGATAACAAGTTGTTGTGTCTCTACACAGTAAAGGTTGTGTTGCTTCACAATTAAGAATCGCGTCACTTATAAAGAGTCGTGTTTCTTCGCAAATAGTTACAGCCTTTTGTTTTAAAATAATTAAAAATGTAAACATAGTTGATTTTGGTGTAAAGTTGCACACCCTTTTCATTGATAGGTACACAAATATATATACATCAGAGATCAATCATGAGAGAACTGAAACTTTCCTAGAGATAAGTTACACACTGAGATAGCTATACAATCCAAATACAAATATACAACTTAACAGATATTAACAGAAGTTTATCATGACTAAAACACTTATCACCCAATATGCCCCCTCAAGATAGACCGCGACAAGAGAGGCCAATCTTGTCTTTGAGAGACTGAAAGAGGGGATGAGACAACGGCTTAGTGAGAGCATCCACAAGTTGATTGTTGGAAGAAACATGAGAGACACGAAGACTGTCAGACTGCACTTGATCCCGAATGAAATGAAAATCAATTGCGACATGCTTCATACGGGAGTGAAAGATTGGATTGGAACATAATTGAGTAGCTCCCACATTATCACAGTATATGACAGGTGCAAAGGGCAATGTGAGACCAAGATCAGTGAGAAGGAAGCATACTCAATTAAGCTCTACCATTGTAGCTGCAACCGACCTGTACTCAGCCTCCGTGGATGAGCGAGCTATAGTAGTTTGCTTCTTTGAGATTGGATTTCTCCCAAGGTAGATAATATAGGCACTTGTGGAAGAGAAATCGTATTTATTTCTAGCCCAATCGGCAATAAAAATGCATAAAGAGCAACCTGAGAATTGCGATGAATCACAACTCCCTCATTCAATGATCCATATAGGTAACGAAGGAGACGCTTCACAAGATCCCAATGATCAAATGTGGGCTGATGCATAAACTGTGACAGCTTGTTAACGGCATAGGAGATGTCCGGGTGAGTGAGCAATAGATACTGAAGACTCCCTCCAATCGTTCGATAAGTGGTAGGATCATTAAGTGGTGTACCTGAATGAAGACTGAGCGATGGACTTGTAGGCAAGGGAGTTTGGACAGGTTTGGCACCGGCCATATTGGTGCGAGAGAGAAGATCCAGTATGTAACGCCGCTGCAACAGTAGAATACCATGTTCGTGCGGAACCACTTCAACACCAAGAAAGTAGGAAAGATGACCAAGATCTTTCAGGGAGAACCTATGAGCGAGACTCTCAACAAAACGATCCGTATGAGATGAGCTATTACATGTGAGAATGATATCATCAACATATATGAGAAGGTATAGTATGTTACCACCAGTATTCAGAACAAATAGGGAAGTGTCAGCATAAGAATTCTTGAACCCAGCAACAAGTAAAAATTGATGCAGCTCATGGTACCAAGCTCGCGGTGCTTGCTTGAGGACATAGATAGCCTTCCTGAGCTTGTAAACATGTGTTGGTCGGTCTGAGTCAACAAAGCCTAGAGGTTGCGCCATAAAAACTGTGTATGTGAGTCGACCCTTAAGGAATGCATTATTGATATCCAGTTGGCGGAGAGGCCAGCCATGATTGATAGCAATACTCAGAACGAGTCGCATGGTGGTTGGTTTGATGACAGGGCTAAAAGTTTCGAAATAATCCACACCTGGTATTTGATTAAAACCCTTAGCAACCAGACATGTTTTAAATCTGTCAACTGATCCATCGGGTTTTCGTTTGATCCGAAAAATCCATTTACACCCCACAATGTTAGAGGCCTCATCCGGTGGAACTAGCTCCCAAGTACCATTATGAATGAGTGCATCACACTCTTTTGACATGGCCATGCGCCAATTAGAATCTTCTAGTACATGTGTCACTGTTGTTGATTCAAAGGCAGATGATGACTGTAGGTGCGTATGTAGGTTCAGCTTCTGAATGGGTTTGTGAATAGCATTCTTGGTACGTGTTGTCATGTGATGGTCATTCACTGTTTGAGAATTTGCACCTGATATTGAAGGCTGCTGTGGTGGTACTGAAATAATTGAATCAGGAACAGCAGCTGGAATGACTGACTCGGCAGTTGGACTGGCAGCAGGTTAAGGCAAAACTGGTGACCCTGACTGAACGGCAACAAAAAGAGACAATGGAGGTGCTAGTTCGGTGGCTGTGATGTCAGTCGGCAGTGTGAGCTGGTGAGAGGCAGCTTGCAGCTTGGATGTGGGGGCTTCACGTGGAGACAATCCTTGAGAGAGCACATCAGAGGATGGAGATAATGGTTGCCAACATATGTGTGGGGAAGACACGGTGAGGATAAGTGGAACCCAAGAGCTGATGGTGGTGGTGTTTGGGCGGTCTAGAGTGGTGTGTAACGACTGGTAGGGAAAAACTGACTCTACAAATTGAACATGTCGTGAGATAAACATCTTGGAACATGACGGATCATAGCAAAGATAGACACTTTGTGACAAGGAATACCCAAGAAAAACACACGAGGTGGACCTTTTATCTAGCTTATGAGACGAATATGGCTGAAGCCAAGGATAACAAAGAAACCCAAAGACTTTCAGTTTGGAGTAATTTGGAGGTTTACCAAAAATCATTTCATAGGGTGATGAGAGACTAAAAGTAGGGGTTGGCATTCTGTTTATCAAGTACACAACGGTGGCAAACGCATGAGGCTAGAAATGCAATGGAAGAGATGCATGAGTGAGTAACGTAAGACCCGTCTCAACAATGTGACGGTGTCTCCTTTCTGAGTACCCATTATGTTTAGGGGTGTGGGGTGGGGTTATGAGATGAGAAATACCATTCATGGCAAGGTGGTCTTTGAGTGACATATACTCACAACCATTGTCTATGTAAAGTGTGATGATTTTTCGTGCAAAATATTTTTCCACAATGGCTTTAAAAAGAATAAAATTTTCCTTAACCTCTGATTTTTTCTTAAGGGGATAGAACCAGATGTATTTGGTGTAGTGGTCAACGAAAATTACATAGTATTTAAAACTATCATGAGAAATAACAGGGGATGTCCATACATCAGAGAATATGATTTCAAGAGGATGAGACGAGACGAGATGAATAAGAAAATGGTTGCTTATGACTTTTATTACATTGACATGCATGACATGAAAAATCTTTTGACATAAGAGAAGACAAATCTAAATTGAAACTCGAAACAATATGTTGTAATATAGGATAAGCCGGGTGACCTAGTTTATGATTCCAGTTTGAGGAGGTGGTTCGGATGCTTGAGAATGCTAGGACCGGTGTGGACACTGGACTGGAAGTTGGCCACTCATACACGCCATCCTTGGTTGTGCCTCTCAGAAGAATTGCCCCCGTACGAAAATCCTTCATATGAAAAGAGGATGATAAGAACTCAACAGAAACAACATTAGTATCACAAAATTGTGAAATTGAAATCAAGTTCTTTTTCATATTAGGTACACAAAGAACATCCTGCAATGTAAACGTGTTATTTGAAGCATAAAGAGATGTGGAACCAGTGTTTGTGATTGAAAAACATGTGTCATCACCAATCATGACATGTTCGGATCCACTGTAAGGTGTATGGAGTGACAAGTTGTTCAAGTTCGCTATCACATGGTGCGAAGCCCCACTGTCAAGCAACCAGGCGGGGTTGTGAGAAGAGGCAGTGGCAGCATAATGAGCCCTGGGCTACCAAGGCATCTGGGAAGTCACATTCGGTGGTGCTGCAGCTGATGGAATGGGTATCATCTGAAATAAGGGGCAGCGTTTGGCTGAGTGGCCTTGAACACCACATACCTAACAGCGGCCTAGGTAGGGGCGTGGAGCATGTTAAGTACCACGGTTTGATGGACCAGAGTTACCGGATGGAGGTCGAGGTGCTTAAGAGAAAGACTATCACTAGCCCGTGTTGCTAGGAACCGATGGACGTCAGGTATTATTACCTTGCTGTGGGCACCAGTTTGTGCCAGACTTGGTTGTAGGATTTGCCGTGCAAGAAAAGATGATGTCTCCTTTTTGCGATTCTGAAGTGAGGCCTCAAAGGTCAGAAGCTTCTTATCGAGTTCATCAAAGGATATAGGATTGTCCCTAGCTTGAACAGCACGAACCAATTCTTTGTAATCATCATCGATCGAGTTCATCGAGGATGCTTTCAATGAGGTCATCGTCGTCCATAGGGGCACCAAGCAATGCAAGTTCATCTGCACGAGCCTTAACTGAATGAAGAAAATCGGTGATTGACTGCGTACCTTTTGTGGAATTTTTGAGGAGGGCTTTGACTTGCTTGATGCGACCACAAGACGGTTTGGCATACGTATTTGCAAGAATTGTCCATGCCTCCATTGACGTTTTGGCTTTGGCAACAAAGGAGATGATAGTAGGAGATAGCGAGCCAATGATTGCATTCAGGATGAGCTGATCATGTCGAATCCAAATGATGTAGTCAGGGTTAGGAGTGGTGATGTCAGCCACTGTTATGGAGGCCAGCGGGCAAGGCTTAGAGCCATCAATAAAACCCAGAAGATCATATCTAGTGAAGAGGGTTTGAAATGAATCTTCCAGGACATATAGTTGTTGGTGGTGAGTTTGAGTGAAGCCTGGGCAGAGATGTTGATGGTAATAAGGTGAAACTCATTAGATCGTAGGGAGGTTGAAGTAGCTGGTGTGACATTAATGATGGTAGGAGGCGCTGCAGAAGAGCTGCTGTCAAGAGAGGAACCTGTGGTCAGGGTAGTCATTGGTCGGTGTGAAGAAGAAGAAGAGAGAGAATTTTTTTTTTTTGATTGATTTTAGGAAGAGATCATTAGCTCTGATACCATGTAAACAGAGTTGATTTTGGTGTAAAGTTGCACACCCTTTTCATTGATAGGTACACAAATATATATACATCAGAGATCAATCATAAGAGAACTGAAACTCTCCTAGAGATAAGTTACACACTGAGATAGCTATACAATCCAAATACAAATATACAAGTTAACAGATATTAACATAAGTTTATCATGACTGAAACACTTATCACCCAATAGAAAATTCCAACAGTTCTTTTAATTGGCTTGAATTCATCAAGAAGCTTGAAGAGTGGAAAAGCAAAGCCTTTACAAGATTTAAGTTGTTGGCGATTTTCTCATGAGATATCGCTATGAGCTTATGATTATCAAGAACTAGGCTGGTTCTTTATGGAACCAGAAGGATTACGGATTAAATTACAAGTTACAACTAAATTAGTATGTGAATGGGTACATAACATGTGTCATCAGAGTGAGAAAGCTAGAAATAGATGTTTATGAGATAAAAATAAATACACAAAGTCTTTAATTTAGAAGGAAAAAAAATTAATGGGTATATTACCACTTATAAATTTGATAATCATACCCATATTTTAATAAAGAGAGCTTCTTTTGACAGTCCAATTTTTTCTTTTTACACTTTTTTTCTAGAGATACTTCATTCTCAAAATTTAAATTTTAAAAAATTCTAAAGACACTTCCTTTTTTTCCAAAATTATCTTTTTTATCTTTTAACACTCCTATTCTAAAGACACTCCATTTTGAAAAATAAATTTCTAAAGACACTCCATTTTATTTTAATAAAAGTTAGGACGAATCATCGTAGTACTTTGATTCATCCAAAGAGTAATCTTTTTTGAATTAAATTATTTTACAAAAAAAGAAATTATCTCTCATAAACCATTAGATTAAATATTATATATTAAACACTCTCTCCTAAATTTTTAATTACCATATTAAACCCTTTCTCCTCCAATACATATCTCTAATTTTCTATCTCCATTCCTTCTCAAGCAAGACTAACAGTTAAAATAAAAAAAAAAATAAAAAAATAAAAAATAAAAAAACCATAATTTTGATGTTAAACCCTAATTTAGAAATAATTAGCACTAGGTCATATCCTAAGCTTTTCTTGTTGAATAACATAATACCGCTGGTGGAAATTGCTAAAAATGACCACATATATTATGGGAAATGACCACATATATTATGGGAAATTCGTTTTTAACCACAAACAAAATTTTAATTGTTAATAACCACGTTTTTGTAAAATTACTTGAATGCCCCCATATAAAAACAATCCCAAATCAACTCTCTCTCTCTCTCTTTTTCTCTTTTTTTCTTTGTCTCCTCTGCTCTCTCTCTCTCTCTCCCCGATCTCTCTCTCTCACCGGCATGGTTTGAGGGTCGCCGAGCACCGACGAAGGCGTCGCCGATCGCCGGCGTGCATCTGGGTCACATCCGGCGATGGTTGGCTTCGCGAGTGAGCGTTGTTGGTTCGCCGCTGGTTCGTGCAACGACCAGGCGATGGGCGATGGGATGGCGATGGGCCACATCCGTGCGCTGCCACCATCGTCGTGCGCTGCTGCTTCGTGCATCATTCGCTTCATGGCCGTCGGAGCCCCCCTCTGCCGGTGAGGTGATCAATAGGAAAAAGGGAAACCAAAAAAAAAAAAAAAAAACCCTAATTTGGGAATTTGGGGAAATTGGGCTTGATTTCAAGTTTCACATTTTCATTTTAGTCATGATTTCAAGTTTCACATTTCATTTTAGTTATGATTTCAAGTTTCAACATTCAAGTTTTTAGTCATAATTTCAAGTTTGAGGTTTTAAAAAAAAAAAAAAAAAAACTAATTTCAGATGTACTCTTGTAATTTATGGACATACACTGGAATTTTTTTTAAAACGTGGTTATTAACAATTAAAATTTCAAAAGTGGTTACTAACGAAAATTTAATGTTTCAAATGGTTACTTTTGGTTTTCTCTCTAATACGCTGAATATCCTAAAGATATTTTTGTTTGTTTAGATGTGAACATTTTGATTTTATATTATTTTTATCTAAAAACTTAGAAGAACTCTGTTTTTTTTTTTGGAAGAGAACTCCGTCTCTTCATTTTTAATTTATTTTTATTTATTTATTGTTTGCTTAATGAGTTCGCATGCATTTACAACATCAAGCCTTGCATTATATTGAAAGATTAATTTTGTTTTTAATTGTGATTTCGAGCCTGGAGAACTTAAATTATCATTTGTGAAATTTGGTGTGTTATTGACTTAAGAAGGTTTATAAATAAAATATATTAAAAGGAATACATTCATTTAAATAAGGGTATTATTGGTATTAAGATTAGTGATTATAGTAATGATTTAATTTTAAATTTCAAACATGAGTGTACAGATATGAGTGTGCTTATCATATTTATGTGTAGCAATTAGGGGTGGGCATGGGTAGGTTTGGGTTGGGTTTGACTATACCCAAACCAAACCATTATAAAATCGGTTTAATTTTTTACAACCCAAACCAAACCATTTATAAGGTAAAACCAAACCAAACCAAACCAAACCGATAAAAATCGGTTTGGTTCGGTTTGGTTTAACGGTTTAAGAAAATAATTACATTATTTTTTTATTTGAATAAATTTAATAATAACAAATTATCAATATAAGTAGTTAAACCAATTATCAATAAGATAAACAATAATACTAATTTATAATACTAAATTTAACTCACGTGCAGAACAATAATCGTTAAAAAAAAAATAAAAATAAATATAAATAAATAAATAAAAAACTCAACTGTAGAACCCCTAAAACTTATAAAATAAAACTAAATCGTTTAAACTTCTAAATTAATAATATCTACCACCGTCTAAGCAACTACTTTGGAGTTCGAAGTTCACTTCTTGTTGCATTGGGTTAACTTTAGTTTTTATTTGTTTTATCCGATAATTTAATTCATATGTGTGTGTGTGTGTATATATATATATAAGAGTATGTAATGGTTTGGGTTGGGTTGTACAATTTGATAAAACGCAACCCACAAACCAACCCAAACCAATTGGGTTGCTCAAAAACAACCCAATCGGTTTATTTTATTTAACGAAACCAAACCAACCCGCTTAAATTGGTTTGGTTTGGGCGGGTTGATCGGTTTGGCGGTTTGGGTGCCCACCCCTAGCAGCAATATATGCACCCTTTTTTAATGGACTAGGATCCTCTGATGAGCTCTTTCTCTGTTGAACCGTGCTGAGCTTTTAAAGATCTGATGGCACGTGTAAATTAAAGCTTTTATGGTTATAGATTAATTTTTTTTTTTAAAAAATCCTCTATTTTTTACACGGTTCAATGCCACCAAAACGACATTGTTTTCCCCATGAATACCCTTCACGCTAAACTTGGCCTGAAACCTTTCTGTTTCACTTCTCTCCATTTGCTTTATTGAGTCAACTCACAAATTATATAAAAAATTCCTACTACCAACTAAACATATTCAATAATCCCATGTGGCCATGATCTTGAATCTTGATCAAAAACTTCAAAATATGAATCCGGATAACTGTCAAAGAAAAAATAAATTCGATGCATGCTTACAGAGGGCCTTTTATTTTTCATTGTTAGTCTTCCAGATCTGATTTTTTTTTCCATCTACATTGCAAAGGAAATCACACGTACTTCAATCAAATGACTATTGGGTTCAAGATTTGAATGATGAAACTGATAGTGATTTTTTGTGGTAGGAAAATGATTTGATACCCATTACAGGCGGCCGGGTTTTCATTTGGGTGGAATTTACTTTTCCATTTATGAGATTTATTTGTTTCCATTATCAATCGAATTTGTGGGTCAAATTTTTTAGATGAGTTGAGAGAGTTGGTGTATTAAAAATGATGTCGTTTAAGTTACTTACCTATTAAAGTGAAGTCTTTGGCAAAGTGAAGTCTTTGGCTTGATGTTGTCAACGGCGGAGAAGAAAGAGGGTGAATCAAAATCATGAAGATAGAATTTGTTAACAAACACACGTTGAGTTACAAAGGAGATGATTTAGTGGTTTTAGTAGTGAGGGAGAAAACGGTGTCATTTTTGTATTAAAGAGAAAAAAAAAAAACTAAAATTAATCTAGACCTACAGGGCTTTAATTTACACGTGTCATCGGATCCTAATTCTAAAGAGCTCAGCACAGCTCAAGAGAGACAGGGCTCAGCAGAGGATTCTAGTCCTTTTTTAATTGATATTTGACATTAATTAGAGATCTTGTTTACATGCACGTTAATTATGTAAAAGGGAAATACAGGGCCCGATTAAAACTCATGCAAACAAAAATTAACATGTAAAACAATTTTACTTGATTATAAAAGCATGAAGAAGTAGAAATTTGCAATCAAATCAGTACTCAACCATATCAATATTGTGAGGCATTGATTGACTAAAAAGCTTGCTATGTCCAGTTTTATATGGCTTTGTTTTTAACTTTGAGATCGTTTCAATAATTTGAGGCATTGATGAAGTAAGCTAGCTAACTAGGTGGAAGCTGCATGTACGTTATGGTCAGTACAACTGTACAAGTTAATGTGGCCTCGCACAACCACTTTTACTGGCTTGCTTTTGAACTTTCAATGACTACACCATGCACAACCCTATATAAACCCATTCTCATATATTCTTTCATCTACATCACAATCTGTCTATCATATGATCAATGGCTTCTACATCATATTTCAATTCTTTTATGATTTTTGGTCTTGCATTAGCAATATTGTCTGTTGCTCCATTAGCTGAAGCTAGAGCTTTCTTCGTGTTCGGTGATTCACTTGTTGACAGTGGCAACAACAATTAACTTACAACAACTGCTCGTGCTGATGCTCCCCATATGGGATCGATTATCCCACTCGTCGACCCACCGGACGTTTTTCTAATGGTCTCAACATCCCTGATATCATAAGTAAGTTCCTATTTGTTGTATCAGTCATTTTTGTATATGAAAATAAGGTTGTTACTCGGTCTCTAAACACATCATTATTGTCAGGTGAGCAAATCGGCCGATCACAGCCTCCATTGCCATACTTGAGCCCTGTGCTAAAAGGGTACAAGCTTCTCAATGGTGCCAACTTTGCTTCAGCCGGGATAGGAATTCTCAACGATACCGGAATTCAGTTTGTAAGACAAGTGCCGGTTTCATTTTTGATTAGCGATCTTCATTAATCACTAACTTTTTAATATATGATATGATTATAATGTTAATGTTCCTTCTGCAGTTAAATATAACTAAGCATGATGAAACAGAACCATGGTTTACTTACAATCCTAAGCGAGTTCCAAATCAGTATGACGAGCAGTTTGCCTATATCCAGAGGCTTGTTCCACCTCCATATGCATTTTATTCTATTAATTCAGCTGAAGTTGCACCCAGACCTGTTACTATGCGTCTTGAAGTGGGTGAATTGTTTCAAAGCAAGAAACAGCTACAATCGCAATTAGGTAGTTATGCCCTTACCAACCGGTTCCAGATTAGGGTGTTCAAGTCCGATACAACATGGTATCAAGTTCGGTGCATTGTTGAGGATTGCAATTGGCGATCGTGCGGCTAAGGTTCACAATTCAAATTATTTCCATATTAGAAAATTTAACAATCAACACATGCACATGCTCCACAAAAGCATGATTTCCACATCAGAGGCAAGCAAGCGCACAGGTTATAGGGGAACACATACAGGAGAAATTCCGTGATCATCGTTTATACAAGCCCAAGGAAATTATACACGACATGCAAGGGAGTTTGGCATCTCTTGTAACTACCACAAAGGAACCGAGCTAGACATATTGCCTTAGAAGAGGTTCAAGGAACACCGGTTGAGTCATACAGTATTTTGCCATCATACTTATACATGTTGGAGCAAGCAAATCCTGGGACTATTACAGACCTCAACACAGATTCGTCTAACAGATTCATGTATATGTTCTTTTGCTTAAAGCTTGTATATATGGTTTTCTGTCTTCAATTAGACCGGTCATTGCTATTGACGGGACGTTTTTGAAAGGTCCTCATAGAGGGGTCTTATTTGTTGATGTGTGTATGGATGGCAATCATCAAATATTTCCTCTAAGGTGTTGGTGATTCGGAGACAAATGAAACTTAGGAATGGTTTTTAACTAGGTTGCATAAAGCTGTTGGCGAAGTTGATAATTTGGTTACCGTTTCCGATAGAAAAGGCAGTATCACAACCGGTGTAGAAAAAGTGTTCCCAAATTCATTCCACGGTGCATGTGTGGTACATTTAGAACAGAACATGGTTGGTCACTGTGGAAGGAATAAGACACTTAAACAGTACTTCCAACGGGCAGCTAAGGTGTATCAGGAAAGTCAATTCTTGCAACGTATGGAACAACTGGCAAATATTAATCTTGAAGTAGCTCAGTATGTCACGGATGTCGGGATTAAGCGTTGGGCGTGAGCATACAGTCCAAGAAAAAGGTACAACATAATGTCAACCAACGTTTCAAAGGCCATGAATAATGCAATTAAAAAATGCAAGGAATTGTCTATTACTGTAGTGATTGATTACATCATAGGGGTCCTTCAATGTTGGTTCCATGATCGACGGACAGTTGCACTTAAACTTACAACTCAGTTGACAACAGCCGCGGATGTAGCCATCGTTGTCAAGGATGACGAAGCACGATATATGCGGATCTACTCTATCACATTTTACACATTCCTTGTTAATGATGGGGATTTAGATGGAAATATGAATTTGACAGCAAAAACCTGTACCTGTAAATAATTTGATGTCGACAAACTTCCATGTGCACATGCATTATCTTGCATTAGGTTACGGGGTTTTTCATTTGTTGATTATTGTTCTTCTTATTACTATAGTGTGTTCCTAGTTGCAAGTTTGCAACATACAGTGGGGAAATACATCATATTGGACAACCCAGTGAATGGTTGGTTCCTGAGGATATTGCATCAAAAATAGTTCACCCACTAGTAAGTTGTCGTGGTCCTAGAAGACCTAAAAAGAATCGCTCTCCGTCATTTGGCGAGGAAGTAACTCAAAGGAGCTGCACCATTTGTCATCGAGTTGGTCACAATAGCCATACATGCACCTATCCGAAGTCAAGTAGACCATCAAGTAGTATGGGAAATACTAGTGAAATTGGTGAGGCAAGCGAATCACATGATGTTGTTGCATAACTAATGTACTTGAATTATCTTTTATTTGAAAACATGTGTTATTATATTTTATTTGAACACGTAATGTGAATTTGTATTAGGGTGTTGATATTGACACCCATAAAACTTATTAGTACACCCATATTTTATAAAAAAAATTAATTACAAAAATATCCCAATAAAAATTTACCAATAAGGACAAATTACAAACCAAATACTATATACACTCATTAATTACACCCATATCTTCAACTATATTTCTTTATTAAAAAAAAAAAAAAAAAAATTAGCTTTCAAAAAAAAAAAAAAACTTATGATAAACCCTAATTAAACTCTAATTTTATTTCAAGTTTCAAACTTTCTCATTATCGTATGATTATCTTATTATTTTTGTCTTTCTTTTATGTATAGTTATAAACTCTATCAGTAAACAAAATATTTTTTTTAATTATAGTTATAGATATCAATAAGTTTTTTTTTTTTAAAATAGCCGTAGATATAGTAATTTTTTTTAATATTTTAAAGATAGCGATGTATAAATAAGAGAAAACAAAATATTTTTTGGATCATTTTTACGATGATCACTTGCTTCATCATTCCACATCATCTTCAATATTTTTGTTGCTGAAAACAATTATGGTTGATGCATTTGTTTTGACATACTGGAGTGATTGGATGAATATCGTGACAAAAATCGGGAAATTTACAATTCGTCGTCGACAATCATGTGTCTTAGCACAGCATGTTTGTGGAATTAAAGCTATCAAAATTCGAGGACGAATTTTATACACACTTGAGAGAATGATGCGTGAGATAACATTTGAGATTTTCTTGAAGATTTTTTATTTTAAAAATATTCATGAGTTTATGTGGTGAGGGATGTGATGTTGACACTCATCATGTAGATGTTGACAACTCACCATGCAACATAATTTGGGAAGTTTTTTGAGAAAAAATTTGGGAAGCCTGACATTACTTCTATTATTATTTTTCCTTTTATTTTATATTTAATTAGGTTATTAATTATTTTATGAATTGATTTTATTAAATCAAATCTAATTTCCTTATTATATAGGTTTTTTTTTTAATGTTTTAGGATTCCAGTATTTTCAATTTCCATTTGTGATTTATTAGGATTCTAGTTTACTTCATTCCTAATTTTTTAGATTTCTTTTAGGTTTTTAGTTTTTATATTTAAAGTCATTATACCCTAACAGGGATTGAAGTTTTTGATGATTAATAAAAATTTTAGAGAGAGTATCCTTTTTATCCAAATTTCAATACCTTTACAAGGGCCAACGAATTTTGATACATGTTATTCTAGTATCTGTGCACGGATCAATAGAGTAATAGAAGGTTTCGCTTCTGGTAATCGTGCACAAATCAACGGATTCGAATCAGTTACCCGTCTATTTATCGATTGTTGTTTGCATGATTTTTCCGCTGCATATATTTTCATGGCCTTGAATTTTTTGTGGAAAGTTATTCACAAGGTATTATTTTCATAAAGAATACATATACGAATAATATCTAAATAATCTTTGATTGTTCATAAACAGAAAGGACACTACAATAAATCACTAGAAAACGTACACTACCAACTGAAAAAAAATGAAAAGGCTATTTTCTGCCACAACAATCCTAAGCAAAAGGATTCCCTCCTATAGAAGCAACAGGCCCTTGAGCCGAAACATTCCTAGCAAAAAAGCAAACAATAAAAGTTTCATAAATAAAATTCTTAAGTGTGTAAGTTATCTGACAAAATTGGCATGACGCATTCAGATTTTTCAGTCAGAGTGATCATTCAGATTTTTAATGGCTTTAAAGAATATGGGGAGGAAACCGACTTACGATAATTGCGAGCTTGGTGCTTGCCCTGACATATATGCTAAGCCACCTACATAATCAAATCATACCGAAATGAAAAGAAGAAATATAAAACGCCACTTTTTAAGATGTTTCACATGCCTTCGCAGTTTCTCATTATTTAATGATATAAACTACCATAAATGAACACAACTCTAACAACAATTGAAGTTCAATTAAATTTCTGTGGCATGAAATAAAGCGCTTACCTTGTGCTACTGCCGGGATATAAGGGGTCACTGGATTTTGAGGAAACCATGATTGACTTACACCGCCAATGAAGGTTGATGGCAACTGTTCATTTGGAAGTGCGGCTTGCAAGGAGCTCATGTCCAAGAACTACAATGTGAAATGAACCAAGAAGTTAAGACTAACAAATTGCGAAATCTCTTAGTCTGCAAGTAGACACTGCTAATAAATAGCCTGTTTACTTTTCCTCAGCAGGAGACAAACAAGACAATATCTTCTCATGTTTTTCCATTTTAACAGAAGGGAAACTTTTTCCAGCTTTCATGAAGTTAGATATAGCTAAAGCCTACAGGTGGAGTCGGTAGGTTTGTTTAGTAGGCAGAAACCTTCTATACCAACAATGTCTGTCATTAATCTTACAATATATTGTGAAGGTTGAGGAACTAGGCAATTCACTCATTGTCTCTAATTTTTTTTCCTTATAAGACTTCACAAATAGCCACAGTTTTTCTTGTTTAGTCAACATTACCACCTTCAACCTTGCCCTTATAACCAAATAACCAAGAAAGGAAATTAATATTTGTGATGAAAAATGTCTCAACATTTACATTTAAATAACTGGTTTGAACAAGTAACCAGGACCAAAGCAATCTAAGGATTTGAACAATGCCTTGTACAGCGATCATAAGTCATAACATATATATACCATGGCACCATTCACAATATGACCTCTCCTTTAAAGACATGCTTTCTTAGCACTAAGTGTCAACTTATAGCTTGTTTCATCTCTTTTTATGTTCTACCTTCTCAAATCAAGTCCTCCTGAAAAACTCTTGTTATCTAATCCAACAAATCCCCAGTATCTTCTAATTTGTTGTTTTGTTTAAGGGACAGAAGACAGGGTCCCCTAAATTATAGCCTCAACAAAATACAATTTTCAAACTGCATGCATATCATACTAACAAAATTAGCTTTTAGACTATTCACCAGTCCCCAAAAGTTCAACAATTACAATCTCCAAATCAAAAAAATTTATAGTTACGCATCATTATTGAAATTATCACGTCTTTCATATTTTCTAAGACAAGTTTGGTTGATGGAAAGCTAGGGTTTGCCTACTATACAAGAGATTAGGATTGGTTTCTTCAAAATTGAAGGAACAAAAGGCAGTGCGCATTGAAGTACTGTGACTGAACTTGGACCAGGTCGGGAAGATCCCAAAGATCAAGCAATATCCAGTTCAACAGTTTTGTTGCCAAAATTTTGTAGTTAATAACTTTTTCGAGGTTAAGATCCAATTGTCCACACCGCATCCTTAATGTTTTGTAGTGTTGAGAAAAGACATCACATGTAGAACTTAATTCAGCATTAACAGCATCACAGTCAATTATAGCACAAGTTTATTGGACCACTCACGTTATAACGATACAATTGATGCAAAATAATCTATAAAATTATGTATTTTAAAATTTAAAAAAAAATAAGGAATTTACATTTTAAGTTTCTTTTAGAGTTCCGAAAGATATTTGTTTAATAATGAATTTGTAAAATTGTGAATTGTTAGTTGCCATACATATAGTCTAATTATGGACCTGATAACTGATTGGACTTAAAAGTATGACCTAATGGACTAACAATATTTAGTAATAGTAACCAAAATAACCCTACGTGTAAAGACTCTAATAACTACCAATGACCTTTCCCTTTCATCAATAGGCTTCTTTGTTGTTGCAGAACCATGGATTTAACTACAGGCTTTGACTGAGGATATTTCTTCTATAGTTTCCATATCACACTCCCTATTTCAACAAACACAACTTGACAAAGACAACACAGAGGGGGAGTAAGTAATATGACCAGAAAGTAATGGGGTATATATATCACTTCCACAAAGAATAAGATGAATCATTGTATAATGCAGTATTAATATTATTAAAGCTAGTTTTAGGTTGTCAATTAGCTTTAACGAATATATTATTGACAAGATGAAAATCTATAGCATACCATATTGCTCTGCTCAAAATCAGAATCATAAGGAAAATCAAAGGGATTTGTTGATTTATAATCAGTTGCAGCAGCTGGTGTCTCTTCCTGAGAAAGAAAATAGGATAAAAATATTATATATATGTTCAGACTTCAGGGAATACAATTAGTAAGAATACCATGGGTAAAATACTAAAATCATGTGAAAAAATTTAAGTACAAACCACTAGAGGAAGCATTGATGAACTATATGATGAACCAATGTCAACACGTGATGATCCGGGTCCTTCGGGGGGTCCATGATGGGAGGCAGCTATCCGATTCCCGTCAACATTAGAGTCCTGCTAAGAAAAATCTTTAAGAAAAAATAAAGGAAAAGTGACACTTTAAGAATTATGCGGTAGATGCAACAACCTCAGGAACTATTGAGCTCAAATACTGATCCGCTGTTGATGAAGCCTTGTATGCTGCTAATTGTGGCTCACTACTTTGCTTAACGCCCTCCAAAGGAAAATGACTGGTCGAATCACCAAAAGCATTCCATGACTGTTCAAATACAGAATAAGCAAAACACAGCCATTTTGAGTATTGACTGACTGCAGGCTATCTTATAATTTACAAAAGAAATCACATTACATATAGCAATAGAACTGAATCTAGCTGCACATCAAGAATCTATTTTAATGTCTTCTTAAAGCCGTTATTCAAGGGAATATCAAAAAACTATTTTTCATGGACATATTAAACAATGAAAATAGCTCACCTGAGTGTTTGTTACAATTGCAGGGGCTTGAACATTGTGAAAACCATCATACCCCAAATCAGATGAAGGGGCAGGCCTGTGATCACCAGAATCATGAAACGCTGACCACTTCATGCTTGTATTGAACGATGAATATTGATCAGATTTTACTGAAGAACTTCCAATATTGGGCATTGCGGCAGGATTAATATTTTCGGTTCCTGGAATGGATGCTGCAGGTAGGGAAGTATCAAATGTTGCCCATCCTTCATTTCCAGTGTTCGATACCTCTTGCGATTTGGTATCCAAGGTCACAGTGGATGGCTGCTCAGCAATCTCAAACAAGTCAAAAGATGAATCTCTAGAAGTTTGGGGAGGTTGATATAAATTCACAGATGGAGCTGAAGATGCAA
The DNA here is from genome assembly GCA_008009225.1 of Acer yangbiense. Lineage (NCBI taxonomy): Eukaryota > Viridiplantae > Streptophyta > Magnoliopsida > Sapindales > Sapindaceae > Acer > Acer yangbiense. Next base: position 24,180,755 of record CM017763.1, read on the forward strand.
GGGAAGTATGTAGCGTATTTACAGGTGGAGCTGATGATGCTGCTGGTAGCAGAAACAAATCAATAGATGGAGCAGAAGAGGCCACTGGTTCTGGTACCACTTGAGCCTCAAAAAGGTCTAAGCCTCCATAATTAACAGTATTAGAAGATTGTGTGAAAGAAGAGAATTTATTGTGGTGGATCCCAGTAGGTCGTTCAGGATCTGAGTTAGCATCTACAAAGCCACCAGAATTACATGACTTGAGAGACATGGATTTGCTCTCCAACGACACAATGCTTCCTGAAGATATGGTTCTCTGATAGAATAACAAACAAAATCAGTAATATGAAAAAAGAAAAAAGGAAAGAAAGTGGAAAACAGGTCCACACAGTAAAAATATGTACCGTAATCAACAAAAGAAATATTACAGCAAAACCTGATTGAAAGTTTTTTTGACATAATCAACTACATGATAATCATTTTACATGGAACATGCACCAGAAAAGGAAACTAAACTATGTGTAGGGAGCCCATAACAACAATATGAGTATACTGCTTTCCAACAAAAACAAGTGAATATAACTTTGGAAACCCTCATGTCGTTAACAAAAGAAATTGTAAGATATATGACCTGTGGACGTGGTATTCCATCTAAATCTTTCTTCAAGCTTGCATTTGAGGATAAAACATCCCTTGAAGTCTGAATAGGCGGGCTGTTGAAATTAGGAGATTCTGTACCAGATCTGATGGGATCACCTCCACTAGAAACAGAGTAGTCTGAAATCCGAGATCCAGAGCCTTCATTTGCAAACCTGTCCTCAAACATTTGTTCACTCATACGACCAGGACTGTAGACAAAACTGGAGATCTTCCCAACATAGTGACCTCGATCTGAACCAGGCTTTCTGGTAAGCACAGCAGCTTGTTTTCCATAGCGCTGTGCTTCATACTGGTAGTCATAAGGTGGACTCTGAGAATATGAATGATAAGAACTGGCCCGTCTTGTAACATCTTCATGACTTCTTAGGCTCTGTCAAAATTTATTTATGAACACCATAAGTTGCAGTTTACTCTAGGCTGAAGTCTGAACTGAGAAAATATGCCATGGAACACAAGAAAATGATTGGGGAAGGTTCTGGTTTTGAGAAATGTTATATTTGAAATATCATAAATAGCTCTGAATCAAAAAAAAAAAATGTACATTCTGAACTTTTTTCAAAAAGTAAAGCACATCATTAGATGATTTAGGAAAATGGCTGTCAAGCAAGGGGTTTTCAGGATCAAACTTCAAACAAGTGTGCCACATCTTTTTCATTTTATTCATCTCACTAATACAATAAATGAATTTAGACAGCAGAACAAACACAGCTTAAGGTTCAGCAAAATGACACAGCTTAAGGTTCAGCAAAATAACAAAGCCTAAGGTTCGATGAAATGTTAGTATGTTACTATCAGAGGAAACACAGATGTTGGTCTAAGATCATATTGCCTGCATATCTTTGGGAGGTTTCTCAGAGTCCTTTCCTCCAGCATATCTTCTGTCCACATATACATTCCTTATAAATTGTCGGACCTTCTCAGCATTGCTGCAAGAAGAAAACATGTTAAGAAAACTTCCATTTAACCTTCTACATGTCTCATTAAGCAACAAATCATATATCCTGCACCTGCTATCAGGCAACCTTTGCCTTTGAAGGTCCCAATCCTTCAAATATATTTCCCTTGCACGCTGAAAAGAATGAACATCAAATCAGCAGGAAAAAAAAAAAAAAAAGCATTGCTTTTTTGTCAGCAAGAAAGTATATATAGCACTGTTTGTACCTGATTGCCACCATTTTGAAGCGCTTCCACTTCTTGGGAGGTAAACTTAGCCATAGATACAGACTTCACACGATGAGTAAACTCGCGACTGTATAACACAAAAAGAAATACATATATGTGTATACAGAAAAGGGAATTAAGATTTGCAAGATCAAATTACTTCTGGACACAATTCTTTTCAATAATATTAAAAAAAAAAAAAAAAACATAAGAAAACCAACGCATCAACATTGTTGAAATAAAATAGATACAAGCATAAACTTTCATTCTAGTGACTGCTTGCTTTTATTGGAAAAACCAAGCAAACCTACCGAAGTAAATGTATAGCACATTAGCACCAATTCATATTAGTCAATGTCGCTCTAATCCTACTGCAATTCCAACTTTCTTTTCTGGGTAGACTGAAGTAGAATGAAAAGAAACAAATGTATCAAACTACAAACACACAAATATATATATACACCCACCAAAACACTTTTAGCATCAATCAATCAATTAAGATTTTTTTTTTTTTTTTTTTTTTTTTTGACAGGTATCAATTAAGAATTTTAGATTAACTAGAACTTAAGAATAATAGATCAACTTCCGATCATTTTAACTTAAAAATGTAATTCTACTCCCATTTCAAACATGACATAATAGATGTAGAAACAACAGCATTAATGCAAAAGAGCTGCTTAAGTGAAAAAATCAAGTTAGCCATCAAATAATATAAATATACTCACTGTATCCCACTGCAAGTCATGCAAACAAAAGTCCAAAAGTTGGTACACACATATTGAGGACCCTGCAGAATTAAAATTTGACAATTAATCAGTCTGAAATAATTAAGTAAAAAATAAAAGTAAAAAGTGAAATAAACACAATATATCTCTAAATATTCAGGGAAATGATGAAATTAGGCTCAGCTAAATTAAGGTTTGAACTCCCAAATATTAAAAAACCCAAATCGAAAACCATTTTTAAAAATTCACAGTCCACAGTTCAGTCCGTCAGCAACCCTTCAGCAACAAGTTATCAAATCAAATCAAATGGCTTAAGCATCAATCACAAACTAGCTGGGTCAATCACATGAATCCTTTTCCTACATTCAACCCATGAAAAGGACATTATCTATTAAGTTGCTTGAACTTTAAATTTGTTTTCATGTATCTTTTCGTCTTCTCCTTCCCTTTTTAATTCCCTACCACTTGAATCAAGTCACTCTCATACTGGTGCCTCAGTACGTCTACGTTACACATGAAAAAAACCACTCTGTGACTGTTACATGCTCAACATCTTGTCTTTTCACCTACTAGTTATTCCATAATCCTGGTTTCAACCCAGCAAGCATACCACAATAACATAGCAAAATCAAAGCACGCTTTGACGTCCAACCATAATTTTATGGGTAACATCCTGAATATCATAGATATATACAAAATGGAAAGCTTGACTGCCAATACCCTGAACTTGTTTCCAGAAATCTCTTTCGTCGCCAATGAAGAAATATAAAAAACAACGCAGATACACATTTTGGAAACCCATGTCACTGCAACTTATACTAAGAATTAATCGATGCCATAAATGTCAGAGAAAAATCATCAAGCTCTCTCTTAACTCAGAACAACAAAGTAACACCCCAAATCCAAAACCTCCAAGTCCTCTCTCTCTCAAAAATGAAACCAACACAAAACCCAACCCTTTAGCTACAACAACATTAAATGGATTTGATCAAACCATTTTCAAATAAAACTCAATATAACTCGATCACCAACACATCTCTCATCCATAATAACAAATAAGAATTAAAAAAGAACAAAAAAGAACAAATATATATATATATATTGACATACCAAGCTGTTGCAGTTGATACAGCGACGATTAGGAGGCAGCTTCATGAGACCTCGTATAATCTTCTCGTTCCTCTCCTCCTCTTTTCTACTCCCCATTTCTTTGAACAGAATTCAAAACAAAACCCTAGCTAGACCTTCAAATTCCCAAAAACTCTTAAACTTTTCCTCGAAAAATCGACCCCAAAAATGACAAAACAGTTCAAGAATTCAATGACTCGGAGCTCAAATTCAGGGTTCTAACTCCAAAGCATTCGACGAAATTAAGATTAAAAGACGAAAGGGTTTTTTGGGGTTTTTGGAATTATTTTAGATTTTGAGGAACAGACTCGGACTTTGAATAAAAGCTCGATATTGGGGACAAAAACGCTCTCTGCCTTTCGTTTTTTTTGAATTTAAAAGTCTATTTTATTTTATTCTTAATTATATATTTATATGATTTTTAAAGCAGCAGTTGCATGAAGCATACACGGAAATCTGTTCTGTAACGTCTTTTTTTTTTTTTTTCTTTTTCTTTTTCTTTTTCCACTTTGTTTTTGATGATTCCAGAGAGTCAATGAGCGAATTCAGCCAATCAGAAGGGTGAAGTTGTCGTGGAAGATTTAAAAACGGTGCGGGGTAGGAAAAGAAATTAAACCGACAAACGAGTTTTTTTTTCTTTTTTTTTAAATCATAATGTAAAGTTTGGTTTTATGCGGTCTTGATTCGAAAAAAATAACATTAAGGTTACGTTTGATTTTTCGTATGAAGACCAAACAGTGTCGAATTGTACTGAAAACTGAATAATTACTAAAAACTGAAATTAAAAAATATGTTTTTTTTTTTTTTCACTGAAAATTGAATATAAGTGATAAGTTTTTTTTTTTTTTTAATTATAAATATCTGAAAATAAATATTTTTACATCCATATCCTTTCAACTATTATTTGTTATAGGCTCATTCTTGAGTGTACCATTACACCATACAATTTTAAAAAATAATCCACATCATTCTAATCTCAACCATTGATTGCTTTTAGATAAACATCTAATGGTCATGAATTATTCTCTTAATGCATGCGTAGGAATACTAAAATGACCTACTAAGTAAGTCACTTCCACTCACTTCCAATTTGACCGTTTGTTCTTCACATCTCCCCAAGGTTACCGTTTTTCATATGAAGTGTTGAATTATACTGAAGACTGAATAATGACTGAAAACTGAAACTAAAAAACATATTTGTTTTTTTTCACTAAAAATTGAATATAAGTGATAAGTTGTTTTTTTAAGTTATAAATATCTGAAAATAAATACTTTTACATCTATGTCCTTTCAACTATTATTTGTTATATATTTAGATTTTTAGTATAGAGTGATGCTATTGGCACTCCCATTACTGAACTATTTATGCCTCACTTTTAAAAATTTTGATTTAATTATATAAAATTAAATTGTTTTATTAATTTTTATTTATTTATTTCCATGACTACCTTTTTATTTATTTTTCAAACTTAATATACCTCATATCTTATTCAAAAAAAAAAAAAAAAATTACACTTCATCTCTAATCTTTATATATAGTTTTCTCACATGCATTCGCATGATTTGTTTTTTCTTCTTATTTCATGGTAAAATCATCTTTAATAGTTTTTTTTTTTTTTTCTGTAGTTGATTGAATTGTTGGTGGTAGACTGTGAGTGTGATATTAATCGTTTGATGATTTTTTTTGAGCAATTGAGTTAGAGTTTTATTGTGGTTTCGTTTTGTTACATATTAGGTTTTCTTGGTTGTGATTCTTGTGTGGTTTCGTTTTTTTTTTTTTTTTTTTTTTTAAATAACATAAAACTAACTTTGGAAGATTCGGAATAAAATCTATAAAAGAATGAATATAAATTAAAGTATACCTGGAAAATCTAAAAGAAAATAAACCGAGAAAAAAAAATAGCAAACATGGATCTGGAATTTGAGAAGGAAAATAAAACAAATATGTGAAACAATAAAATCAATAAATACTAAACATGATAAACATGAGATCGAGATCAGAAAGAAAATATAAACAAAAATAGTAAACATTAAAATAATCTATGTCATTAAAACTTTTGTCATTAGGGTTTTAAAATAAGGAAAGTGGGGTTTTATTCGTTTTACTTTGTACAAGATTTTTTTAATAAAAATTGTATGTCTCTTGTAATTTGATAAAGGAAAAAAAAAAGAATACTAAATTATTTAAAAAGTGGGGTATAAATAGTTTATTAGTAAATGTGCCAATAGCACCGCTCTTTAATATATTAAGGACAACTAAAAACAGTAATTTAATAATATAATAATAAATTTATATATAAAAAAAGTGTGCTATTGACCTCACTACTGAACTATTTATACCCCCACTTTTTAAATTATTTAATATTCTTTTTTTCCCTTTATCAAATTACTTAAAGAGACATACCATTTTTATTAAAAAAAAATCTTGTACAAAGTAAAACTAATAAAACCTACACTTTCCTTATTTCAAAACCCTAATGACATAGATTATTTCAAATCACTGAATGTTTACTATTTTTGTTTTTTTTTTTTTTTTTCAGATCTCGATCTCATATTTCCCATGTTTCGTATTTATTGTTTTACATGTTTGTTTTGTTTTTCTTTTCAAATTCAAATCTATGCTTGCTAATTTTTTTCTTCTCGGTTTATTTTCTTTCAGATCTTCCACGCATGATTTTAATGATTTTATTCAAGATCTTCCAAAGTTAGTTTCATGTTATTTACCAAAAAAAAAAAAAAAACACAACGAAATCGCAACCAAGAAAATCTAATCTCAAACGAAACGAAACGAAACGACATCAAAACCCTAACTCAATCGCTCAAAAAAATCATCAGACGATCAATATTACACTCACAATCTACCATCAGCAATCCAATCGACTAAAAAAAAATCGTATCTAATAAAGATGGTTTCACCATGAAATAAGAAGAAAAAACAAATCATTCGAATAGATGTGAGTAAACTGTATATAAAGATTAAAGATAAAGATTAAAGATGAAGTGCATATATTTTTTTTTTTTTGAAAAGAATATGAGGTGTATTAAGTTTGAAAAATAAGTAAAAGGGTAATCTTGGAAATAAAAAACAATAATAATAAAACCATTTAATTTTATATAATTAAATCAAAATTAAAAAAATTAGGGCATAAATAGTTCGGTAGTGAGGGTGCCAATAGCACCACTAAAAAAAATTACCATATAAAATATAACCTTTAGGGGCTGGATAATACAATACAATGTTTGGCTTGCTTTTTATTATGCATCGCATTATATTAGCTAATACATTTTTATTGGTCTAATACAATGGATGATGTATTAGCTAATACAAAGGTTGGAGGTTGTATTATCTAATACAAAGGGGAGAGAAATATATAACATAATAATAATAATAATAATAAATATATCAAAATAACAGTAACAATAAAATAATAATAATAATATATTTTTGAAAGAATAATAATAATATTAATATTAATAAATTTTAAAAATAATGGTATATATTGGGTCATAAAGATTGATATCTTTTTAGAATAAAAAAACATATTATAAAATATGTATTTATTTTATTATGTTTTTAAAAATAATAATTAATATATAAATGAGCAAAATTTGATACACCAGTCAATCTATATTTGCGTATATATATATATATTTTGAGGTTGTTGCTGATGAAAACAAAGCGATTGAATTGAATTCAAAATTGGCTAAGGCTTTTATGAATTTGTTATCTCTGACTTATCAATAGTAAGCTAATTATAGCTAATCATCAAAAAAACCTTTGAAGTTAGAATGAGCAAAATTTGATACACCAGTCAATCTATATTTGTGTATATATATAGTCTGAGGTTGTTGCTGATGCAAACAAAGCGATTGAATTGAACCCAAAATTGGCTAAGGCTTATCTGCGTAAAGGCACTGCTTGCATGAAGTGTAGATGAATTATTTTTCTTTAAAATAAAATGCTAATAAAGAGTTTTTCTAAAAAGATAAAATTAGTTAAAAAAAATGAAAAAAAGCTAATCGAAGAGTGAGCATTTTGGTGTTTGATTGAAGGCTCTACAGATTAATTTGGTGTTGTTTTGTGCAATTCTGGCACGTAGTGAGTTTTGTACTTGTTATACAAGATGTATATAATAATGTGACAATGCAAACATATCTCACATACAATCTATAATTAGTGTGCGAGTTTTTTTTTCTTTCCTTAGAGTTTAAAAATTCACAGAACAGTTACTGGGGATGGAAGCTTATTAAGAAATTCTCACATAGCAGTCGGTTTTTTTAATTTTTACATATTAGTGCTTTTAGTTTCTGATTTGAGAGAGAGAGGGAAAGCAAAATCCACCAAAATCTTTGGGGAGAAAGCTGGACATGTTATGACATTTGATATTTATATCTTTCACCATCAAGTCCACCAAAATCCATCAAAATCCATGACTTAAGAAAATCCTTTAAAATCCAGTCCTAATTGAATACACCTTGATTCTTGTAGACATTTTTAAAGTCTCAATTCAATACACCAGGATTTGGAAGGATTCTTTAAAAGTCCATATAAATCCTAATTGAATACCACTGGATTTATATGGACTCTTTTAAAGTCTTTAAATGTCCAAATTGAATACACCAGGATTTATAATGTCTTTAAATATCCTCAAGAATCCTAATTGAATACACCGCCCTTAATGACACACATTAAGTGTCATTAAGTGTTAAGTGGAAAAATCAATCAAGCCCTTAACTTAGACAATTTTTTTTTTTTTTTTTAAGAAACAAGTATTACATTAATAGGACTGCTAGGTTCGGCTATCAAGATCAGACAATACATATGCGGCGGTCCAAATTATCTACAAATACCAATATCCGTAAGAATTCGCTCCATTTAAAATGGGGATAAATACTATTATTTCGGGGACATAGCGGGGATAAATGTCATCCTAATATCCATTTTATTTTCATAGATAGATGATATTTATCCCCATCCGGATCCATTATAGATTTTAATATTTAAAAATATAAAAAATTATTATGTAATTATGAATTCTAATTATATAAGTTATTATTATTTTTATTATTTGAACTTTATTGGATGTATTTGTTTCTCCCTTTAAATAGGATAAAATGTACTATTATGTACATGTGTTAATTATAGTTTTCTCTTGTAAACTATAAAAATTTACATTTTTTTCATTGGATACGGATATAGATGGAGCGGGATGGATATATCTACCTCAATTCGGGGATTATCCAAATCCGTCCCGCTTACTTAGAAATGTGTACGGGATATCCATCCTCGATACGATCAAAATCCCTAATTGCCAACTCTACTAAAAGGTGATATGCAAAATAAAGAATAAAAGATATAAAGAGTTTTTATATATAAAACCATATAAAGAGTTTGTCATTGCATGCACGAGCTTGCTACCCATGAGTTAAAAAGGTCCTTAGGTGATTAAGGCTAATATTTATTTATTTATATCACATACTAATTTTGACTTCAACCAATATAGGCTACAAGATTGTGGGTGTGAACTTCCGAGACACTAAAGCTGAGAAGAAAGCATTCCTTGAAGTCGGACGAGATTTCTATCATTTGAAGCCTCTGAGTATGGCTAAGGCCTTCCCTTTCCTTGAGTAGCTCTAGAACTACAACCGATCAAAATTCATATCATTTATAGTTTCAATATGATATCCATTATGTCGTATATATTTTCAAACAAAGCAGATTTCTCCCGGATCTACTTGAATAATAAAGCATTATTGATACATAATTTAGTATTGTTTGGTAACAATATTGTGGCTCTTTTTTGAGCCTTCTATCAGATCTGCTAGACTTGATACAGTATTGACATTTGCTTTGGGCAAATTCAAATTCAAGAAAAATTTTTGATTCCACATAATTGTGTGTCATTGCACTATCGGCTAGACATATATATTCATCTTGCATTTCAATGATACGCAATTCGTTGTTCAAATTTACATCATTTAGTAAAGACATATATTTTTCCTTCTGGGAATTTTCAGGATATTATGTGTAATATCATTTTATATCTCATGAGAAATAATAACTTTTTCATTAGGTTTATTCTGTAAACCTTTTGTTTTGTCATTTGTAAACATATACCTCTGGGGTATATTTTGATATCTCATAAATCAAAATAATAATACATTCAAATTTACTTTCTTGATATTGTTTCATCAGGAGCATGTATGGAATGGATAAAATACCCTTTTCAATTTCATTATACCACACAATTCCAACTATATGATATCGGGATCTTAAATCTTTTACGATCTGCATAACATCCTGCTAGGATGTGTAGATTTATTCCTCAAATAAATGATATGATAGTCAAACATCAAAGACATGAAATCATGGATCATATTGATTTTTCGAACTTCCGGTTCGATCATAAACTGTAGGTTCATAAATAAAATTCAAAACTTCAGGTTCTGAATGGAAAACAATTTGACTTTCAAGATGAAAGAATCATAACTTGATCAGATTCAGAACTTCTGGTTATAATAAACTTTGATATTAAAAATTTTAATATCACGATTTAAATTGAATTCAGATCTTCAAGTCTAGTTAGTTTAGAACCGAGAATATTATGTTCTAACAAAATCAATATGCAGAACTTCAGATTCTGATTTGTATTCATATATAGAGTTCAGGCCTATGTAATTTCCTAATCCAATATTTAGATTACCAGATATTCATCCAATGATGTATATTTAAATCACTCTTTAATTTAGAACTTCAGGTTCAAAATTTTAGAACTTCGGGTTTAGATTCAATACTTTATTTTCAAATTCAAAACTTTAAGTTCTATATTGAATTTGAATTCAGAACTTCAAGTTCTAAATAATAAAGTATTGTATGTATATATATAGGCATGGCAATGGGTAGGTTCATGGCAAGGTGAGCCACCGCCCCATTTATTTTTTGAAACCTCATACCTACATAAAACCCCACAATATATGGAGCGGGGCGGGGTATGCTTTACCCATCCCCACCCATTTACCCCATTTGCCCCATTCCCATTTATCAAAATTATTTATTAAAATAATAAATATATATCCTAATGAATATGATATAATATATAAAGTAATTCCAAAAAATTATTGAAAAATATCTCATAAGCATTAAAAATAAACATGAATCTCACAACTAAACAACTAAATTCAATAATTTTTAAATATGACATAAAAAAAAAACTATAAAATAAAAAAAATAAATATTATATTTTAAGCGGGGCGAAGATTATAAAACCTATCCCCGCCTGATACCCACTTGCGGGTTTTACTATCTATCCTCATTCTTGCCCCATCCACATCAAATTGAAACCCCTACCCTCCCTATAAGTGTGGGTCCCCACAGGTTATTTTATCATCTCTATATATATAACAATGAATCCATAACTTCTGGTTCTTAATGAAATTAAAATTCAAAACTTCAAGTTTTGATCAGTTAGCAAAACCACGCTAACTTAAATATCAAAATAATAAATAAATCCAGAAGCTTCAGGTTCTAGATCAGTCGTCATAGCCAAGCCTAGCTTATTAATAGCATATAAATAAATAAAATGCAAAAAAAATAAATCCAAAAACTGCAGGTTCTGGTAGGTTGGCCAAACCAATCTCATAAATTGCAGATAAATAAATAAATGCAGATAAATAAAGTGCATAATAAATAGATCCAGAATTGCATGTTCTGGTAGGTTGGCTTACTATGCCAATCTCATAAATTGCGTATAAATATAAATGCGAATAAATAAATCTAGAACTGCAGGTTCTGGCAGGTTGACCTAGCTAATCTCATAAATTGCATATAAATAAATAAATAGGAATAAATAAAAAGCATAATAAATAAATCCAGAAACTGCGGGTTCTGGTAGGTTGGCCTAGCCAATCTCATAAATTGCGTATAAATAAATGCGAAATAATAAATAAATCCATAACTTCAGATTAAAATTCAGAACTTCAAGTTCTGATTGGATTGAAATTTAGAACTTCCATTTCTAATAATAAATAAAATGTTTAAAAGTAAATAAATACGTAATAATAAATAAATTGAATAGTAAATACATCAATAACTTCAGGTTGAAATTAAGAACTTCAAGTTCTTACTGGATTGAAATTCAGAACTTCAACTTCTGAATTGATTAAAAATATTATCTGCAGAGCTTCTAGCTCTTGAATTTTAACTTTACAATCTTCAGGTTGTAATCAATACAATACTGAGCTGTAAGTAAATCACTCTTTTGGAGATTCTCTTTACTTACATATAATCATGTTGATAACGTGTTATAACTTTTATTTTCATTGATTCCTATTAAAATTATAGAATACACAGAGTTGCTATTTATAGCAAATGGTAACCAATCATACGAAGACGAGCAAATGGATATGTATCCTAAAGAATGAACTCGTGTCAAAATGTATGGAAGCTTTCACATGTGTGGAGCAAGGTAGAACAACAAATTCGAATATTTTGGTCTTTCATTTAGTCTACATCTTTGACTATCTATTAGAGGTGTAAATTAGTCAAGCCAACACAAATGAAGTAAAAACCAATACGATTTTCATATAACACGACAAATATAACTTTATTTTTATTAATTTTTATAAGAATTTTAAATAAAATAATATATAATTATAAAGGTAAAATTGTATTCAGCCACCAAGCTATGTGTGTCTCGGGCAGCAGTCTGCTTGGGCCGTATAAAATGGGCCATACCGGGCCATTTTAACATAAGACATTTTACATGGATATCTGGATGTAAACCCGACTCCGACTCCGACCCATCAATCAATCACTTATTTTTCCAGAACTTTCAACCTACCTCAAACCTCCACCATCAGATCGAAATCTGACGGTCCAAATCAAACATCAACCACTTTTCAATTGATTTACCTCTCGTTCTCCATAATTTCCACCCACTTTTTTTTTACAAAAATTTCCCACCCTTATCTTACGATTCCTTCTCCATGGCCACTGTCCTCAAGACGGCGGCGTTTCAGGCTCCGCCACGTACGCCTGCCATTTCGCTAAAATATCCGAAGCCCAGTTGCGTTTCCTTTAGACAACACCTTAGAACCTCCGCCGCCGAACTTTCCTCTCGGACAACATCTCTCCGGTTCGCTTGTGTTCCCTCTCTACGGTTCGTTAAGTTCCGGCCTTTTTCTTCCACTGGAGAGACCGAAACCACTGAAACCCAGGAGGAGATTCAAGAACCCCAAATCGAGGTACCTTTGCTTTATTTATTTATTTAGTAAAATTCAGTTGATAACTTGAAGAATTTTGTTTTGGTTCAATTTAGTCATTAATGATGGTAGTTTAGTTTGAAAACTTGTTAATGATTTGTGATATTGGATTTATGTGTACTTAGCAGTTCCTTTTGGAGTATAGTAGGTCATAACACAAGTTAACTTGAAAGGACTCTTGATTTGAACAAGTGTGTTGCTTTTAGACAACTTCAACATTGGAAAAACTATGAGGAACTAAGGAGGTTTTTGATATAAGATTCTAATACAATTCCTTGATTTCTAAAATAAGAGGTCCGGAAAAATTCCAAAAAACAAAAATGTTTGCTTGAAGTGCTTGGATTGTACTAAAAAATTATGTATTGTTACAATCTAAAGAATTAGTTCAAAACGCAAACAAAGAAAATTCTTCTTTTAGATTTTTGTTGGATTGCTTCTAAATTATTTCCAACAACTCAAAATTGTTCCTTTAGTTTTTTGTTGGATTGCTAGGGTATTACTATACTAAAAGGGGGTTTATAGTTTAATTGCTTAAGCTTTAGGGTCAAAATGATATATGAGATTCGAAAGACCTCAACTAGTGTAGAAAAGTAGGTCAAAGATGCATCTATGTTGATATTTAATAAGAGATGTAATCCTGGAGCCTGGAGGTTAAATGGGCAAGTGCTGATGGCATCATTGAGTATTTATTAAAATGTTTGATGATGTCTAATAAAAATTTAATCCGAACTATCGTTTGGGATTGGCTTCAGGTTGGTCACATCACTTATCAGTGAAAAACTGTGAAATTTGCCTTTGTGGTGATGGTTTGGAGGTGCTTTGGTGTAACTATAGATTTAGAGGGAGCAAAACTATAAATTTAGGTGGATATCTAATAATATTTGGCTATAAATGTTTATATACCATTAGAAACTCTTTTGTGGTGGTGCTTATGGTTAAGTATTTTTTGTTAAATCAAGTTAAAGTAATACCCTTGTAGATGTTCCTGTCGAAAATAAATAAATAAATGATGTAATACTCTTGTTCTGTAGATGGTCATCTAAGCTTATGACATATCATGTAATGGAGAACAAGATTAGGATTATTAAAATATTTATTTTATCAGGATTTGATCAGGGATTTGATTAGGTGTAAAATAAAAAGATATCTCTTTTCTAATGAGATAAGAGATTAATAGCTTTTAGTTTATCTTTGGGTTTATTGAATTCTCCTCTTAATGTTCTCCCCTCTGTTTTTCATCTAATTTTCTATCTTCCCAAACCCTAATTCTCTATCTATTCTCTCTTTCTTTTGTTGGTCCTACTCCTACATCACCGTTTGTTGTCATCTAGGTTAGAAATTGATTTTTTTTTCTTTTTTTCTTATTATAAAAATCTAGGTCAGGCGTTAGCCATTGATTTTAGACTGCTAATTGGATCTGAAGCTCAAATCAAAGCTAGAAAGCTACCAATATAGTATTTGGGTTAGATTTAGCAAATTCTAGCAAATAAAATATACAAAAATGATTGAAAATACCATGATCAACAGAGCTTGAAACTAGAACGATGAGAACAAGAATAAAAGAGAACAAGAGTAATCAGTTACAGTCAAAATATACCACCCAGAGATTGTGAGAACATCCATGTTTAATGAAATTGAGATCTAGATAATTTATGTTGTATCTTGCTCATCTTTACCGATATGTATTCAATTTTTATTGGAGTTTTCTTTTCTGAAAAAAGCAGATATTGATCATTATGGATTGGATATGTAATTATACTGTAACAAGGTCAAAATTGCTTTATTGATAGATGGGAGAAATTGGAGACTGCATATGTTAGGAAATAAAGGTGACCATTCTGTAGTGTTTACACTGCTAGCTTATAATTACTAAATATGTGGTAAACTCATAAGTGCAATGCTTGGAATATTGACAGATGATCCTGCTTTATACTCCCTCACTATTCTGTTCTTTATCATCAGTTCTGATATTAACCTTCTCAATTTTAACAATCCTGCAATTTCACATAATTATTTGCACCATGACACAAATATATTGTGGCTGACTGTTTATAACATTATTATTATTATTTTTTTTAATTTGAGACAGTGAGGTTTATTAGAGATCATAATTTATTATACAATATTTTTTGTTTTAAGCTTCATGCTGCTAATAAATTTGTGTAACAGGACTCTTCAGATGGTGCTGTTGATGTTGAAGATGGTGCTAGTGATGGTGACACCACATGTGCAGAAGAAGCACCCACGTCAGTTATTCTGACATTGCTCCAATCATATAAAGAAGCTTTAGCTAATAATGATGATGCCAGAGTTGCTGAGATAGAAGCTTTTTTTAAATCTGTTGAAGATGAAAAAATTGAGCTTGAGAGTCAATTGACTAAATTATTTGAAGAATTGTCAATAGAGAAGGATCGTCTTATTAGGATCAGTGCAGACTTTGACAATTTCCGGAAGAGGACAGAGAAGGAACGCCTTTCACTGGTCACAAATGCTCAAGGGGAAGTTGTGGAGAGATTATTACAGGTCTTGGATAATTTTGAGCGAGCTAAAACTCAAATTAAGGTGGAGACGGAAGGAGAGGAGAAAGTAAACAATAGCTACCAGAGCATATATAAGCAGCTGGTAGAAATTTTCGGCTCACTTGGTGTTGTCCCAGTGGAGACAATTGGGAAACCCTTTGATCCATTGGTAAGTCACCTTGCTTTCTTACTGTTCAAGTAGACATCAAAGATTTTATTCCTTAGGAAAATACAAAGAGAAAATAAACCAGATAAATTAAAAATGCCTGCCTTGTCTTTTTTCTTTTGATAAATCATATGCTTTTTGCTGATGAACATAATGTCTTGTAGTTTAATGATATTGATGTAGTAATGTGGCTACTTGTAGATTGTTGTAATGATTGTCATATTTCATCACTGCCTTACTGCAGGTGAAATCCCGAGTTGGCTCGAAATTCAGTCGAGTATTTGATGAACCTTTTCAAATCCTTAGACAAGTATGTTCAGGTTTTGTGAAGACCTGGATACGCTTTTAACTCAAACCAAGTCTTGATTAATTTGAGCCAACTCGGTGAGTTTACACGAGTAACAATGTGTAGATATAAGTATATAACTAGACTTCAGTATGTTGTAGTGGTATGGAATACCTAGAAAAAAACAAGTTAAAAGAGGTAACTTAGTTATAAAGCAGTAGAACTTTATGAAAGCTTCATTTTATTTGCATATTACCTTGACATGCTTCTAGTATATCAAGAGTTTATGAAACTTTGCCTAAGCTGTCTCTCATTACTATAAAATGATAAGACTATTTTCTGACAAATTCCATTTTCCTTTTAAAAGCTGCATGAAGCAATTATGCGCGAGGATTCTGACATATATGAAGAAGGTATCATTATTGAAGAATATCGCAAGGGTTTCAAACTTGGTGACAGGCTCCTGCGCCCATCAATGGTGAAGGTCTCAGCTGGTCCAGGGCCTGCAAAGCCTGAAGGAGGACCATCCGAAGGAGGGGCAGATGTGGAGGAAGGTGAAACCACTGAGAGCAACACATCAGAAGTTGAAGCAGAGTCTTCTTAAAGAAGAAATACACAAATCTAAATTCAGTTTTGTAAAAGCATAATTTTACAGTTGTTTGTAGAACTAATTTCATGGGGTGTGATTGTCACAGATGACATTATCGATGTAATTGTTTCTTTTTGCAGAGAAATCATATTTGCTTGAGGAAAGAGCATATGTTGAAAAGAAAAGATTTCTTTATCAGCGAGTTTATTCATATGCAGTTGCACCCGGAGCGATACTTTTACTTTACTTAATTTCAATGTTATCAATTGAAGATCATGTATCTTGATTAGCCTTTTTATAAGTTATAGGAACATTGGGTCTGTGTTTTTTTTATGATAATAAAGTTCAAAACAGATGCTGCAACTATCATGTGAAATCAAGGATGAAAATATCGATATCGGCAGAAATATTGGTATTACAATTTGGTGGAAATATTGACGTAAAATTTATGGAAAGTATGGAAATTTAGATAAAATATAAATAAATAAAAATTAATGAAACTTTAAAAAACGTTAAAATAATAAAATAATCTAATATAAAAACACATTTTTTTTCAATATATATAATTTCTAAAACCATATGATATAAATATAAATATTATGTACATACAAGCTATATAAAAATTAAAAACCTTTCAGTAGAACTTAAGTTTTTATAGTATTTTGCATCATATTTTATATACGTAAGCTGGTCAACAAGTTTGCATCATACAAGTTTAATACAAGGGTTAAACCTAAAACAATTGAAGGTAAGCTGGTCAATAATAATTTTAAAAGAGTTTTTTTTTTTTTTTTTTTTATTAATCTGACAAAGAATCGTTAGGGATCTGTTAAGATAAAACAACTGTACATTATACAACTGCAGAATATGGCATTTGAATAGAATAACGAGACTCCCATACTCATTTTTCTAGGGTTTTGCTGTTGAGATCGCGTTTTTGAGCCTCATCCCGTCATATTCTGGTAAAACGTTCTTCATCAACCTTATAGATTGTAGAATTTCGTGCAACCAGTAATCAAGAATTCGTGATTGAGAGTTTTTGGCATAGAGTTACATCAGTTGCAATATTATTATTCCGGTTTGCGGTTTTTATAGGGTTTTGCTGTTGAGATCGTGTTTTCGAGTCTCATCCCGTCATATTATGGTAAAACGTTCTTCATCAAATTTGTAGATCGTGGAATTTCGTGCAACTTGGAATTAAGAAATTCGTGATTTGGGGTTTTCAGCACAGAGTTACATCCGTTTCAATTTGGCTGCTTCATGGGTTTAGGAACCCTTTTAGGGTTCATGAATAGTGATTTCCATGAGAGCCATGCGGCTTCTTCTCTGGATCTAGGGTGCCTTCTGAATCCTCTTTATCTTTGAGCACTTCTAGTGATGTCGTGACATCTTTTGGTGTGGTTGGGACGATTCTGGCTCCTGTCATGGTATTGTCAGGTAATAGTTCTTGTACTATTATGGCTGTCCCATCTGGGCTAAGTCCCCGAAGGTTCCTGGCTAGAATTTGGGTCCTCAAGTTTATGGTGCTTTATCATATGTTGATCTTTTGAAGGCTCCAAGTTTTCAGGTGGATAATTTGTCTGTACCTCTAGTTTTTTCGAAAAAGGGAGGGTATGTCGCGATTCGCGTGGATCCTTTGGTTTATAAGTTTAGACTTGATATGTGTAAAAATTCCTTGATTGGTCAGGTTGTTCTTTCTAGTGGAGAGAAGCCTTGGAAGCTTGTGGACCTGAATGCCAAGCTTTACCCTATTTGGAAATTGAGTTCCGCTTGGCGCTTGATTTCTTTAGGCAGGGGGTACTTTCAGATTATTCTATCCTCCTGAGTAGATCAGACTCTCGTTTGGGGTATGGGCCCTCTCCACCTCAAACCGGGAATTTTACGGCTCTAGCCTTGGGATCTAGATTTTAATCCGGCTAAGCACAAGTCTACTAACGCTCAGGTTTGGGTATGTTTTTATGATCTTTCATGGGAATACTGGCACCTGAAGATAATCTCAGATTTAGCTTGAGGCAATGGTGTGCCATTACATTTGGACAGGGCTACGGTTTAGGGTGATTTTAGGCATTTTGCACGTGTGCTATAGATATTGATGTTTCTTCTATGCCACCGAGATCTTTGCTTCTAGAGCGAGATGATACTTACAGTTCTTTCATATTCGTGAAATATGAAAATCTCCCCACTTTTTGCTATATTTTCTTCTCCATCGGACATTTACCCAATTCTTGTCGTTGGAACAAGTTGGGAAAGGTGACCTCTGCTAGTTCTGGTAAGCCTGTTTCGGCCTGAGATGGTCCTCGCTTATGATGAGACTGTGGGGAACCTGAAACCCCTCATCAGAAGTGATCATAGAATGACCATCTCGAGTCAAAACATGATATGATGGGATGAGCTGAAATTCCATGATCTACAAAGTTAATGAAGAACATTTTACTAGAATATAACAAGATGAGGTCGAAAGCGCAATCTCAACAACAAAACCATAGAAAAACGAGTATAAGAGTCTCGTTATTCTATTCAAATGCCATATTCTACAGTTGTATACTATGCAATTGTTTTATCTTAACAGTTCCATGACAGTTCTTTGTCAGATTCCTCCCCCCCCCAACCAAAAAAAAAAAAATCTCTTAAAATTGTTATTGACCAGCTTACCTATAATTGTTTTAGGTTCCTCGGAGTTCGGTTGAAGCGAATATTTAGTTAAGTCTTTGGTTCCGGTTGTGAGGGTTGATAAGAGGGTTTTGGGGGATGGTTCTAAGCATTCTCACGTTCCTCCTTTGGTTGCAGTTTCAGTTATTTCGTCATAGGGATCTCAGCTTTTGTTCTTGGATTCCTAGGATGAGCTCTATTTTATCGTAGATTCTTCCTAGGCCAGCCAGGTTAATGCTGAAGAGCTTGAGGCTAGTACTATCTCTCAGAGAACCATGATGGTTGCTCATAGGCTGGATTCTTAAAAGTCTGAATTCCAGGCTCCACCTCTTGTTTCCGATGATTAGTGTCCTTCACTGGAATTATCATGGTATCGGGAACGGGTCTACGAGGCGTGTTCTCAGAGATTTTTGTTGTTTGCATCGTCTTTCTTTGGTTTATATTTATGAGCTTATGGTGGTTTTTACTTTTAACGCTTCTGGTTTCTGGACGTCTCTCGGCCTGCACTTGGTAGGTATTAAGAGAGGATTATTACCGACTATTTGGGTTATCGCTTGTGATTCTTTTCCAAACACTCAGGTAGTTCTTTTTCATGAGCAGCAGCTTATTGTCTCACTCTCGGTTAACTCTCGATTGCATTGGTACACTTTTATTTATGCGAGTACTTCTGCGATTATCCAAAGATCACTTTGGCAGTCTTTTCGAGACTTGGTCAATTTGGTTTCTTCTTCTTGGATGGTTGTAGGTGATTTCAACGCGGTTTTGGGAGCTCATGAGTCTTTGGGTTCTCGTTCTCCTGCTTAAAGATCTTATGAGGATTTCAGGTCAGTGATTGATGATTTTGACTTGATTGGTATTTGCTCCTAGGGTGCTCGTTTCACTTGGGTTAGGGGTCGCTATACCCATATTAGAGTTGAGAGGAGGTTAGATAGAGTTTTGGTTTCAGAGGTGAAAGTTCACAAATAAACACTCGGTGTGTTCTAAATATATCTAGGGGGTGAATAGATTTTAATCGTTATTATCCAATTTTCGCATGCATGTCAAGATTACGAAAATATCCCTAACTAGTCACAAAAATATAGCAAGTGTAATAAGATGCGGAATTTAAATAACACTTGATATATACGTGGAAACCCAACCACTGGGAAAAACCACGGGCTGTTTAGTGCGCCACACTCGAACCTCGAAATCCACTAATTGAAATGGAGTTTACAACCTATGTAGACCTCGTCTAACATTCCGGTCAATAACCCCCCACTTCTACCACGCGGGCCTTTAAAAGTGGCTCTAGTTCTAATTGCTTGAGGCCTAAGCAACCTTAGCCCCAAGACTTAATTATCAATGAATAGATTATGCAACCTATGTGAATATGTATGAATATTCAAATAACAAATAAGGCTAGGGAACCTTAGATGCTTATCTAGGATGATGATATAATCAATTAAATCAATCATAGATATCAAGTGCTAAATGACATGTCAAATAACTTAAATAAACATAGATTATAAAAACCTAGATATCTATCACAATATAACACTCAATCAATTCATCACAATTAATTCTCTTTTCTTGTATTTAGCATATGATCTAAAACATACAAGTAATTTAAAAGAGATGGCTTGATAGTAAAAATACTAAAATAAGATGAAGTTAATCAAAATCTTACCAAGCAAGTTGTGATGATACAAACCCATACATGGATGCACTCTATATAGACATAGAAGATGCAATATGAAATTTGATGCAAAAAGGATTTGATTTGAGTGGTTAAAGGTGAGTTCTTGAGAGTTTCTCTCTTGAAGATATTTGTCTCTCAAAAGTGTGTTGCTTCACCAAAAAAAAATGAAGAAGAAAAAAAAAAATATATATATGTATATATATATATGAATCAGGTCATGAAACAAAAAAGAACAAGAGGTGCACGTTTTTTATCAAAATATATATTTAGTTTAACAAACAAAAGCAAACACACAAAACGGCACAGCATTTGGATCATGAAAAATGAGTGACAAATGAAAAAGATCCAGTGAGGTGAGCTCACATGAGAGATGCACAAGAGGACAAAAGATTTGTCAAAGTCAAGCACATGCAATCACAACAAAAAAGAGCTTACAATGAAACAATATGCACACAATAAAAAGCTTTGAAAAATCAAAACAAAATGAAGCGAATCAGGTGAGGCCCGTGAGTGTGCCGTGAGAGCAACGCGGGCAGAGAGGCAATTTTGCCGTGAGGAGCCGTGGCTCACGCCACCCTCTTGCTTGCCTTGCTAGGTGTGGCTATCATGCCACACTAAGCTAACTTCGGACCCGAGTGTTCTTCAGTCCAATTGACCTCAAATCTTGGAATCCAATTTCGTCTTTGGAATATTGACCCGGATTTAATCATAAATATAGAAAATTATATAACTTTCCAATTTAAGTTCGGAATTGAAATTCGGTTTCCGATAAAAACACGGAATGTCCCAAATGTCTCGGAAATCATCCGAAACATATAGAAAAGTCTCCGAATCGCTCGGAACTCATCTATGGACAAATCCACACATAAAAATATAACAAAGAAGTGCAAGTGTGAAATGTGACATGTGAAGAGTATGCACACAAATGCAAGTAGGCTAAGTGAGTGTGTGCAATCTAAATCTCTTCAAAGAAAAATAAGCACTAGAGATATACCTTTGGAGTGCTTGACACCTTGAGGTCTTGGAAGGGCCTTCGAGCATGAAGATCAATCACCTAAACTACCCTTACACAAACAACCCCAACATGTGGTTTGTTCATGAAATAAGCCAATCAACAAATGAGAATCCTTACAAGAGGGTTGTATTTCCTGTTGGTGGGACATTTCTTGTGTGGCTCTCCTTTGTCAATTTTCAGATCATTGTCCATTGTTGATTCGGTTGTCGGATATTGAGGTCTCTAGTCCTAAGCCTTTTCGGTTTCAGAGCATGTGGTTATCTCATCTCGATTTTATAGCTACCGTGCACCGTATTTCAAGTTCCCTATCGGTGGGTAACCCTCTTCAGGTGGTTATCAGCAAATTGAAGAGTTTGAAGAAGGATCTCAAGACTTGGAATTAGGAGGTTTTCTTAGTGATCTTAATTCTAACATCACTAGGAAATCAGTGGAACTTTAATCTATTCAGCTTTAGATGTCTAACTTGGGTTTTTCAGAGGACCTTTTTTTGACTGAGTTGCGCGTTCATCATGTGCTTGATGAGTTGCGATCAGTCCAGAGTGAAATGGCTTCACGATGGAGACCAAAATTCTTCTTTCATTCATGCCTCTATTAGACGTAGGCAGTGCCGGAATGCTTTGTCACCTCTCTCGATTAATAGGGTGCTTTCGGATGATCGTTTTGTTATCAGGGATCATATCATCGGATTTTATTCGGATCTCTTTTCCTCAGACCCTTCTCAGGTTGAGAGAGATTTGTCAGTTGTGGATGACTTGATTCCTTCATTGGTGACTGATGCAGAGAATGCTTTTCTGATTAGCATTCCTTCTGCAGATGATATTCATGATACGATGTTTAATATGGATGTGACTTTAACCCTGGGGTCGGACGGCTTCTCTAGAAGTTCTTATCAGCGATGTTGGGAGGTGATGGGTAGGGATGTGATTATTGCTGTTTAGGATTTTTTTCCGCACATGAGCTATTTTTTCAGGTATTAACTCTAGTTTCATTGTCCTTCTTCCGAAGCTAAAGGATTCGATCTTAATTGATCAGTTTCGTCCGATTGTGCTTAGTAACCTCTTGTTCAAAGTCTCATCCAAGATTTTGGCAAATCGGTTGGCTCGGATTACGGCTAGGATTGTCTCTCTGCATCAGTTCGGTTTCTTTCGGGATCTTCATATAGAGGATTGTATCGCTTTAGCTTATGATTATGTGAATATGCTACATAAGAAGTGTTATGGGCGTAAATGAAGATTGATATTTGCAAAGCTTTTGATACTTTGGATTAGTCTTTTCTTCGCAAAGTGCTCCAGGCTTTTGGGTTTTCTCCAATTTTCATGGATTGGATCAACAGCGTCCTAAGTTATTCAAGGCTTTCGATGCTTATTGATTGAGCCAAAATAGATATGATTTTGGCCCTTATTTCCTTCTCTTTTCGCTTGATTCTCGGGATTTTTCCTGTGTTTTAACTATGTTAATCAAGTGTTTTAGGATTACTAGTGCCACAAGGGCATTTGTGAAGATGGAAGAGAATTTGATACGAAAAGTGCAAAAAGGTGAAAACAGGGCATTGTCACTATTTCAGGTGTCGCCATATACACACTGCGATAGATGGCTTGAAGCATTGAAGATCTAAGCCAAGGAAATGTCGCGGTACTGTCGCTATGAAGCCATAACCGCGATAGAGAAGAAGAAAATCAAGAAATCAATCAGGTCCAGCGTCGCTGTGTGACCAAACAATAACCACTCACAAGATCTCAGATCCCATTGTCGCCTTTCAGATGTCGCTGTCTTCACTACCACAAAAAATACGAAATACCACTGTGACAACCAAATCAAAGATTGTATAACCGTCTGCTGCGATAACGTCGCTGTCTCCAAAACCGCGAAACGCAACTGCGACACATGCCACATCAGCATTTTTGGCAGTTATAGGACAGGTTCAAGAGCCAATATAAATACTCTTCTTGTCCATTTTGAAAAAAAAGAAGAGACTTTCCTAAGCATGAAAATCTGAGATTGATACTAGCAGTCTCTCTTCCATACTTCCCTCATTCAGCCTCCTCCATCTCTAATCTTGAACTACATTTTCCATCCAAAAACTCAACACAAAATCTTGATTACTTCACATAACCATTCATTTATTTCCATTCTCTATATTCCTTACCTTTATCACTACCCATTAGACATTCATTTATCTAGACACATCCTCATCTACCATTCTTTGCACTAGGAGCATCAATAGAAGGAAGGATCAAGCACTAAAGAAGAAGGCACAAGGTTGATTTCCTAATCTATTACTTCTTTGCTTTTAATTGTAACTGTGTAACTAAATCCCCATTCTAGGGGATTGATGTGAGGAACATTTGGATTTGGGTTTTGCTTAAGCTATATTGTATTTGAATCTCTATTTATGTTCTGTTCATTTGATGATTAGATTCTATGCATTATGTGATTAGTTTTGTATACCACTTGTTGATTACAATCTTGCTAGGATAAATTGTTATACAATTGATCTTGGATTGACAACCTTGATTGATTAGGAACATAGTGAATATGATAGATTGTTATAGGGTATATCAACCCCAATCATCTAGCCTTAATTTGTAATTAACCGATCCCACATTGACCCCCTCTCCTTAATCGGTTAGGCATTTTGGTAGGAAGTGTTTGAGTTTTGTTTTGACGGCCTATTCACATCTAATACTACAAATGATTCATAAGTATGAGATTAGTTCATTAAAGTAGCTTGATGAGCATTGCCCATAATCCACTTGCAACTTCATCATTTCCCTAATATTCTCTTAATTGATTACATCCATTATCTTATCAAAGATTTTTTAGCATTCTATTTTTTCTACCATTTTTGTTACATTTACTTTACATGTTATGTTTGATGGTTTCTCAAACCATACACTATCAAAACTACCATGATTTACTTTATTGCAATTTAGACTAGTTAATTAATCCAACTAATTACTCTAATTCCCCATGGAACGAATCATTGCTTACCGTTTTATTAATCTTTTATCCTAAATGGATTCCTAAGTGGTTAAACATGGTTTTCAAGTGAACATATAAATATATTGTTTTGTTGAGTACAAAACGGCCTCATCACTTATCAATAAGACTTCGGAGGGTTATTTTCACTGTTCTATAGGGGTTCATCAAGGAGATGTTGGGATTTATGCCACAAAGCTTGTAATTTGTAAATGTTATAAATTCATTAATAAAAGAAATAGTTATTTCATTCAACTAACATAACTCATACACTTATATTATATGTGCTAAACATCTAAGATTGCTAGATATAATCTTAAACTGAGTATATGAATATCATATACAGAGGAATTTATTTTGAGACATGCAATCTAAAGAGTCCATAGAAAGCAAATAAAGCTGGGTACTTTATTTGTGGTTAATCTACAGCTGCGGTCCATTCCGTAATGTACGGTGGTCTTAATCTAGACTACTCATATGGTGATATGATGAAAATATATATGCGGTGTCTAAACAACTTAGAGGGGGGGTGAATGGGTTGTTAATCTGATTAGTTACTAATTTTTCAGATTAGTCAATATTACAAAAATTAACCCAATACAATCAAATATAATCAACGTAATTAAAGTGCGGAAAACAATAAATAACATGTTGATTGATTTACGTGAGAAACCCTCAACAAGGAAAAACTCACGAGCTACTCTACTAGCTAGACACGGCCATCAAATCTACTATATGTAATGATGTTTACAACCTAGGTTGATCTCTAGTCACACTATTCTCAGTCACTAACCCACCACTATTACCCGCAGGCCTTTTATAGTGATTCTAGACCAAAATGTTCATGCACTACACACCGGTAATCACAAGACTTAACTCTCAATGAAGAAATCAATAACCTATGTGAATATATAATAATATCCAATTACAAATAATGCTAAGCTACACTAAATTCTTATTTAGAGATTAAATGATGGCAATAAAATCAATCCTAGATATCAATATGTCTAAATGAATGCTCATAAAGACCTAACTAGATATAGATATGAAAACCTAAAATCTAGTCATCAAACAAAAGCCAATCAACACAAGTTGTTAATAAATATGGCAAGGACAATAAATGCAATCAAGAAATGCAATCAATGAGTCCTAATCAACAATGTCTAAATGCAAAGCATATAGACTTAGCTAGAGGGCAAAATGGTCCTAAATGCTAGCTGTAAAAGAAAACCACACTCAACCAATATTCAAAGTCTCAAACATTTTAGAAATAACATTAAGCAAAGAGACATGCATTTAATTAACAAATAAATGCTAAACCTAGGCAAACATGTCATAAGAATGAAACAAGAGGTTCTAGGACATGTAGAAATTACCTATTCAAATGCTTGGATGATGCTAGGAAGATGCTAGATGCTCATGGGAAGGTGTTTGGTTGAGTAAAGGTGAGTTCTTGAGAGTTTCTCTCTCTAGGGTTTGAGTTTCTCTCACTATAATCTGATTTTGAGCTCACTAAAACGAGTTAGGAAGAAGAAGATATATTTATAAGAGCCTTACATGAAGTGGAGTCGTTTTGGAAAAGAGTAGCCCAAAAACCCATCAAGTGCACTGGTCGTGCTCTGGTCGAGTAATGCACAACCAGTGCATATCTTCTGACCCAACAAGCATATGACGACCAGCGTAAGACCAACGGTGATCCTCTACCTGAGTTGTGCTGGTGTGGCGCATGTCGACCATCGCTAGACCAACGCAATACGTGGGTGTTGCACGGGTTAGAGGACCAGCGCACACCACAATAATGCACATAGAAATATCAAAAATGTGTAAGTGTGAAGAGTGAAATGAGTACACACAAAAAGCAATGAACATACATGCATGCAAGAGAAGTGTGTGTGTGCAACTAATCTCTTCAATAAGGGTTAAGCACAAGTGATTTTACCTTCAATGAGCTCTTGTGCTTAAGGGCTTGAAATCTAATTAAGCTTAATCACGAACAAGGAAGCCCTAAACTACCCATACATATTAAACCCTAAATATGGTTTGTCATGAAATAAGCCAATCAAAATTAAAGAACTTACATATGAGAATGGAGGCACCTTATATGATATGATCATATGGGATTGAGCCACGATCTATGTGAATCTATCACCAAGATCCGTTAGTTGAAAAGATTCATATATATCGACAAATGATGGCTGTATATGGGTGATCTAAATCATGAGTGTCTTACTGACTCCTTTGAGTTAGATCGTGTTTCTTGAAATACCATGGGTGATATCGGAGTAGCATTCCCGATCAATAACTCCGTATATTGGAATCACAGTTTGTCTTGTGGCTAGGAAGGTATGCACACAATAGTGGAATCCAATCCTTCTTGCGAGAAGTAGATGAGTAGTTCCCTTAACGGTTGATTCGGGACTTGAATGATTAAGAGTGCTCTCCTTCTTCCACAAAGGAATGAAGGATATAATCATTCATTAGAGAATCAATGGTACTTAAAGGAAAAGATATAATTAGAGAGGTATAACAGACTTTATGACCTAGCTCTAATTATGAACTACTTGTGGAGAATCATACCATATGTAATAGCTATATCGATGGACACTGATTATTTGGTTGTATAAAACATCTATGGTTATGAGAGTACAACCTTGAGTTTTTAGTGCAATAACTCCAAAGTTAATAATTGTGAAATATTAATTAAAGAGCTTAATTAATTTTTCTAAGTATTATTGGAGCTCAAAACTGTGGGTCCAATAGGTCCCCTTGCTAGCCCTTTACGATTGATAGTAACAAGGCTCATGGAGAATTGGATAGTCCAATTAATTATGTTACGAAAGTAACTTAAATATATTATGGGAATTAATTAAATGATATGATTATTTAATTAATATATTAATTAATTAATTATTATTAAATAATGTGATTATTTAATTGATATATTAATAATTAAGAATTATTAATTGCTATTTGAAGGTTTCAGTTTCAAACATTGACAAGAGCAAAAGAATAAAATAATAAGAGATTATTTTTATTTGCTTTAAAGAGGTCAAAGGTTCAAACCCTAGTGGAGACCGAATTAAAAATGATTTATAATCCTATTTTGACTTGGTTTACTAAACCCTAGGATCCTAGTATATAAGATATACTTATCAGGAAAAATAAACTAACCAAAAACCTAATTGAGAGAGAGGGGTGCGGCCACATAGAGTAAGGAAAGAAAAAGAATTTTCTCTTCCCCCTACCTTGGCCAAATTCACAAGAGAGGACAAAGGGTTGTCTTTCGGATCTCTCAAGCCTCCATTCAACTGCTCCTGGAATCAATGACGTGCCTACACATATAGTTACTAGATCACAGGACATAGCTCGGAAGGTTTAGTGGTGAAGGATCGAAAAGAAAATGAATGAGTGTTCTTCAAAGGTATGAAAACAAATCTCTTTCTCATATTCATGTATACAAAAAGGTCTAAAGACGATAAATTTTTTAAAACCTATCAATCTTAGATGTCCAGAAGTTTGACATGGTGTATACTGTGATTGGTGTCCTTGCCTGTGCAGTGGTCTCGTCCACGAAGTCTTCTAGGGCTTCCACACGGTGTGTACCGTGATTTGTGCACTTGCACGTACCACGGTTTACACATCGGTTTTGATGGGATTTTGTTGTCCAAGTTCAAAACGACGTCATTTAGTCTAGGGCTTCATATATATATATATATATTAAAATTTCATATTCTTGAGAGCTTAAGAGTGCCTTGCAAGAAAAGCCATCAAGATTCAATCTTTTTTGACCAAAAACCCCAATTCCCATCATCTATTCATGAATCCAATATCATCTAGCATCATCTAGGTTGTATTCTCTCGTGAGTCTTCATCAATACACATGATTTAGTAAGTAGAACATCACCTTCATTCATTTTAGTGTTCTTGCTTAATAAGAAATCTCTTTTATCACTTGTTTGCATCGAGCTTAAGTTTTTATCTATAAGTTGAGATTTTTGTGCTGATTGTTGGATTTTGTATTGTGATAGCTATTACATCTAGGTTTGTAGTTACTTTATATAGCTAAGTTATATGTATGCTCTATAGCAACATGATATCTAGGATTGTTTAACTTGTTCATCCATGATTAGATAAACATTAAATGTATTGACCTAGCATTTATGCATTTAGAATACTCTTGATATTCACATAGGTTGTTATCTATTCTTTAAGTGTTAAGCCTTGTGACTAAATGGATTAGTGCATAAGCAATTTGATCTAGGATCACTATTAAAAGCCCGCCGGATAGAGTGGAAGGGTTAGTGACCAAGAATGGTTTGATTTGAGGTTAACCTAAGTTGTAAACTTTCATTCAAATAGTGGATTTGAGGTTCGTGTGTGGCTAGCACAATAGCCCGTGAGTTTTTCTCAGTTGAAGGGTTTCTCACATAAATCAATTGACGTGTCATTTATTATGTTCCGCCTTTAAATTGTCAATTGATTGCTTGTTATATTTGGTTAATTTTGAATATTTACTAATCAAGAAATGTTGGTAATTAACTTGATTAAAACCTATTCACCCCCCTTCCCCTTCTAGGTTAGTTTAGATACATAATATATATTTTCAGAAACCTCCTTCTTCAAGCATGAATTCCAATCTCCTAGTGTCCTTCCTTAAGTAGTGATGAAATGAAGGTAAGAATGGTGGATTTGGTGTGAGAATTGGTGAAGTATTGGTGAAGGATGGGTTTGGATGAATGGGAGTATATTCCTAGATCTAGATGAGGTAATATCTCTGACAATGTAAGTGTGGGCGTGTGGGAACAATCAAAACAAAACATATTTATAGGGTTCATGAAATAGGTCTGAAATGCTGATGTAAGTGGATCTGTGCCCGTAGTGTGCGGGTAAGGACCCGCGTAGTGACTCGCGCATTGGTAAATTCTGAAATCTTCATTCTCGGTACGCAGGTAGTGTGCAGGTTCTTACCCACACATTGGGCACTTTTGGTTTTCTTGTTTCTTGGTATGCGAGCAGTGTGTGGGTTCTTACCCGCACATTGAGCACTTTTGCCATTTGGAGACTCTCAGTGTGCTGGTGATACGCTGGTATGGACCAGCGATGTCTGGAAGTGGACGGGTATGTTGACCTATGCACTGAAGCTTGCTTCTCTTGATTTCTGACTTGTTTCGCACCTGAAAGTCCCGCTTTCCACCTCCAACACCTAGAACACATCGAATGCTTGTAAACACTAGAAAAAGAGCCAATTAGACACATAAGTGCACATGAAAACGAGACAAAGGACTTGAAAATGAGGGCCAAAATATAGCACAATTTCGGCACGATCAGGAGCATCAACATTGAAGCCACACTTTGTAATCCAAATGATTTCTTCGTTCATATTAGAGCAACTACGTTTGAAAGTCGAGGACAGATAAAGAATAAATTCAATGTTGTTGCAATATAGGAAATCCCCAAACAAAACTTTGAGTAGTAAATAACTCTTTTTCATACATCTACTTTTTAAAACAATACTGTTAGCTTATCTAAAACCCAAACTAATTTTGATAAACATAATTTTTTGGAAAGGTTTATGGAAGTTTATGGTTTTAGACAACCATTAACTTTGAGTCACTGGGTTTTAGATCTATGCTAACTTTTCATCATGTAAATTTTCTTAACTTTAGTAGTCATGTATTAAAATCTGTTATGTTAGATTACTTAGATCTTTAATAATAAGCTTCTTCTCCTCTCTAGTTTACTTGTTTAATATTGGATTTTAATTTATTGTCTAATTTGTCACTGAGTTTGTAACGACACAAATAAGTTTATTCTCTTATGTGATTCATATATATATTTTTTTTATGGGGTTTACTTGATTTTGTGATCCTTTACTAGGATCTAGTACAAGCCTACAAGGTATCTTTCTACTCTGTGGTTCGCTTTTTAGGTTTTTATATTTTGCTTTATTATCTGATAAATTACTAAGATACAACTAAGCTTCACATATTTTAGTTTTCTGAACTTAAAACTGGATTAATAATTTTTTTCAAGTGTATGTATATATAGAATAAAGAGTAATAAAAAAAAATTAAAATTTATCACTTTACATATATGTTTATACATGCAAAACTCAATTTGACAAACATATATCGGGAAGCACACCAAACCTAGTTTGGTAAAGTAGAGTAGATTATGATGAATGAAAATATGTTAAAGAAAATCTTGTAAATTTTGTATTATATATTAGTAATGTGTTGAAAATAATTCTTTAGAATATTGTAATAAAATTAATTTAAATTATTGCTTTTATTCTTAAAATATATTTTCAAAAATAATTTCACTAAATATTTGTTATGATATTATTACTTTATTATATTTATAATCACATATAAATTAATTTCTCATTTCAAAATGAAAATTGATAATACAGGAAATGAAAACAAAAAGAACGTATCCTAGATAATCAAGCGTTGCATCTAGAATGAGAAGTTTATAAATCATGAGATAACGTAATAAATAATACGGTAAAAACAAATCACTTACCGTATTATTTTAATTGATTTTTAATTTTTTTAAATAGATTTTCAACTATTTTTTAGTTGTATAACATTATTTATTTAAGTAATACTATTCAGCCCAAAAATCAACCTAAATGATGTGGCAAATGATTTGTCCATTAACCACATCATCTCACAATTTGTGTCGTGATAACAACTCACTTGACGTATCATCTAAGTTAAATTTTGGGTTAATTTTTTGGATCACTAACATTATTTTTATTTATAAATAAATAAAAAAGAAACGAGGATGCAACCTATTTTTAAATTGTAATTTGTGGCATATGGGACATTGGGTTGTCTAATAAAAATGAAAAGTGGGTCAAGAAAACGGACTTGCTTCTTAATTTATGTGTGTTCCTTTAGGACTCGTTTCGCACACCGTATTGGATTGTATTGGACTGTATTGGATTGTATTGGATTGTATTGTATTGTATTATATTGGACTGTATTATCATTAATACAAACATGTGTTTAGTGATGCATTGTATTATATCGTATTAGGTTATTCCTATATGATTTTATTGTATTTTATTATATTATAAAAATATAATATTTTTAAAAAATACTTAATATATAATTAAAAATATCTTTACCATGAATAAATCAATAAATACTTTTATATAAAAAATCAATAAATATTTATTTTAATTGAAACAAAAAATTTAAGTAAAATTTTCCTACATATTTTGAAATTAAAACAAATATATTAACAACATAACACATATTTTATCAATATTCCATATTCATTAAAAAAAAAGTGTTTTTTCTAATACAATACAACATAATACCACAAAATATAATGTATTAGTTAATATGGTGTTTACTATATTAGGCAATTAAAATATACTAAAATAATACAATACATTGTTTGCGCCAAACACTGTATTTTATTATTTTAATACATTTTAATACATTTTAATTGCTTAATACAATACAATACGGTCAAACAAACGAGGCCTTATTGGTTACATGGTATGAAAGATGACCATGCCAGTAGTACGTGCTCTCTCTAATCCTTATTTCACGTGGTTCATACATCTCTAATTTGTGGCATATGGGCATTGGGTAAGAGAAAATCAAAAGTAGTCATCCAAAACATTATAATTTTGTTTCTAACCATATACGAAAGTATAATAGTTAATAAACATATTTTTAAGAAATTACTTGAATACCCATATTAAAGATTTCAAGTTTTGTCAGCATTTCAAGTTTTTATAGAAGATTTTAAGTTTTTACTAAAAATTTCACGTTTTCTATCAACATTTTAAGTTTTTATAGAAGATTTCAAGTTTTGTCAAGATTTCAAGTTTTTATGGAAGATTTCAAGTTTTGTTAACATTTCAAGTTTTTATAGAAGATTTCAATTTTTCGTACCAATGATACTTGAAATCTTCTAGAAAAAACTTGAACCTAATTTAATTCGATTTTTCAAAAAACACACACAAAAGTGATGCAATAACGTTAAAACCATGTTAAAATAACTGTTTGCAACTCAATTAATGAACAAATGAAATATATTTACACACCTTAAACCGATTTAGAGCAAATCAGAATAGTTTGTCTTTAATAACTTCTTCAAATCTTTAACACAATTTCGAGATCAAACCTTCCTCTAGTGGGTCGATTTGCAAGAACAATAATGTAGTTCTTTTAGTCGTTCAATTTGCAGCAACAACAATTCGAATTTGATTAGAAAGAAGGAAGAGAAGAAGTCAAGAGACGGTAGAAAAAACAAAAGAAAATAAAAACATTATTAACATACACTGAATTTTTATTAAAAATATAGTTATTAACAACTAAACTTTCTATGTGGTTAAAAAAGAATTGGGCAATTATCATTTTAGTCCTTAAGTTTTGGTGAAACATCAATTTTTTAAGCGTGTTTACTTTTTTAGGACCTTTGGTCCTTCGCTTTTCATAAGTACATCAATTTGGTCCCATTATAGTTTAACCCTAATTTTAACGGTCAAACATGACAGAAAATACAAATTGACCATTTTACCCTTTATAATTAATTATTAAATAAAAAAACTAATTATTAAAAAAATTAAAAACTAAAATGAAAAGAAAATTAAAATCTCTAAAAAATACAAAATTTAAATTTATTTAAAAAATTACTTAAATTTTTTTTAAAATACAAATTCTTTCTATCATTTGCTCACCTAATCTCTAAATTCTTTCTATCATCAACACCACCACATCAAATCCAGAGATCGATCTCCACCTCCAAAACCTAACCTAAATCAAACACCCAAATCCTTCTCCACCAACATCCAAACCCTAGCCACCACCCTAACCCACCAACCAACACACAACCGAGGAGATCGGCACTCGATCCACCATCGCCGACGAAATCCCGACCGCCGCATTCCCTCTTTGGCTTTCTCTCCCATTCCCTCTTCTATCTCTCTTTGGCTTCTTTGATGTTTTTTCGTTCTTTTTTAATATCTGTTTTAAAAAATGGAATCTCCCAAGTCCCAAATTCAAGCGGCGGTGATGCTTGTGCGTGGCGGAGTTAGGAGTTCTCGGTCGGAGCCTCACGGCGACGTCCAGAATCCAATGGTGAGATCGGGCACTGCGCAAACGTCGTCAACCGAGCCAGCAGAGGACCACCGCCGATTCTCTTCTTCTCTTTCTCTCTCCGCTGCTTTGCTCTTTTGTTATTCAAACCAAAATCAGATTCACAGGTCCAAACGACGACGAATCGATCAATAGAGTTTTGATCTGATTACAACCGAGGCTGATTGAGTCGAAGGTAGAAGATGACTGAGGATGAGTTGGATCGGAGCGATTTGACTAGGACGCGTTCATCACCGGTCTAAAGACGAGCATTCCCAAATCTCACACGAGCAATCCAATGATTCCTAGATGATTTCCTAGGATTAATTGTATATCTGTCCGAATTTAAGTTTAATTATTAGCTTAAAATTATTCTATATCCAAATTTCTTAAACCAAATTCCAGGAACAAAAACCAAAAATCACTTCCAGAGATGATAATGGTGATTTGGTTATGATGGTGGACGAGTGATGATGGTGGATCGAGAGAGATGAGATTGAGGGAGATGAAGGTGATTTGGATTTGGATCGATGGAGATGAGTGATGATGGTGATTTGTTGACTTTATTTATTTATTTTTTTTTTTTTTGTAATTTGATCACCACCATCCATATCTGAGATAGACGGTGTAGATCAATCTACCTTTAAAAAAAAAATAGTCTTTTTATATAAATTAATTTTTTGGAAATCTGGGTTCCAAAATTTTTTTATTTAATTTTTCTTTGTTTAATTTACTCATTTGGATTTTAATTTTATTAAATGATTTTTTTTATTGACATGTGGCCTATTCCCTATTTAAAAGATAAAAATACCCCTACAACCGTTAAGTTTGACTGTCTGTTGACCAATAGATGGACCAAATTGATGTATTTATGAAAAGTGAGGGACCAAAGGTCCCACAAAACAAACAAGCTTAAAAAGTTGATGTTTCACCAAACGTTAGGGACTAAACTGATAATTATCCAAAAGCATTTATCATATTAGATGGTGTCATTTTTAACGATTTCCACGACAAGAAATTGGGTTGTCTAAAAGCGGGACAAGAAAACGGAATTGCTTCTTAATTTATGCGTGTCTCTACTCCCTATGTCGCGTGGTTCATGCATCTGTTGTTTTAACATTTAAGTTGGACTTGCAGTTGTTTTCTAGAAATAAAAACAACAAGAAATCTTCTACCAGGAGGCTCTCTTCTCTCTCTCAGTTTCTGTTTACATTCTTGTGAGTTTTCTCAAAACTTCTCTTTTCTGTTTTCATTTTTATATGCTAGTTTTATTTATTTATATTCTGTGGTTCTTGTATAATGTATTTTTTGGGGGGAAAGATTTTCTCAGTGAAAGTTTTGGTTCATATTCTTTCATGCATATGGGTCTATGTCGATTTTTTTTTTTCTTTTCTTTTTTCTTCAGCAAATTTGTACTGCTTCAGATTCTTTTCACTCTAAAGTGAGATCCTTGTCGGCACTCTTTATCGATAAGGATTAAGGATCGTAAGAGCCAGGGGCGTAGCTAGAAAAAAAAATTCGGGGTGGGCTAATCTAATTTTTTATTTCTTATTTAAAAATCCTAAAATTTTGAATTAACCACTAAATAAAATTTTTCTTTGTAATAATTAAATCAAAACGATACGAGAGAAATTTCAAAATAAATAAATAAATAAAGGATATACCTAGTAAAAGATAATGGTAACACACAATAAAAATTTTCAATGTATATTTTTCTTTTCAAATCCTCAAAAGTAAAATAAACCTTAACTTTCTTAAGATTTTTTTTTCTTTTCTAACTTTGTTATCCCATAAGAAGACACATTAATATACAAAACCTAAATCTCAATAATAAAATAGAATACTTAAATAACAATCATAAAATGCAAAACATAAAATTAAAATCATTCTAAGTAAATAAATAAATAAGATTAAAGTTAAAGGAATTTACTTTCAAATTGAGAGATTTAAGAGAAGAGAGAACTCAGAGAAGTTAGAGTCTGAGATTTGGGAAAGTGGAAAAGAAAGAAAAAGTGAAAGGTTTAGGAATCCATCGAATGATGATCGTTGAAACAAGATGAGTTTTTTTTATTTGTTTCATTTGGATTGATCTATTTTAACAAAGTTTTTGGACTAGATGGACATATTTTATAAAGTTTTGTTTATTGAGCTTTAGTAAGTTTAAAATATTTTTTACAGTTTTATTTATTGGGCTTTAGTAAGTTTAACAACCAGCAATCAAACTTAAAATTAATTTTCAAACTTAAAATTATTTATTGGGTTAATCAAATAAAACTTAAAATTATTTTTCAAAAAACTTGGGTGGGCTACAGCCCACCCAAGCCCCTGAAGGGCTACGCCCATGGTAAGAGCATCTAATCGACTCAAAAATAAAGTATCATATGTTCTCACCTTACTCTAAATTTATATTTCTTTAAGAATTGTTTTTAGAGTTTGTATATTTTAATTTCCAAATAGTGAGTACCAAAATTGAAATTCTATATTTACATTTGACAATTTCTATTTTATTTTTATGCTCATGCATTATAAATAAATATTTAACATTTATATCCTTTTTAATTTTTTAATTAAATTCAATTAATATATAATAAGTGTATATCAATGCTTATTTATTCTAACTATACTTTATATCATTTTCACATTAATAATTATAAGTTAGCACTGAAATAAAGACTCAAACAAATAGAGCAACATTAAAAAACTACCAAATGAAAATTAACATAAACACATTAAAATACAAATCATCAAAAAGAAAAAAAAATTAAATTTTCTTAACAAATTCATGCACTAATAAAAATAAAATGGTATTAAAATAATATTTATGAAAATTTAGTTTAAAAATAATTTTATTAATTAAAATAAAAAAGAATAATGAAAATATAAGTTTTTTGAAGATAGAGATAAAAACTGTGGTTGGAGTTGAAAAACTTTAGAGCATCTCTAAGAGATCCCTTAATCAAGCCTCTTAGCTTAATTAAAGGAGGAACTATATTTTTTACAGCTCCAAGATATCCCTTAATGACTACCTTAATTAGAATCTAGTGGAGCTCACTTACTTAATTAAGGGGTGGCTTCAGTCTCTCTTAATTAAAAGGGCTCCACATATAATGAAGAAATATAGTTTATGAGTATATAAAAAGTAATAAAAAATAAAGTGGGCTCCATATAAAATAATAATGAAAAATTATAATTAGTCATTTAAGAGAGTATTCTTGGAACACATACCCCTTTAACATCCCCTTACAAGAACATCCACCCTTAAATAAGGGGGTCTTCAATGAGACTTTTGGAAATGCTCTTAGAGATGGAATATGGAGAGAATATTCATTTTGAGACTCCAATTTAAAGATAATTATAGGATGAACGATGCTCTTAAGACAAAGACCAAATTTAATGGTTGTAATTTCATGGAAATGTTAAGGATTGCTACTGGTAAATTATCATTTCCCCCTGAGGTTTGCCATATTAGATAAACTGGTCCCTTTAGTTTCAATAATGACTAATCAACCCCCTGAAACCCTAAATATTGGTCATTTTACCTCTTTTGACAAGTTTTCCATCCAAAATCCATTTGGCTGTTAATTAAAAAATAAAAATATCTCCATAAGGGATTGAACCTTCAACCTTGTGGTTAAAAGGCACATGGTTTAACCAACTGGGCTACTCCAACATGTTGTTGAAGGATTGTCGATTTAACTATATATATATATAATTTGTTTAAAATAATTTAAAGGGGTTTTTACAATTTGGTCCCAATCTAATTGGGAAACATCACCTTTTTACTTGTTAATTGATTTTTCATCAAATTGGTTCTTATATAATTCAAAATAGCTCAAATTGGTCATACGGTTAGTCAAAAGTCATTAAAACTAACTTTTAGAAGGGTAGAAAAGTCATTACATTTGTTTCCAATTAAAAAATAGAAATAAAATTATTAATAATTGTTTATATATTACTTATTAATTAATTAATTAAAATAATGAATAGAGGAGATGATCTGTACCAATAAAAACATTTTGAAAAGAAAAAAAAACTGAGAAAATATAAATGAATAAATAAAAATAACACGGATAATTCTCCTTCATCATCGCATCCCTTTTTCAATCTCTTTCTTTTCAATCCCTTCACTTCTTCTTCTTCTTCTTCCTTTTGTTTTTGTTTTCTTGATTGAAACCGAATTTTACAACAATGGAAAACGAAAAAACGGTTCCTGAAAAGTCTGAAAGTTTTTCCGGCAAAGAAGAAGAGATCACTAGAGCTGTCCTTGACACTGGTGCTGGTGCTTCTGAGTCTCCAAAGGTTGTCGTGGAGCCCAAAACGGATTCACC
This sequence comes from Acer yangbiense, assembly GCA_008009225.1. NCBI lineage: Eukaryota > Viridiplantae > Streptophyta > Magnoliopsida > Sapindales > Sapindaceae > Acer > Acer yangbiense. Next base: position 24,218,979 of record CM017763.1, read on the forward strand.
AAAGGTTGAATCAAAGCCAAATGAGACAGAGTCAGATCAGATCAAAGGGGAGAAGACCGAAGAAATGTTGATGAGACCGAAGAGAACAAAGAGATGGATGGTGTTTGGGTAGTGAGAAAATGTAAGAAAATAAAAGCATTCAAATGAAAAAAATTGTAAGAAAATATAGCTTTTTTAAAAATCTGTTTTAAGGTTTTTTTTATTTTTTATAATTCGATCTCCACTGTCCACATCTGAGATGGAAGGTGGAAATCCATGTATATATATATATATATATATATATATATATAATTATGTGAAAAACTACTTAATTAGAGGGTAAACTCGTCTTTTCACTCATCCAAGATCTAACAGGGGTAAACAAGACTTTTAACTGATTTTATATCGGTTGACCGTTAGTTTGACTAACCGTAGGACCAATTTGACCTATTTTGAATTATATAAGGACCAATTTGATGAAAAATCAATTAACAAGTCAAAAGGTGATGTTTCCCAATTAGATAAACTTATACTGTATATATAATTTAAAATAAACTCATATTTAATAATAATATATAAAAACATATTTATGAACAAAAAAGAAAATAAGAAAACAAAAGGGAAAAAAAAAATTCAAAAAACGGAAATGTTTTTTAATTATTTTTCTTTTTCTTTTTTTTTTTTTGGATTTTTTCCCCTTTTCAATATATAGGCTTTGATTTCTGGGGGGTTTTTTGTTTTGTTTTGTTTTTTTTTAAATTAAAATTTTTTTTTTTATCAAATTGAAATAATATATTTTTTGGAAGGGAAAAAAATTCAAAAAAAAAAGAAAAAACTTTATGGGCTTTGATTTTTTGATTTTCTAGGTTTCCTTTTGTTTTCTTATTTTCTTTTTCTTTTTCATAAATCTGTTTTTATATATTATAATTAAATATGAATTTATTTTAAATTATATATAAGTTTAAAACATATTTAAATTATTTTAAACAAATTATATAACTATATATATATATATATATAAATCGACAATTTAATAATGAGCTGGAGTAGCTCAGTTGTTTAGAGCTTGTGGCTCTTAACTATAAGGTTGAAGGTTCAATCCTTGATGGAGGTATTTTTATTTTTTCATTAACTGTCAAAGGGATTTTGGATTGAAAACTTGATAGAATGGGCAAAATAACCAATATTTAGGGTTTCAGGGGGTTGACTAGCCATTACTGAAACTAGAGGGATCCGTTTATCTAATATGGCAAACCTCAGGGGGGGAAATGATAATTTCCCATTGCCATTTGTATGTAAAATTTCAAGAAAATTTATACTTTAGCCCTCATATTAGTGTGAAATTTAAATTTACTAAACTAACTTTTTTTTTTTCACAAAAACTTTTTCTTTTTTAACTTTCTTATTCACTCCACTATTTTTTTCTCTCCTTCCTCTTCTCTTTTCTCTTACTCTCCTCTCTCTTTCCTCTTTCTCTCTCTAAATGATAATAAGTGTTAATAAGAAATAAGCGTTGATAAAATTTTATACTTTTTATCGAGACAACTCCAATGATATATTATAAATGCAATTCCAAAATAGTTTGCCCAGTCAGAAGTGATAAAAAATATTTTACATCACGTTAAGAACACACTAAAGATTACACTTTAAAATTAAAAAGAATGATTATACACATAAAATAAACTAAAGTTTAAAGAAAACAAACTAAAAATTACATGCCGAAAACAAACTAAAGATTACTTGCTAAAATTAAAGAAGGGTCACATGCTAAAAATAAACCAGGTTTGTACGATTTATTCTTGTTTATAGGGTTTTTGAGTAGCTATTTCTTGGGTTCTTGTTATATGTAGGGCAAAGTCATAAAATTTTGTTCATGGCTATGATAAACTGGACGATGATGAGACACTGGCAATAACTTCTTTTTTTATTTTTTTTTAATCTTTTTTTTTTAATTTTTAAACAAAAATTTATGAATGTAAATAAATAAGCAAAGCACAACATGTTCATTTTTCTTTTTGAACAAGTTACAAGTTACAACTACTCCCACAAATCGAGAAAAAACTGTTCACACATAGGGATGGGCATTGGAAAAATGGGGATGGATATAGATCCCCCCCATTCCCATTTCCAAAACCCTTCCCCATCCCCCCAATTTCCCCATTTGGGTAAAATGCGGGTGGAGGAGTTTTGGGGGGAGGTATCCCCATTCCCATCCTCATTTCCCCGTTTTCCCCGTTTTCCCTTTTTCCTTGTTTAGAGATTGGGTGTATGGATAATTGTGTAAATGATATATTGATTCTTAGGAGTTTTTGTCTTCGTGGTCGTCCTGCTAAGGCTCTGATAATCAAGAGTGTGATTTGGTCACCTCCAACTCCTAGTTGGATCAAAGTTAATACAGATAGTGCTGTATTGGGTTCTCGGGGTGTTGGTGGTTGTAAGGGTGTTTTCCAGAATTGTAGAGCCTTTGTGAAAGGTTTTTTGCTATTCCTCTTGGGTAGGTTTTTGTGTTTGAGGCTGAGCTTCTTGTGGCGTCTTTGTCCATTAATTTTGCTTAGAAGTATGGGTGGTATCGAATCTGGCTTGAGAGCATTTCTTCCTATGTGGTTTAGTTGCTCTCTTCTCATTCGGTTTATGTTCCCTGGAGGGTTCCTTGGGCGCGGCAGTGTTGTATCTTTTAGATTTCGCAGATGGATTTTCAGGTGTCCCATATTTTTAGAGAGGGGGATCGAGTTGCAGATGCTCTTTCTAAACTTGCTTTAGAGCTGGAAGTGGACTCTTGGTGGTTCTCCACTGACTAACACCAAAAGCTATTCACAATCGTACGAGGCCGGTGGTGTAGTACAATGATAAGTACAGAATATCGTTCCCTCGAGGATTAGTTGATGAGTATCAAAATTGATTAACCTAATTACTATTTGGACAATCAAAATATAGTGAGGATGATTATACTACTCAGACGAATCAAAACTAAAATTAAATTAATTAACAAAACATAATTAACAAGAAGCAAACACACAAGCAAAAGGTTGTAACTTATATGAGATGAAAGACTAAGGCTTTCGAATCCTCCTACCCAATTACCAATAATTCGTAGACACACCATTAGAATAAAATATGCAAGTGTTAATGTAGACTCGTGTTACCCTTAATTAGTCTCTACTCTCTTTCAAGTAATAAAGACAACATATATGTGCACCAACAACCTATTTCTCAATGGTTATCGGAACTACACACAAATTCATTAAGCATAATGGCACACAAATGGAATCCTACAAGCTAGAATTGCATATTTCTATTTTACTAGACTTGTATCATGCATTTCATCGAGCACATTGCGTGTTTCTCCTTTCGGTACATCACACAACAACCAAATGACTATTAAATGCTAGCTAGACATTCAATAGTGATTAACACATGAAATACACATACAAAACACAAGCAATGAAAATAAAGTAGTGGTCTTTATTTGAGAATCATGGGAAAGGTTTCATCTTGGCTAAGGCCAAGATGATTTTAGTTCATGTTATAAATAATGGCTTCACAAAATATGAATTTAGCACAAGCCATATCAAATACAAGTAATAAATAAAGAGAGAAAGGTAAAGAGAAAACTATATGAAGAACTCATCCTCTCTTAGTTGATGGTTTGCTTAGCTTGCTTCTTCTTTTGGTACTCCCATTTATGCTCTAAGGTTGGGTTTTGATGGTGGGTAATGGTGGGAAGGTTGGATATTTGGTGTTTGGTGAGGTGGAATATGAGTTTGGATGGTGATTCGGTGGTTTGATTGGTGATTTTGTGAGTTTGGAAGTTAAAGATGTGTTCTTGGAGTGTTTGGAATGTCAAGGGTTGAGCCAGAGGTACATAAAATGGGTCGGAATTTAGGGCACGAAACCCTAGAGAAGCTGAGCTAGAGTACCTATGTGTTGGTGATGCGTTGGTCGAAGGGCACATGTACTGCTGATTTACTAGAAGAATTACGTTGGTGGAAGGGTGCATGTACTGTGCCGATCATCTGGTTTGTTTGTGCTGGTGTTGCGATGGATGAGAGGCGCTTGAACAACGCTGGATCTCTGGAAAACATGCGTAGGTGGTGCGTTGGTTTTAGGGATGAGCATTTATCCCTGGGGACCCAAATCCCCACATCCCCATCCCCATTTGGGGAAAATTGGGGTAATTTGGGGGGGGGGGGGGGGGGGGGGGGGGGGGGGGGGGGGGGGGGGGGGGGGGGGGGGGGGGGGCTATCCCCATCTCCCCATTTTCCCCACAAATTTATGAAAATGGGGATGGGGATGGGGATGGGGATGGAGGGAGGTGCCCCCATCCCCGTTTCCCCAATTCCCCCAAACATTATATATATATATATAATATTTTTATTCTTCTATTTTTCTAAGTATATATACATCTTTTGAATTTGTAATTGATTTTATTTTGTATTTGAATTTATGATTGATTTTGTGTTTTTCTAGTATGTAATTTTTAGTTAAATAGGGAAGACGGGGGAGAACGGGAAAACGGGGAAAACGGGGAAAATGGGGAAATGGGGATGGGGATAGGGATGGCGATGGAGGGACCTCCGCGTTGGGGGGGGTGGTGCGGAGTGTTGGTGGTTTCGAAAGTTGGGATTGGGATGGGGATGGGGGGACCTATATCCATCCTCATTCCCCAAATGCTCATCCCTAGTTGGTTTTGCGATGTTCGTACAGCGCATATACCTCTTCTTTTCTTCTTCCGTTCTTTAATTCTTTGATTCTTTAGTTTGGCCTTTGAATTTCCTTAACTTTGAACTATTACCCCTGGATTGCTAAGGAAACATGCACAAGCTTTTTAAACCGTTAAATACTCGATTTTCACTTGGAAAATGACGCAATTTATAGGATAAGGAGGCTATACCAAATGTAGAAATGAGAGTTATCATCCACCCCGACGTTCTATTCTTCTTTGGTTGGCGATGATTGTATGGGTCGGGAGTCATTTCGGTTTTCTTAATGCTTTCTGCTTCTTTTTGTTCGGGGCTGTTTTCCCCATGGTTTTTTGTGCTTTTGTGGTGGATGTTTTTCTTAACTTTTTTTTTTTTTTTTCCATTTATATACATAGATACTGTTTAGGAGTTTTTCAGTATATAATTATTTGTGATGCTTTTTCCCCTTATATATATATATATATATATATATATATATATATAATGTTTGGGAGGTCTCCCCATCCCCATCTCTATTTCAATTTGGAGATGAAAATCATCCACATTCCCACCCATTTCCTCCGAATGTGTCACAACATGTTCATTTAAATGTTCCAAAAGTTCTTATAATTCATCTAAGTAAACCCAACAAATAATAATATGCAAAAAAAAGTTGGAAAAAAAAAAAAAAAAAAAAAAAAAAATTAAGTTTGTCTGTTTGTATAGAAATTAGATATTTAAGCGTTGCAAATTTGCAATTGGATTGGATTGGGAAATCTATAAGGGGAATATATATATATATATATATATATTTTCTATTATCAGTTCGTCCTGACAATAAATATATCAGGACGAAGAATTTGGACCACTAGATTTACATGCTTTGACTCAAAGTGTATGCACTTGTCAAAAATTCTCCATAATCTATGGTCCACATTCTTCGTACTGATATATTTATTGTCAGGACGAACTGACAATAGAAAGACTATATATATATATATATATCATTTTCCAATGAACATACATCATTTTCTCTAATAATAAAATCAATTTCTTACAAAAAAAATTTTCTTACATTTTAAAATAAATTTTTTATTTAAATTTTATAATGATTTTATTGCTTTTTTAGAATATATTTTTATATATTTAATTTTCATTAAAATATTATATTATATTTTTTATTTTCTAACATATTTTTAGTATATTTTTTCATTATTTGTTTAGTTCAATTATAGAAAAAACCATTTAAATAATTATATTTCATTAGATTTAATAAAAGTCAACTAACTGTCAACTAATGATAGGGATTTTATATTGATTGTTCAAATCAGAGGGTTTGATTTGGTATTTGATCAAAAGTCGGGGGTTATTATTTATAATTTGTGGTATGTGGATGGGCATAGGATGGCAGTTGTGTAACCATCAATTATCCATGCAAGAATCATTAATTATCCATGGTCAGTGATGGGCATAGGGTGATCAGAGAATTGAAAGAAGAAAAGCGAGCCACGAATTCACGAAATGAAATTAATTGGAGAAACGACAATGAAATTGATTCTCAAAGAAATAAATTATTTGGTCATTATTCAGTTACGTGGTATGAAAGATGACCAGTCCCTCTCTCTCTCTGTCTCTGTTGTTTTGTCCTTGTGTGGTTGCCAGCAAGTTTCCACTTTCAACTGCTTTAAACATCTAAATTGAAGTTGTTGGTTTCAGGAAAGAAGAAGAAGAAATCTTCTACTCAGGCTCTCTTCTCCCTCTTACCTTCCTGTGAGTTTTCATAGAACTTCTCATTTCTGTTTGCATTTTTATATGTTATTACTTTATATTCTGTGAATCTTGTATTTCTTTGGGGAAAGATTTTCTTGGTGAAAGTTTGGTTCATATAATTAATATGAAAAATATAGTTTTCATTGAAAGAATATGAATCCTATGTAGATTTTTTGTTTTTGTTTGTTTAGCAAATTTGTAATGCTTCAGATTCCTTCACTCTCAAGTGTGATCCTTATTGTCACTCTTTATTTAAAATTAAAAAAAAAAAAAAAAAAAAAAAAAGCCAATATATACCTAACCACATAATGCCACATAACGGTTTGGAGGCCTACCTTTTATATATATGTTTTTTTTAAAGGCCCACCAAAGAAATACAATTATAATACTTTACAACATCCACAGCGGATCAAATAATGTATCAATCTAAAAAACATTTGGAAAAAATAAAAATGAAATCAATTCTAGGGTTATTGAAAGAAACACTATTATAATACTTAATTAGTACTTTTACTTCTAAAAATGTGAGACGGGTAATGTTTAAGTGATACATTATTTGATGTAATTATAAAATTTTTATTTGCTATTTTATTGTGTTGCAATCTTGATTTTTAGTTATTATATTGATTTTTATAAGTATTTACTATTTACTAAAGAAAAAAAAAAATTAAGTAAATATACATAGAGGATTGAGGCCCTCATTTTTATTGTCCGCCTCGAGCCCCCAAAATCTCAAGACCTGCCCTAAATAGAATATCAACATGTTTCCTCACCTAGCTCTAAATATATATCTATGAGAATTGATTTTAGAGACGGTTTATATTTCATCTTTAACCTCATGATTTGTATAGTTATAAATAAATATTTGGTATTTATATATATATATTTTACTTATTAATTAAATTCAAATAAATTATATCATTAAATATATATCATATAGATCTTTAAAATGAGACTAACATTGAATATTTATTAATAATTTTTCATTTATAAATGTTTACTTATTCTTATTATACTTTATATTATTTACAGATTAATAATTGTAAGTTAACACTAAAATAAAGATAACAAACATAGTGACTTTAAAAACTTTCAAATAAAATATAAACACATTAAAATAAGGATAGTAAAAAGAAAAAAATAACAAAGACTTGAGTAAAAAAAAATTATAATAAATCCATGAACTAATAAAAACGCAACATTTTTTAATAAAGTTAAAAAAATAAAATTAAAATATTATTAAAATATTTTTTTGGTGAAAATTTAGTTGAAGGATAAATTTATATAAAAATAATTTATCGAATAAAGTAGAGAAGAAGATAGGTTTAATTGGAGAAACGTTTATTGATAGGTTTGTGTTTTGTGATTGAAATGGTTTTTTTTTTTGTTTTGTTTGTGGAGTTCAATACTAAATATAATAGTTGGACTTCGATTTGGTCATGGCACATCAATTAAGATAGAGTAAAAGCCCACGTGAATGAGTAAATGCTTTACTATATGGGAGAAATGAAAAAATATAGCAAATGCTTTACTATATTTGCATTATGAATTTATGATGGTTGATTTATTGATAGCTACAGAAGAAGGGATTGATTCTGGTTGTGGAAATGGAGGGGAGAGAAATCGAAGAGAAGCTTTTGAGTGAGAGACAGAGTGAGGTAGTGAAACTCAAGGACAAGTTATGGATTGAAAACAAGAAGATGTGGATTGTGGCTGGTCCTGCCATTTTCACTAGATTTTCTACCTTTGGGATCAACTTAGTCAGTCAAGCATTTGTTGGGCACATTGGATCAGTTGAGCTAGCTGCCTATTCACTTGTGTTTACTGTCCTCTTGAGGTTTGCAAATGGTGTCCTGGTAAGTTTCTTGCTCTATCTAATGGCCTTTTTTTTTTTTTTTTTTTTTTTTATCTGAATTTAATTATACATTAGACAATTGCCAATTCCATTTTGAATGATTTCAGCAAATTTTGCATGTTTTAATCTCTAAGAATCATATGTAATGGGGGGATTTCGATTATCTTATAGATGTTTTTTTATGTGTAGTTGGGGATGGCAAGTGCATTAGAAACTCTATGCGGGCAAGCTTACGGTGCAAAACAGTACCATATGCTGGGAATATATCTTCAGAGATCGTGGATAGTTTTGTTCATTACCTCTCTTTTTCTTCTTCCAATCTTTATCTTTACGACCCCACTCTTGAAGGCATTAGGCCAGGACGATAACATTGCAGAAGTAGCAGGAACTATTGGTCGTTGGATAATTCCAACGGTGTTCTCCTTCATTGTGTCGTTTACCTGTCAAATGTTCCTACAAGCCCAGAGCAAGAACATGATTATCTCCTACTTGGCAGCGTTTTCAATAGCTATTCATGTCCTCCTTTCTTGGCTTTTGACGGTGAAATACAAGTTTGGAATTAGAGGAGCACTGCTGTCAACCATTTTGGCTTATTGGATCCCCAATATTGGTCAACTTTTGTTTATTACATGTGGAGGGTGTCGTGAGACGTGGAAGGGTTTCTCTTCTAATGCTTTCAAGGATCTCTGGCCTGTAATAAAGCTCTCCTTGTCATCTGGTGCAATGCTTTGGTAAGGTTTTTGTTTGTACGCGTGAGGATGTACTACGTACACTGATCACTCCATTGATACATATACTATATGGGTATTCTGTGTTTGTCTTTGACAGTTTGGAGCTCTGGTACAACACAATCTTGGTTCTTCTAACAGGAAACATGAAAAATGCTGAGGTTTCTATTGATGCTCTTGCTATCTGGTAATTGATTCATGGCCTCCTCTCCCTTTATGCATTTTGAGATTCACATTGGTTCTCACACATTCTTCATTTACAGCCTCAATGTCAACGGCCTGGAAATGATGATATCGCTTGGTTTCTTGGCTGCAGCAAGGTATAATTAAGTAATTGAAGAGAATGTTTTATTCCTATAAATCACATTATATCGGTTCGAATTTGAAGTTTAACTTACAGTATCTCAGTTTAAAATTGAATAATGGCTTCACATATATTCAATTATGTTCAATGAGATGCAGAATTATGGTTGCATTGATTAACATTTTGTTCCTTGTTTTGGTTGGAAAATTTTCAGTGTTAGGGTGTCGAATGAGCTTGGAAGTGGAAGCTCAAAGGATGCAAAGTTCTCTATCGTTGTGATAGTTCTTACATCATTTATCATTGGATTGGTGCTTTTTGTGTTTTTCCTGCTCCTTAGAGGACGTCTAGCGTATATATTTACGAGCAGTCCGCAGGTGGCTAGAGCAGTTGCAAATCTATCACCTCTGCTTGCTTTCTCCATACTTTTGAACAGTGTTCAACCAGTGCTCTCCGGTAAAATTTCCCTTTCTGGGATTTGGCTTTTACGTACGTTGTAATAATTTAAAGGAATATATATGTTGGTAAAAGTGTGTCATAAAAGGTATTCTTGAACAGGAGTTGCTGTTGGAGCTGGATGGCAAAGCATCGTAGCATACGTCAACATAGCAAGTTACTACCTGATTGGGATTCCTATTGGAATTGTGCTTGGTTATGCTATAAAAATGGAAGTCAAAGTGAGTTATCTTTTCTCATTCTTCACATTTACACTTCTATAGAACTTGTTTGCATGCGCACATATGCGATTCTCCAATCTTTCGAATTCCTAGGCATGAAACACATAATGTTTTTCATGACAGAAGTTCTGTTTTTCCTCTGCAGGGTGTTTGGATTGGAATGCTATTCGGAACATTTGTTCAAACTGTTGTACTTATTATTATCACATGGAGAACTGACTGGGATAAGCAGGTAATCTTGGTTTTCCATTTCGCTTTATCCTTTTAAGCAGATTACACCTTTGCTGCAGGTGCTAATATTAATTAGAAGCATCTGTATGTGCAGGTAGCTAATGCTCGTAGACGCGTTAGCGCATTGTTGGTTGTAGAAGCAGAAGAATCAAGGCCAAAGAGACAAGAAGCATGACATCCGGCCAGTACCTTGGCTCGAGGTTCTAACTGGATTAATGCTCAGAATGATAAGTTTTCCGTTCAAGTATTCATATATATTAGCATTGAATTTTTAGACAAGGTTGGAATGGTGATATCAGCCTTGCTACCCTCTCAAATTTGAAAGAAGTTTGCTTGTGGTGTTGTGTGTACTCAAATTGGTGCATACCATTTTATTGTTATTATTATTGCATGAAAGATTTTTGCAATTGAGTTGGCCTTCTGATAGATTCATCTCAAATGCTTTTTGTTTATTTGCTTACATTGATGCACGTTTTGAAATTTTAATTAAACTGAAATAATACAGGCGGCTTATTTAAAAGGCTTTGACAACTAATCTAACAACAATGAAATACTAGAATAATAAACATATATAATAGGGGGAATTACTGTTTGGTCCTTATCTTTTAAAGAAACCTCACTTTTTTTACCCCATTCACTTTTTTACCTCACTCTAGTACATCTAAGTGGGATACACAAAGTGGGGTTAATTGCACAAACATACCCTCTATTTATCTAATAAAATAAATTTTCAAACAAATGCCCTATTCAAACACAAACATCCCAATTAGAATGTGTTTGGGGTATGGAAAGTCAATAGTGCCTTTAGATAAAAGAGAGAGGTTATTTTGGTGGGTAAATTTCACAAACAACCCTGAATTTATGTGTAATTGTTTAAGTATTCATTTTTTTTTTCTAATAATTACATAAATATACCCTATCGTCAGTTGACTTTTGTTAACTTTAACCTTTAACCACATTTGTATCCCGAAATGACTAAACTGCCCTTGAAAACTTATTTATCTTTTCTTTTATTATTTAAATATATTAAAAAAGTATTTACTTAAAAATTTGAAAAAATTGGTACAATTTTGTTGTTGTTTTATTTCTATCATTTTTTTTTAACACAATCAAAACCCACAAAACTGGAAAAATGGCTGTGGTTAGTGGGTTTTGATTGTGTTTAGTGAGTTTTGTGGGGTTTGGTTTTGTTGATTAAATGTAATTGTTGGTGGGGTTTGATTGTGGTGGAAATGGTGGAAACTGTCACCATTTTAAACTGAGTTGGTGAGAATGTCAGTGGGTTAATAAGTTAAGTTTAAAAGGCACCTATTATGGTGAACTACCAAAATTGCCCTTAGTTAATGATTTATGTTATTCAGTTTGGTCTTTTCTCTGTCCACACTTGCAACAAAAACGTCAGTAGGATTTAACTCAGTTACTCTGTCTCTCTACAAATAAAAGTTCAAGGTGTTGCCCCGACTTTCTTCTTCAGTAAAATAAGGTAATATTTCTTCATCCTGCTTGTTTGAATATTTCGAGCATTTTAGTATTTTGTTAAACTGAAGCCATTGTTATAATTTAAGAACTTTTCTTTTTATTTTCGAGCCTTTTTGAAACAATTCGTGCCTTTTTGCTCATGAATCGAGCCTTTTTGAAACACAATCGTGCATTTTTGGTCATGAATCGTGCCTTTTTGAAAAACCTTTCGTGCCTGTTTGAAACAAAATCGAGCATTTTTGCTACAAAATCGTGCTTTTTTGGTCATGAATCGTGCCTTTTTGGTCATGAATCGTGCCTTTTTAAAAAACTTTTCGTGCCTTTTTGAAACAAAATCGAGCCTTTTTACTACAAAATCGTGCCTTTTTGGTCATGAATCGTGCCTTTTTGAAAAACCTTTCGTGCCTTTTTGAAACAAAATCGAGCCTTTTTGCTACAAATTCGTGCCTTTTTGGTCATGAATCGTGCCTTTTTGAAAAACCTTTCGTGCCTTTTTGAAACAAAATCGAGCCTTTTTGCTACAAATTCGTGCCTTTTTGGTCATGAATCGTGCCTTTTTGAAAAACCTTTCGTGCCTTTTTGAAACAAAATCGAGCTTTTTTGCTACAAATTCGTGCCTTTTTGGTCATGAATCGTGCCTTTTTGAAAAACCTTTCGTGCCTTTTTGAAGCAAAATCGAGCATTTTTGCTACAAATTCGTGCCTTTTTGCTCATGGATCGAGCCTTTTTGAAACAAAATCGTGCCTTTTTGGTCATGAATCGTGCCTTTGTGAAAAACATTTCCTGTCTTTTTGCTACAAAATCGTGCCTTTTTGCTCATGAATCGAGCCTTTTTGAAACAAAATCGTGCATTTTTGCTCATGAATCGTGCCTTTTTGAAAAAAAACATTTCTTGCCTTTTTGGTCATGAATCGAGCCTTTTTGCTACAAAATCGTGCCTTTTTGGTCCTCATTCGTGCCTTTTAAAAAAAAAATGTCGTGCATTTTTTGTCATGAATCGAGCCTTTTTGCTACAAATTCATGCATTTTTGCTACAAATTCATGCCTTTTAGAACTGAAATCGTGCCTTTTAGAACTGAAATCGTAACTTTTTGAACTAAAATTGTGGCCTTTTCAAATCGTGCCTTTTTGAACTGAAATCGTGTCATTTTTAATGGTTTGTGATTATTAATTTGACAGCCTCATGAATCGGATTAGAATAGTAATATCTTACAACGGTCGATGGGAGCAGTTACTCGACGGAAGTCAGAGGTTCGTTGGATCTGATAACCGAGGAATGTATGTGTCAAAGAATTTGACTTACGATGAATTGGTGGCGATCGTGCATACTATTGTGAACTATGATGTAAACAAATACAACGTTGATTTGTCATCAATATCAATAGTTCCTGGCAGTACGTGTCGCACATTTATAAGCAATGACGACGATGTCCAGTTTATGCTAGGGGAAGATCGAGTGATCCCTCAAGTATGTGTCAGTCTTATTGAGCGGACAGCTGGAGATGTGTTAGGGAATGATATTCCTCCTCCTGAAAATACCCTACAATTTGGATCCTTTAGTGGTAGCAACCAAGTGTTCACCCAAAGGAGTGGCAGCGAAGGTGGGAGAAACATGTTTGGTGTCCCACAAGTTGTGGTTGACCATGCAGATGCCGCTGAGACTCAATTTGGTGATGTGTTTGGTTGTCGAATTGAGCAGTTTGATGCGCAGTACAATGAGCAGAACAATGACAATTACCCGAACCATGAGGTGGATAATGAGGCAAATAATGAACATGTTGATGATTTGCAAAATGCGGATGAAGAGCATGCATATATGCAAACACATGGTAGACGTGTAGAAGGAATTAGTGGCACTACACCAGATATGCCTGGGACTTCCGAGGTCCGTTATAATGTGACAACATCTGATTCTGTTAATGCGACAACTTGGGTTATTCCGGGAGCAAATTCATACTCGTTTGGTACTGGTAGAAGCAGCACCTTGGAAGCGCAAGAACCGAGAACCATGATTTATAAGGGTCAATTTTTCCCGAGTAAAAAGGATTTGAAGAGGCTAGTTGGCGATTTTGCGATTTTGCGATGCGTCAGAACTTTGAATAGAAGGTGAAAAGGTCCAATAAGACAACTTTACATCTGATTTGCATCATTGACGACTGTACGTGGAAATTAAGAGCGGTGAGGAGAGAAGAAGGGACTTACTTTCAAGTCAGAAGTTTTGTCAACGAACACACCTGTCCCTTGGAGGAGATTCACCGTCGCCATCGACAAGCTAGTGCAACCACAATCGCAGAAGTCGTTGCACCTAGACTTCAACAAGCCGATGGTCGTCTCATGCGTCCGAAGGACATAATCGCCGATATGAAAACAATGTATGGCATCCAAATCATGTACAGTAAGGCACATGATGCCCTGCAATATGCATTGTCATTGACCTATGGAACGCATGAAGAAAATTTCCAACTGCTGCCATCTTTTGCATACGTTCTGGAACAGCAAAATCCAGGCACAATCACAGACTTACAGTGCGCAGATGATGGTAAATTTCTTTACTTTTTTATGTCGTTAGGGTCCTCAATTAGAGGTTTTCGGAGGTGTATGCGTCCTGTGATTGCAGTTGATGGTACCCATTTGAAGGGAAGATTCGGGGGTACAATGTTTGTGGCAACTGCACAAGATGGAAACGAACAGGTGTATCCAATTGCTTTTGGGTACGGTGACTCAGAAAACAACCTTTCATGGGAGTGGTTTTTGGAGTGCTTGAGAGGTGCCCTTGGTCATATAGATGATCTGGTTTTCATTTCCGATCGTCATGCAAGCATTGAAGCAGGGATTTCTAAAGTGTTCCCTTATGCAACCCATACCATATGTTGCTGGCATTTTGGTGAAAATATGAAGAAGCGATTCCACAGAAAAGATGTTGCCGACATAATGGATAACGCTGCTAGGTCGTACAGCCAAATCCACTACGATCGCCACATGGAGGAGTTACGTAGGCTGCACAAGGGTGCATACGATTATGCCATTGATGCCGGTCCACACAAGTGGTCCCGTGTTCATTGCCCCCAAAGAAGGTACAGGTTGATGACAACAAATGTTGCAGAGTGCATAAACTCATGCCTAAAATTTGCACGGCAACTGCCATTGATGACACTGGCAGAGTTCATTCGGAATATGCTACAAAAGTGGTTCCACGATCGTCATACAAATGCACGGTCAATGCGTCATCGATTGACCGACGCAGCACATCTTGTGATCCTCAAACGTGTCGAGAAATGCGGTTATATGACCGTAAATGCAGTTGACTGGAACATATTTTTCGTCAGACACAAGGCAAAACAGTGGACGGTTGACTTAGCCCGGAAGACATGCACATGCAACAAATTCCAAATGGACTTTTTACCATGTTCACACGCACTCGCAGCGGCAAGGTACATGACTTTGTCCATTTATTGCTTTATAGTACCTAAACGTGAATCTCACTGTTTTCATTGTTGCAGGGAGCGGAACTTGGATTTCACATCTCTTTGTGCGGACTACTACAAGAGGGAGACACTTATTGATGCATACTCGGTTCCTATAATGCCTATTGGTCATCCTTCTTCATGGGTAGTGCCATCCGACATCGTAGCGCGGGTGGTTTTAAATCCAAGGACAAAGAGACAATCCGGTCGCCCGATGGAGGGTCGACATGTCTCGTCTTCAGAGAGGACAGCCACACAGTCGTGTAGAAGATGTGGACAACCAGGACATAACAGCAGGAAGTGTTCCAACCCGCCTATGGTTAATGAAGGTCCTAGTACTATTGTACCCGAACAATACCGTCGCAAGTGCAGCATCTGTCATTCAACTGGACACAACAAACAAACGTGCCCTCAGAAGGACTCTATCGTGGAATGAATGGAGTCTTACAAGAGGAGACTTGACCCCACATCATAAATGCTGTCATGGAAGCGATTGAAGGGATGAGAGTTGCATTGGGTGCTGCTATAGGGGCTTTTCCATCCTGCTCGGAAGGTTAGAGAAGTGTACTGGAAGATTTACAACTCCCTATATATTGGCACTGAAGATGCTCTTGTGGCTGCTTATCCAACACTAGACGACGAGCATAATAACATATACAGTAGGCCAGAGTTAGTGATGTTTATTTGAGTGCAACGAGTTTCAGCTAGAGAGGACGAAAAGATGAACGATGCAATCATCTTAGGGCTTATGTTTTAGACATGTGTTTTGGATTTTAACTGCTGTAGTTTGTTTATTTCCACAAGTCACCATACCAGTTGATATACTCATATATGGTATTTTTTAACTTTTTGTATGCTTTGATATATGTCAATATATGGTACTTTTTAACTTTGTGTATGCTTTGATATATGTTAATATTTTAGAAATATTTTATGTTCGAAAATATTTTTGAATTTAGTTGAACTTTGAACTGCAAACAACTTGAAATAAAAAATTAATAATTTCATTAACAACAGCTCTGTTATGTACAACAACTACAACGTCCTGGAGTTACAATAAACCTCCACGGCCATCTTTTGCCGGATGATGGCCATATCGGCTTCCGTCCAATCGAATGTATCCCTGTTCGCCGTCAGGTACTCAATCATTCTCAACGTATGGGCACCACAGTTTCCCCTGCAATTAACCACATGAACAACCATTAGCATTGATACATTTCTTCACCGATTGGGATAGAATAACAACTTGAAATAGTCATACCCCGATTCCTGTTGGGGCACCCGGTCGGCTGACACAAATAACATCCGAAACGGCCCATCCCTCTTTTTGTAAGTCTTGTCACCCGGTTGTCTATTCCTGTGAAAGTGCACCGTATAGAGCTGAGAGGGTAGCAAATAGCGCAGACATGCAAACTGGGCATTCCTGTGCCTAAATGGGACATCCCGTCTGAACGGGTCAAACACAAGAATGTGCCCATACTGCAGATCGATGCTGGCCATGATCCAATGCATACCTCTAACGTTGCAAGGAATCAGAACCTGCAGGTGTTTCTCCAAGGTGTTATCAAAACTCGAATAAACATAGACGCAAAACTCGAATAAACATAGACGCAAAACTCGAATAAACACTTACAATGTCAACATCATGCCAAGGCCGATTCCCTAACAGGAGCTCCCCACGGACCACCATAAGCTCATCACGGGACCACTGCTGCTTAAACACAGACCAACCTGATGGGGGTTTCCTCTCCTCACCAGTGCCGATTCTGTCCCATTGGTGATCTAACAATGTCTGAAAGAAAATTAACTGAAACGTTAGGCAGAAGATGTATGAACACATCAATGTCAAAGCGAAAACCGTATAATATTAACACTTACAAAGAATTGTGAATCCAGTATGTTGATCCTCGAACCGTAGACAGTGGGGTGCAATCGCTGACGCCTCCGGACAATCTTCAAGTATGCGTCAATGTGCTAAAAATTTGAACAGTTTGTATTGTTAGGATGCAACCATTTATGACTGAGTTTTATAAAGACAGTTCAAGGAAGGAACATACAGTATCCTCCAACTCCATGAAGTTGGTTTGCAACCGGTGGAACCAAGTGACAGGAACACCAACTGGGTCGTGCAGATCCACATCACGTCTGCATAAGTAGGGAAAAAGTTACATAATACTAACTTACATATTTGTCGAAAAAAAAAACTATAAACAGAATGTAATACTTACAATTCCCCCGACATGCTCCTCTTATAGTCTTCGTACGCCTCAAGCTGTTCAGGATCTAACAGTCCATGTGGATTCCATTCATGTGTCGGCGGCGGCATCACCCGTGCCCTCTTTGGTAGACAGGGGTCTGTGTATGGGCTCTGTTCCATCCAACCTCGACGTCGAATCCGGTCTCCACGCCTTAGGGGTGGGGGAGTCTGTTCCGGACCATGGCGATCGGTGCGGTCTGAGGAGGAACTCGGTCCCCGTTGATCGACCTGTGACCGTGGAATCCGAAGAACCAAATCTCTCCTCGAGGATCGCCTGGAGGGGTCGGCTATGCTTTGGTCGATCGGAGGCTGTGACGTGCGGTCAGTGGACAGCTCATGGATTTCAACAGGATCATGCAGCAGCTGTGATGAGCGGTCTGCGGTGACTGCCTGCGATGGTATACGTTCCAATAATGCTGTCTCTGTATCAGCGGGGACCGCCGGTTGTCCTAACGCATCAGGAGCCTGCTGCTCGGGTACTGTGTCTGTAGTATATGCCTCCCCATGTCTGGCCCCTGAGCCTGTCTCATCATGATCAGTACCTGTCCTGCCTGTACTGAATGCACCATCATAGTCATGAAATGGTTGGTCATCGAACGGTGGATCCTCCTCCATACGCCCCTGCGACGGCGGACCCTGCGACGTCGGACCCTGTAGCGTCCGAATCATAGCCACCAACTCCAGATGCTGTGAATTTCTTTTCTCTTCATTCTTTTGGATAGCATCCATGACATCCGTCCGTAATGTTCGAACAGCATCCATCACTTCTGCTAATTTCTGCTCCCAGCCCTGAAAGGATTGCAGACTCTGTCAGTACTAAAACTATTAAGTCAATGGAAAGTAAAGCATGCGGTTAAAAAAATGCTTATGTACCTCCGGATGGTCTTCAACGCCTTCAGGTTGCTGACCTTCAGGTGCAGGCCGTCTGGGCAACGTGAATCGTACCCGCCTACGCCTCACGGGAATAGGACTGCGACCCTCCGGGTTTGAATCACTAGGTCTAGGTCGTGGTTGTCTGGCTTGACTGAAAGGTATCCGCCTAGACCTCGTGGGACTTTCAGTACCAATGTCAACCTCCGGCTCTGAGCCCTCAAGATCATAAGGTGCAGAATACTGAGGATCCATATCACTAGGTCCGTAATATGATTCCTCTGTATCACTGGGTCCGGCAGTCCTATGTCGATCGGGATCCGGGCGGTCACGAGGTAAATCTACGGCATCGTCATCATATAAACTGCCTCCCAGGTTTATGCCTTCATAGTACTGTTGACGCCTCTCAGCCTCCGTAGGCACTAATTCAGCCCGCGCAAACATCTGCAATCGGAGTGACATCATTGTAATTGCAAACATACTGAAAATAATAAACATTAACAACATAAATACTTACCCTTTCAGTGAAAATCTTATCCAGCGTTTTCCCCCGTGGTCGCGCAGTCAACTCCCATTTCAGAATACGTGGAGGGGGTAGCTCGATTACCCTGCGTTCCCCACATTTGTGCTTATTGCTGCTAAGGTCCGGGATAACCTCAAAAGCAAATATCTGCATAATAGATAACACATTAGTGATATAAAATATTTTCTATTAAAGTACGGCTGTAAATTATAAATTCTCACCAATAATGCGTGCACTAGACCGTATATGTTATACGTCTCAGTGGTGTTAGCCGTGGCCTGTTGTTGCTGTCGTTGTTCGGACCGCTGCCGTTGACCATCCAAAGCATGCTTCAAACCAGATATAGTCCGCCTATACACGTATGCGCCCCACGGGAATGCATCAAAAGCGTCCAAGTCCTCAACTAGCTGAAACTGCCATAATGGAATTTTATATCTCTCGTCCACCCCCATCAGTATCCAGTTCAGCAAAAACAATAATGACAGCTTCACCGCATCGTACTGCTGCTCAAAAAGACCACTCCGCAGCACCGCTTTCAGGTCTTCATTCTCTACGACTCGACCCCGAAAGTATCGGTCGTGTATGCCATTTTGTACCATCTCATAACTTGCTGGGTCGGGAATGATTCCGAACTTCAATCCGGTGATTACACAGAACTCAACCCTGGAGAACCGGACCGTATGCTTACCCAACAAAAATCTCATCTCATCTTCTGGCCCGTCGTGATGCAACTCGCACAAAAGCATCCGATGGACAATTCCAGCTGAAAAATTCATCTCCTGATGCATGTGAAGTAAATGACCGAAGCAGGACTCAGTAAACCGACGATGGTCTTCCATCCGAAGAAGTTCATGTACACTTTCAAGTGCGTTGTGGACATCTGTAATGTCATTCACATGGTCATGCCGAATAATTTTTCCGTGGAACCATTCTCCCACAGGGATTTTCAGGAAATCCTTCAGATTCACCCTCTGCATATTCACATAAAAAAAAAAACCATATCAGTTCATGAAAACTCCTAAAAAATCAAGGTTCAAAAAAGGCTCGAATGCAGTTCAGAAAGGCTCGAATACAGTACAAAAAGGCACGATCACAGTACAAAAAGGCACGATCACTATACAAAAAGGCACGATCACAGTGTCAAAAGGCACGATCACAGTGCAAAAAGGCACGATCACAGTACAAAAAGGCACGATCACTATACAAAAATGCACGATCACAGTGTCAAAAGGCACGATCACAGTGAAAAAAGGCACGATCACAGTACAAAAAGGCTCGATTACTATACAAAAAGGCTCGATCACAATACAAAGTTCAAAAAGGCTCGAATACAGTACAAAAAGGCTCGAAAACAGTTCAAAAAGGCTCGAATACACTAAAAAAAAACGCTAGACATAAATGTACAAAAAGGCTCGATCAGTTCAAAAAGGCACGATTACAATACAAAAAGACTCGATCACAGCACAAAAAGGCACGATTACAATACAAAAAGGCTCGATTACAACACAAAAAGGCACGATCTCAATACACAAAGGCTCGATTACAACACAAAAAGGCACGATCTCAATACACAAACGCTCGATTACAATACACAGTTTATAAAGGCACGATTACAACACAAAAAGGCTCGATTACTATACCAAAAGGCTCGATTACAAAACACAGTTCAAAAAGGCACGATTACATCACAAAAAGGCTCGATTACAACACCAAAATGCTTGATTACAATACACAGTTCAAAAAGGCTCGATTGAAGTTCAAAAAGGCTCGATTCAACTACAAAAAAGCTCGACTGAAGTTCAAAAAGGCTCGATTCAACTACAAAAAGGCTCGATTCAACTACAAAAAGGCTCGATTCACAAAAAGGCACGATTCAACTACAAAAAGGCACGATTCAACTACAAAAAGGCACGATTCAACTACAAAAAGGCTCGATTCAACTACAAAAAGGCTCGATTCAACTACAAAAAGGCTCGATTCAACTACAAAAAGGCTCGATTCAACTAATCAAACCCAGATCTTCATCGTTTTCAAAGAATTTTTTTTCCTAAAATAAAACCCTAACCTAACCTGATCAACAAACACACAATCTTATTCGAAAACGAGAATCAAAATGCTTACCTCACTCCTTCTGCTTCGCCGTTCAACTCTCGTCGACATCGCTACTGTTCCGGTGGCTCACCGTCGGATTTTGGTTCTGTTGTCCGTCCGTTCCTCTGTCAAAGGTTTTTCTTTCAACGTTTGAAAAAACTCACAAACCGACAAATGAAGGGGTATTTTTGTCTGGTCACCATAAATGGTGCCTTTTAAACTTAAGTTAATAAGTTGGTGACTTTTCCCCAAAAGGCACCCCATAAAGTGCTATTTAAATTTCGACCCCTTTGATTGTGTTGATGAAGTGAAATTGTTTGTGGGTTGATGAGTATGAAATTGAATGTTTTGGTGATAAAGTTGGTTTTTGAAATCTGAAAATTTGGTGTTTGGGAACATGGAAAATGTAAAAAAAAAAAAAAATGATAGAAAGAAAAAGAAAATAAAAGCAACAACCAAAACAATTGTATTGATTTTTTCAATTTTTTAAGTAAATATATTTTTAATATTTTTAAATAATAAAAGAAAAGATAAATAAGTTTTCAAGGGTAGTTTAGTCATTTCGGGATACAAATGTGGTTAAAGGTTAAAGTTAACAAAAGTCAAATGACGGTAAGGTATATTTATGTAATTATTAGAAAAATTTAAAAATTATACAATTACACCTAAATTCAAGGTTGCTTGTGAAATTTACCCATCAAAATAACCTCTTCCTTTTACCCAAGGGTATTATTGACTTTCTATACCCCAAACACATTCCAATTGGGATGTTTGTGTTTAAATAAGGCATTTGTTTGAAAATTTGCTTTATTAGATAAATAGAGGGCATGTTAGTGCCATTAACCCATAAAAAGTGATGTTTCCTTAAAAGATAAGGACCAAACTGTAATTCCCCTTATATAATAACTAAAAAAAGTCCAATCTCAACGACATTTTCTAGGGTGGAACCATTGCCACCAAAGATAGTTCTCTTCCACACATCCATGATCCATTTACTTCCCACATCCACCAAACAAAATTTAAAATTTAATAATTTACTCTTCTCAATCTATAAAATATCAAAATTAAACCTAAATATTAATAACCATTTTAATTAAATGGTTTCTCTTAAAACCCACACAAAATCAAATGTAGGTGAAGAACTCTTATCAAACAAATGAAGGACTTTTTTTTTTTTCTCTCTCTCTCTCTATGCTCATTACAAGAGAAAATGATTCAAATTTGGTTAAAAAAAACACCTATTAAATCTAAATATACTTTAACTACTTACCCAAAAGATTCGTCTAAAAAAATAGTGGGAATACGAGAAAATGGCGTCTCTAAAGAGCAAAAGAGTACCAATCATGTGTTGGTGTGAGTGGTTCGGCGCTTTCATCCCTTAAGCAAGGTCGTGGGTTCAACTCCCCTTGTGAATGGAGCTACACATATTGGGAGCATTTTACCCCTTAGTGGGCCGACCCGGTGCGAGTCCGGATTAGTCGGGGTGTGGTCTGGGCTGATTGCACCATATGATAGATCCGCCCCACCCGGAAACCGGATGGTGTAAACCAAAAAAAAAAAAGAGCAAAAGAGCAAAAATGTCCACTTTCTGAAAAAAAGAGTAAAAATGTCTAAAAATGAGATGAAGTTACCAAATTGCCCATTAAAATGATTTTTTAAAAGAGAGTTTCTTTTGACAATCCAATTTTTTCTTTTTACACTTCTTTTCTAAAGACATTTCATTCTCAAAATTTAAATTTTAAAAAATTCTAAAGACACTTCTTTTTGTTCCAAGATTATCATTTTTATATTTTGGCACTCCTATTCTAAAGACACTCCATTTTAAAAATAAAATTTCTAAAGACACTCCACTTTATTTTAATAAAAGTTAAGACGAACCATCGTAGCCTTTGGATTCATCCGAAAAGTAATCTTTTTTGAATTAAATTATATAAAAACAATTATCTTTCCTAAATCATTATATTAAATATAACATATTAAACACTCTCTCCTCCAATACATATTTCTAATTTTCTATTTCCATTCTTTCTCAAACAAGACTAACAGTTAAGAAAAAAAAAAAAAAACTTACGAATAAGCTTGATTTGTAGGAACTGTATATATGTATATATTAAGAAAAAAAAACTAAAAAAAAAAAAAAAAAAAAACTTAGCTTGTGGTGTATATGAATAAGCTTACGAATAAACTTACGAATATGTTTGATTTTTAGTCAAGGTTGGAATGGCTATATCAGCCTTGCTACCCTCTCAATTTTGAAAGAAGTTAGCTTGTGGTGTTCTGTGTACTCAAATTGGTGCACACCATATTATTATTATTGCATGAAAGATTTTTGCAATTGAGTTGGCCTTCTGATAGATTCATCTCAAATGCTTTTTGTTTATTTGCTTACATTGAGTCATTGACGCACGTTTTGAAATTTGAATTAAACTGAAATAATACAGGCGGCCTATTTAAAAGGCTTTGACAGCTAATCTAACAACAGTGAAATGCTAGAATAATAAACATATATAATAGGGGGAATTACTGTTTGGTCCTTATCTTTTAAAGGAAGAGAGAAATTTAAAAGTAACAATTGGAAACTTTAAACTTTTGTTAATAACCATTTTTGAAACTTTAATTGTTAATAACCACTTTTTTAAAAAACAATTCAGTGTATGTCCATAAATTACAAGATTACCCCTGAAATTAGTTTTCTTTTTTTAAAACCTTAAAACTTGAAATCATGACTAAATTTAAAATGTCCAAACTTGAAATCATGAATAAATTGAAATGTCCAAACTTGAAATCATGCATAAATTGAAAATGTTGAAACTTGAAATCTGGACTAAATTGAAATTAGGCTTATGTTTTTTTTTTTCCTCTTCTTCTTCCTCAAATTAGGTTAAGGTTTTTTTGATTTCTCTTTTTTATTGCAGACCACGTCGCTGGAGATCGCAGCACGGAGCCGTCGGACGTCGCCTGGACCAGCGACCTTCATGAACCAGCGACGCACAAAGGCATCGCCTGGTCGTCGTCGAACCTGGTTCGTGCGATGACCAGGCGATACCTTCGTGCACAGTTGGTTCGTGAAGGTCGTTGGTCCAGGCGATGTCCGGCTCAGTTCGACGATGCCTTGGTCGGCGCTTGGCGACCCTCCAAGCACGCCGGCGCTATCGAGATCGGGGAGAGAGAGGCAGATCGGGGAGAAAGAGAGGCAAATCGGGGAGAAAGAGAGGCAAATCGGGGAGAGAGAGAGTAGAGGAGAGAGAAAGAAAAAAAGAGAAAAAAGAGAGAGAAAGCTGATTTGGGATGTTTTATATGGGGGTATTCAAGTAATTTTACAAAAACATGGTTATTAACAATTAAAATTTCATTTGTGGTTAAAAACAAATTTCCCATAATATATGTGGTCATTTTTGGCAATTTCCACTTAAAAGGAAACCTCACTTTTTTACCCCATTTAGATGTATTAGGGTCCTAAGTCCTTCTCTTTTTGGAAATACATCAAATTCGTCATTGACAAAAAAATAGACTGTCAACGTTAACAAAAATGTTAAAAATACAGTTTTTCCCTTCAAAATTGATTTGAAAAACTAAAAAAAAAGAAAAAAAAAAAACTTTTTTAATTGATCTACACCGTCCAAAGATGAATGGTAGAGATCAAATAAAAGAATTGAAAATTGAAATCCAAAAATATAAAAAACTGAAATCCAAAAAAAAAACAAAAAATTGAAAACTGAAAAAAAAAATATATATTTAAAATCGGTGGACATCCATGGAGATCTCCATTGGTTTTGTTTTTCAACTTTTAATTTAATTTAAATTTTTTTGATATTTGTTCTCCACCATCCAACTCAAAAATGGATGGTGGAGATCCATTTAAAAAAAAAAATTGTTTACAAATTAATATTATATTAAAAAAATTATATTTACAAAATTAATATTATATAAAAAATGCCACATATCACCAAATATTAAAACATGACTAAAAGTACCGTTTTACCCCTGGACCAGTTAACTTTGACTAATGGTTGACTAACTGAAGGACCAATTTGATGTATTTTCAAAAAGATGAGGATCAAAGACCCTAGTACATCTAAATGGGATAAAAAAGTGAAGTTTTCTTAAAAGATAAGGATCAAAATGTAATACCACCTATATAATAACTAAGAAAAGTCCAATCTCAACTACATTTTCTAGGGTAGTACTATTGCCACCAAAGATAGTTCTCCTCCGCACATCCACCAAACAAAATTTAATAATTTAATAATTTACAAAATTTAATAATTTTCTCTTAAAACCCACACAAAATCAAATGTAGGTGAAGAACTATAAATCAAACAAATGAAGGACTTTTTTTTTTTAACAAGTGAAACTGATTCAAATTTGGTTCAAAAAAACACCTATTAAATCTAAATATGCTTTAACTACTTACCCAAAAGATTCGTCCAAAAAATATATATATACTTACACAAAATCAAATTCTGTATGTACCTAATTTTAGTAGCTTTTATCATTATTTTTTCTTATTAATTAAAACTATATATTAGTTATGATTTTAGGATTAATTAGTTAGAAATCAATTATTGGTCAATATTCTTGTAATATAAATTCTTTGTTTCAGTTGAGGAAATGTGTGAGAGAATATTATTGTAATTAGTGAGAAGTATTTCAGGCCTTTTCTCTGTGTGACCTTTTATCAATATATCAACAACTCTGTTTCTTCTAGTTTTCTTTGTATTGTTTCAATATCAACTATTGATTCAAAATCTTTAAATTTATCACTATTCAATTTTTTGTTGATAAGATTATACTTGTAGGATTCAACTTTTTTGAAGACAAAATCAAATTGTGGACCTCATTTTTGTCACCAAGTTCAAGGACATTGTTGCCCTACATATTTAATATGGTATATGATTGCGGGATGCATAGCTTTTATGTATTTGGTGAGATATTTTATGTTTTGATATATATATAAATATATATTTTAAATATTACAATAAATCGAGATTTTTGAAAGAGAATAGATTCGACCCCCAAAACCTTATGGTATATATGGCTAATCTCATCTTGTCTTTATGTTTTGATATTATTTGCTCATAAAACCTAGTAAATTGTTAAAGACATATTGTATTGGTGGTTGGAGATTTACACTCTCCATCAACCTATCAAAGTTTAAACCTTAACACCTATACTTGTATATACTGTCCCAACACTGTTTATAAAACCACAATAAATGTGGGGAGAGATTCTCACAGTATTGAAAGCCGACTTCATCCGATCATAGAAGTAGACATTCGAGTCGTGCTTATAGTATTATATTTGATCTAGTAAACAATTGTTCAAAGAAAAAAACTTATAAGAGGATCAGTCACATATTTTACATACATTTTTTTTTTTTTGAAGGGATATTTTACATATTTTACATACAATTCAGATTGAATTCAAGTTTATTTTCACTGTACAGTAAGTGAAAAATTCAATAAATGTAAAAGCTTTAATTTGGGGATGCAAGTGGGTATGGTATGATATGATATGTGTATATTGTGATCGTGAAAGTAGTGTCGACGTAAGTGTCGTGTCTTCTCAACTCAGTCCAAACCCAATAAATGTTTTTATAATATTACTCATTTGAGTCATTCCACCTATCAGTCAAACTGATCAATTTATATTCAAGTGATCGGAGAAAATTGATTGGTTGCCTTGAAGAAAAAAAAACATATAGATTTATATATATATATAGATTTTCTATTATCAGTTCGTTCTGACAATAAATATATCATGACGAAGAATGTAGACTACTAGATTTACATACTTTGACTCAAAGTGTATGCACTTGTCAAAATTTCTCCATAATCTATAATCCACATTCTTCGTCCTGATATATTTATTGTTAGGACGAACTGACAATAGAAGATTGTACAAATATATATATATGAATGAATGAAACCTAACAGAACCAATCTCAAAGTCTCATACCACTCAAACCAACTACTACATTTGTGCGGTCTTAAATGATTGACGTCAGAGCCGGCTGGACCTCTAGGTAATTGAAGTAGTAGTCTAAGGCCCCACCTAAAATCAAGACCCCATATTTTTATTATATTTATATATATATATATATATATATATATATATATATATATATATATTAATAATTAATATCGAATATTTTTCTTTCTATTTATTATACAAAAAATATCTTTTTAAACTTATAAATTACTATTTATTCCTATTTTCTTCCTATTTTCAAATTAAAGATTCGTATTTTCAAGTAAACTACATATCTACATTTAAGTAGGCTTAAAAACTTATTAAAGTTTTCCTAAAAAAAAATTATAAATTAATGTTATTCTTTTTCTTTAAATGGTTAATTTTTTTTTTAATTATATATTCACATTTCGCACTAAAATCTTTTATTTTATATCTTCTTATATATTCAATCAAACCATCCTACTGCAAAGTCAAACTCTCTTACTGCAATCAAACTCTTTCATTGTTTATCTATATACTCTTTCATAAACATTTTAGGTTTAATTGTTCCAAAATCTATTACTTTAATTTTATTTATTTATTTATTTTATTTTCAATTGTAACATAATTATTTGTTATTTTTTTTAAGCTTTGATAACTGATAAACGGATGTTCGACATGCCTAGTAGAAAATACGAATCCAAATACAAAAAACTTAAAAAAGAAAAAAAAAAAAAAACAACAACAAAACAAAACAAAAACAAAACGGGCTGTGGAATCACAAGGCTTCATTTTAAATTTTCGCCTAAAGCCCCAGCTATCTTTGAGTCGCCCCTGATTGGGGTTGATGAGGATTTGATTTTCTAACATTTATATATTCTGTTTTGTCCATGTGTGACTATAAATGCTCCAATATAGCTTTATTTTTATATGCAGTGAAGAATAGTGTTTTTGTGTTTTTGGTGTTATAGAACCATGGATAATGGATTGGAAGAGAGGCTTGTGGCAGCAGAAGAAGAAGAAGTAGATCAGTCGGGTGATCCGAGACTGAGAAGAAGAATTTGGAATGAATTCAAAATGATATGGAGGATTACATTTCCTTCTATGGTGGCTAGAATGACTTCTTTTGGACTTATTTTGGCTACACAGAGTTTTCTTGGACATGTCAGTGAAATTGACCTTGCTACTTTTGCACTCGTACAAAGCATTTTCTTACGCTTTGTCAATGGAATCCTGGTAAGCTCCTGTAATAAATTGCTATCGTTTAATTTCTAATTCAAGATTTTTCTTGCTGTTAGAGTACGTGCTCCCTTTCGTCTGCTTAAGCCTTTAGGTTTGGTGGTAACTAATATGATATCAAAAGCTTTGTCTTCCTGAAAGTACTGGTTTTGAGTCCCTCCTCCCTCACCTCTAAGTTTTAGGTCTGACGGTTACTAACAGTTTTTTCTTGGGATTGAAATAGCTGGGCATGTCAAGTGCAACTGAAACATTATGTGGACAAGCATTTGGAGCAAAGCAATATCACATGATGGGTATTTACTTGCAGAGATCATGGATAGTTGATCTAGTAACAGCTACGATTTTCGTGCCGATCTTCGTTTTCGCAACACCGATTTTGAAGCTACTTGGTCAGGAGGAAAGCATAGCAGAGACAGGTGGACGAATGTCTCTATGGTTCATTCCTTTTCTCTATTACTTTGTCTTCAGCTTGACCATCCAAATGTACTTACAAGCACAACTCAAAAACATGATCGTTGGATGGCTTTCCACTGCTTCTTTTCTGTTTGATGTGCTTCTTGCTTGGATTTTTGTGTACAAATTTGGGTGGGGGGTCAATGGTGCCATGGCAGCAATGAACATAGGTGCTTGGTTGATGGTCATTGGAGAATTTGTGTACATTTTTGGTGGTTGGTGTCCAAATAGTTGGAAAGGATTCTCTAAAGCTGCTTTTGTTGATATTATGCCTGTAATCAAGCTCTCCATTTCCTCCGGTGTCATGCTTTGGTAAAATCATCTCCTAATTTTTTTTATTTTTTATTTATTTTTCTTTTTATATATTATTATTGACGACTTAAACCTAAGATATTATTTTTTTCTTTGGTAAAACTAGACTTTTCTTTGGTAAAACTAGATTGGCGACTAAACCGTCTAGTCGACGCCTAGACGGAAAGGAATTTTTTTTTTCTTCTTCTTCTTCATACATGTAAAGTGTAGACTAGAAAAAGTTGAAGGGCTGATGTATTGAAGGTCTGACAATTGAAGACCAATTTATTTAATGTACATTTTTTATTTTTACGGTGTTTTTTTTATTTTTTATTTTTAAATTTTGGCTACTAAATGGTAGTGGGCTACAGCACATCACAATTATTACTTTCTCATCCAACTTTTACTTTTTCTTTACTTCATCAACGAACAATCGTATCTTTTATTTAATTTTTTTTTTTTTCATCTTCTTCTACGATTCAACCTTTCAACTTTCTCTCCATCTCTTTCTTCACTCCATTTTTTCCATTTTTTTCTCTCTACAACTCAATCCGTTCTCATTTCTTTTTCATTCGAGCTCTGCCTAGGGCCTAGTCGGCCTCCTAGGCCGATTTCTAGAACATTGCTTTTTATATATCATTATTGGTGACTCAAATCTAAGACATTATCAGACTGAATAAGAGTCATTTTCCATTAAGACACGTTGGGCGATTCTTTTGTAATGTTGCTTTTGTGATAGAATTCTCTTGTTGCTAACATGAGAAATCTAATTTCCAATCTTTCATTTTTGATAGCTTGGAGCTTTGGTATAATTCGATTCTAGTCTTATTGGCCGGTTATATGAAAAATGCAACGGTTTCCATATCTGCGTTCTCTATTTGGTAAGGTCTTAATGTTTTTTTATTTATTAAAAAAAAAACACTTTATTTTGTTTTTGATATTTCTTTAACAATTCTAATTTGCTGCAGCCTCAATGTCAGTGCATTTCAATTTATGTTCTGCCTCGGTTTCCTCTCTGCCTCTTGGTATTGCTTTAAACATATCTTATCTCATTTTTGTACATCTCTTTTTCTCTATCCTATATTCCTATTGTTTGTTTGTTTTAGATTCTCTACTAATGTCATCTCTGTTAAACATCAA
The DNA here is from genome assembly GCA_008009225.1 of Acer yangbiense. Taxonomy (NCBI): domain Eukaryota; kingdom Viridiplantae; phylum Streptophyta; class Magnoliopsida; order Sapindales; family Sapindaceae; genus Acer; species Acer yangbiense. The sequence goes on from CM017763.1 coordinate 24,248,958, forward strand.
AAGATCTCTCATTCTTGCACACACATTTCACTATTTTATTAAGGGCAGATTGCAAAAATCTCCCCTGAGTTTAGACCTAATTGCAGCTGAATGAACTTATTGTTTGAAATTACACAAACTTCCTTTGTTGTTAGTGGTCATCGATCTGTTTACTTTTAACGGTTGAAAGGCAAAATAATCATTTTCTCCTCTCAAATAAGACAATTACATTATTCAATAATCAATAATTAAATAAAAACTTTAAAAAAAATGCACCGTGGAGATTAGATCTCTCCATCAATGGATGGATGAGATCTAATCCCTTTCATCACTTATATATATATAAAAGCAGATGGTGCATATCTGTTCTTACGACGAACGGATTCTCCACTGCCATTGGAGTTTTTTTAATTATTTAATATATTTTTTTATTTTGTTTTGTTTTATTATAAGAAAAATATTAAATAATTAGTAAAATATTTATTACCCACTGACGGCAGGGGAGGGTTTTGCAATTTCAAGCAAAAGATTCATAAAGATGCAATTAAACCTAAACTTGGGCTGTTTTGTGCACTTGTCCCTATTATTAATAATTTGTGACTTTTATTCAAATTTATATAAAAATGTTATAATGATTTTGTACAGTGTGCGAGTATCAAATGAACTGGGAAGGGGAAACGCTAAAGCTGCAAAATTTTCGGTTATAGTTATCCTGACTACTTCAACATTGCTGGGAATTATATTCTTCATTTTATGCTTACTCTTCGGTCGTGAAATTTCATACTTGTTTTCAACTAATGAGGAAATTGCAGAATCTGTTTCTAGTCTCTCCGTCCTACTTGCTTTCTCAATGTTGCTTAATAGTATTCAACCAGTACTCTCAGGTGTAGCCATCGGGGCCGGTTTTCAAAGTGTGGTTGCATATGTTAACTTGGGATGCTATTATGTCATTGGGGTTCCTATAGGAATTGTGCTTGGATATGTCGCTGATTTTGGAATTAAGGTAACTAGATCGAGATTGTTAATAAATAACTATAATATTTTATTTTTTATGAACTTGTTTGCTATAGTTGACGGTGGACGAAGAGAAGTAAAAACCTTAGCTTTTAATACTGTATTATTTATTTAATTGGTACCATATAAATAATAGCTACTGTTCTGATGATTTGATTTTACAGGGTTTATGGGTTGGAATGTTGGGTGGAATAGTAATGCAAACAATTATTCTCGCCTACATCGTGTGGAGAACAGATTGGGATGATCAGGTAATTATTACCAAATTCATATATATATAAGAACAAAATTAAAGTTATATGATTAAAAGAAAAACATAGATATTATTTTAATAAAATATTTTGCACAGTAAAAATGTGATTAGTGTTGTGTAAAGAGGGTATTATGTGCAATGAGTAAAGAGTAACAACAGTAAGGGGGGTGTATTGGATTGAGATTTTAATAGACAATTTTGAGGTGCAAGGATTTTATGGATTTGCAAGACTATTAAGATTAATAGGATTGTTAGGATTATACTTTTAGGATTATTAGGATTATACGGACTAGACTTTTAGGATTCTGAAAGAGTTTTTGGACTTTATTTATAGACTATTATGATTATCTAGACTTTATTTCAAGACTTTTTGGACTTTAAAAATATGGACTTTTAAGAGTTTATTGTATTATTCAATTTTCTACCAAAGTTCTAGTGCTCTATAATCTTGTTGAGGGACAATTTTTTTTTTTTAACTCTCCCCAAGTATTCAATTTTCTTCCCAAGTTATCTTTTAACTCTATTATTAATTTTATTCTTAATTTAATTGAAGCCTTAACCCAAATTTCACTTAGGTTGAATCCAATTTTTTCTTTTTCTTCTTCCTAGAACTTGAAGTTTGGGTGGCTTTTTTTTTTTTTTTTTTGCATTGTTTACAATTTTGTGATCAGCACATGTTGTGAATTTTACTAAATAATTTGTAGTTGTGGTGTCCTTATGGGGTTTGTTCTACAACAAATTTATTTGCTGGGTTTAAAATTATGTTGGAGTCCCGCCTACTGTTTGTGCCTTTTGTTTTTCTACGGTAAAAAAAACATGCAAGTTATGCAACCAAAAAACTTGCTCAACCAAAACCCAAAAAAACAAAATTTCTGACAAGAACCCAGAAACCAAAAAAGAATGAAGCAAGAGAGAAGCTGAAGATGATTTTGAGTGAGAGAGAAAAGTCAGGAAAGTATTGAGGGAGAGGGCAAGACAATTTTAGGTTCAAGCTATTTATACATATCACTAAAAAGTCTGGAAAATCCATTTTGTCATGAAATCCTAAAAATCTTGATCTTAATCCAATACCACTAGACAATTTGCTGTCTCTTGAAAGTCTAGATCCAATACCACAAGACAATATAGACTTTTAATTTTTTTTTTTAAAAGTCTAGATCCAATACCACAAGACAATATAGACTTTTTAAAAAAATCTTAAAAGTCTTGATTGAATACCACCGGATTTATCTAACTTGTTAAAAAGTCTCAATCCAATACCACCAGACTTTTACTTTCCCAAATTGTCTAATAAAATCTTGAACCAATACAACCCCCTAAAATTGTATTTTAACTTAATCATTCACACACCAAAGTAATGGATTCTGAATAGGAAAAAAAAAGATAGAGAATAATATAGTGAAATTGATAAAATATTTAAAAATGTGACAAATCGTGAAAACTTTTAAGTCTTACATAGAATGTTCCCCGTTAATTAAGCACTTCAAAACCACTTCAAGTCTGTAAACGTTTTTCATATTTTCAAAATGTTGTTATTTATTAAGCACTTGAAAACAACTTCAAGTGTGTAAAAACCAAAAACTCTGTTTTTTTTGTATTTTCAAAAAGTTATTAATTTCTTAGAAAAAAAAAGTGAAACTGGTTTTTAATGTTTCCAAAAAAGTTATTATATATTAAGCACTTCAAAATGACTTCAAGTGTGTGTTTAAACTTTAAAGTGCTTTTTCATATTTTCAAAAGGTTATTATTTATTAAGCATTTCAAAAATATATAAATATATATATATATATATACAGTCTTTCTATTATCAGTTCGAACTGACAATAAATATATCAGGACGAAGAATGTGGACCACAGATTATGGAGAAGTTTTGACAAGTGCATGCACTTTGAGTCAAAGTATGTAAATCTAGTGGTCCACATTCTTCGTCCTGATATATTTATTGTCAGTTCGAACTGATAATAGAATTTCTGTATATATATATACACAGAAATATTTAAGTAAGTGCGCCTGATATAACTTCAGTGCGTTGGATGTGGACCAGTAGATTTATGTACTTTGACTCAAAGTGTATGCACTTGTCAAAGTTTCCCATAATCGATGGTCCACATGCATTGGTACTGATGTAGTTACATCAGTGCACATTGATGTGAACGGGACCGTATGTGTATATATATATATATATGTGTGTGTTTGTGTGTGTGTATATATATACAGAAATGTTCAAATTAGTACGCACTGATATAACTTCAGTGCGTTGGATGTGGACCATTAGATTTACGTACATTGACTCTAAGTATATGCACTTGTCAAAACTTCTCAATAATCAGTGATCTACATGCATCAGTGCTAATGTAGTTACATCAGTGCGCACTGATGTGAACGGGACTATATATATATGTGTGTGTGTGTGTGTGTGTGTGTGTGTGTGTGTGTGTGTGTTGTGTGTATATGTGTCTACATGCATTGGTACTGATGTAGTTACATCAATGCATACTGATGTGAATGGGACCGTATATACATATATATATTATACATATATATATTATATGTATATGTGCGTGCGTGTGTGTGCGCACATGTATTGGTACTGATTTAGTTACATCAGTGCGCACTGATGTGAACGGGACTATATATATATATGTGTGTGTGTGTGAGAGAGAGAAAAATAGTCGAGTCCAACCCACTTTTCAACCTACTAATTAAGTTAAAATTACTAGTTGATATTCAATAATCCATTTATAAAGCTGAATTTGTAGTGAAATGGTTAATCCAGTGTGTTGATTCCCACCATTGCCATTCAATAATCCATTTACTTTTTTAATAGTATTGGTGGTTGTTACATAGGACTGTCAAAATTAAAAAAATAAAAAAATAAAGAAAACATGTTTTCTTTAGTTTTTATAAAAAGGCACCTTTTTTTTTTCTTTTTCTTCTCCTCTTCTTCTTTTTCTCCTCATCCCCTTCTTCTTCTTAAAATTTATTAATATTATTTTTTATTAAATAATAAAATTAATATTATTTTTAATTATGGGTTTAGTGTTAAATAATAATACAGGTTATAAATATTATGTAAATAAAAAAAAAAAAAAAAGCAAATTTGTATTACTTTTTTTTTCCTATTTGCAATTAACCTACCAAACACGTTTCTACCGTTTCAATTTTCATAATACTGCTTTCAGCATATGATATCAAAAGCGTTTTCAGGTTTTGAAACTGAAATCAAAACATTGTTTCTTTTAAAAAATAAAATAAAATAAATAAACAACAAATGAAAACCGCCTACAAGATGCACCTGAAGTTAATTTACAACTTTGACATTCAATAATTCATTTACTTTTACATAATGGATGGTTGTTATAGTTTTATGAAAAAAAAAATAAAAAAATAAAACTATATAACATACTCAAAAATACTTATATCCTTAAAAACCTCTTATATCAATGCTTAGTACACTTTCAAATGCATTACAAATATAGTTCATATGCACATTTTTTATTTATTTATTTATTTATTTTTTTGTGTTTTAATTTTTTTAATTTGTAGGTAAACAAAGCATCTCAACGTCTCAACAAATGGTTTTTGACATCGTCAGAAGAATCCAATCAATGATCTCTTCAAGCATGACAAAAAATGGAAAAAGCTTGGAGGTTTTCCTGAATCTAACCCGAAGTTATGAAATGGTGGATTACAATACATTTTTGGATTTTGTTCTTTCAATCATGTTTCTAAACAATTATAATAAATTGAAGCTTAAGGAAGGACTTGAATCGACAACCTCACAACCTAGGTGACAGCGCATTGTTGGTTGTAGAAGCAGAAGAATCAAGGCCAAAGAGACAAGAAGCATGACATCCGGCCAGTACCTTGGCTCGAGGTTCTAACTGGATTAATGCTCAGAATGATAAGTTTTCCGTTCAAGTATTCATATATATTAGCATTGAATTTTTAGACAAGGTTGGAATGGTGATATCAGCCTTGCTACCCTCTCAATTTTGAAAGAAGTTTGCTTGTGGTGTTCTGTGTACTCAAATTGGTGCACACCATTTTATTGTTATTATTATTGCATGAAAGATTTTTGCAATTGAGTTGGCCTTCTGATAGATTCATCTCAAATGCTTTTTGTTTATTTGCTTACATTGATGCACGTTTTGAAATTTTAATTAAACTGAAATAACACAGGCTGCTTATTTAAAAGGCTTTGACAACTAATCTAACAACAATGAAATACTAGAATAATAAAAATATATAATAGGGGGAATTACTGTTTGGTCCTTATCTTTTAAAGAAACCTCACTTTTTTTACCCCATTCACTTTTTTACCTCACTCTAGTACATCTAAATGGGATACACAAAGTGAGGTTTCCTTAAAAGATAAGGACCAAACTGTAATTTCCCCTATATAATAACTAAAAAAAAAAGTTCAATCTCAACTACATTTTCTAGGGTGGCACTATTGCCACCAAAGATAGTTCTCTTCCACACATCCATTTACTTCCCACATCCACCCAACAAAATTTAAAATTTAAAATTTAATAATTTACTCTTCTCAATCTATAAAATATCAAAATTAAACCTAAATATTAATAACCATTTTAATTAAATGGTTTCTCTTAAAACCCACACAAAATCAAATGTAGGTGAAGAACTCTTATCAAACAATTGAAGGACTTTTTTTTTTTTTTTTTTTTTTCTCTACGCTCATTACAAGGGAAACTGATTCAAATTTGCTTCAAAAAAACACCTATTAAATCTAAATATGCTTTAACTCTACGCGTCATTACAAGGAATTCATGAAACAGTCAAGATTAAGCAATTTTGCTTCAAAAAAACACCTATTAAATCTAAATAACATCAAGCTTTAGCAAGAGTGAAGTTGGATATAAAGTTAGTTAGATAGTTATGAGTCTGATGTGGTAGAATGTAGAATTAGTTATGATTTTAGGATTAGTTAGAAATCAATTATTGGTCAATATTCTTGTAATATAAATTCTTTGTCACAGTTAAAGAAATGTGTGAGAGAATATTATTGTAATTAGTGAGAAGTATACAGAGCTTTAACAATGGCGTATTCAAGACTTTTCTCTGTGTGACCTTTTATCAAACACCTTGTTCAATATATCAACAACTCTGATTCTTCTAGTTTTCTTTGTATTGTTTCAAGATCAACGAGTGAATCAAAATCTTAAATTAACTATTCACTTTTTTTGTTGATAAGATTATAATTGTGGGATTCAACTTTTTTAAGACAAAATCAAATTGTGGACCTCTTTTTTGTCACAAAGTTCAAGGACATTGTTGTCATACATGTTTAATATGGTATATGACTGCGGGATGCATAGTTTTTATGTATTTGGTGAGATATTTTATGTTTTGATATATATATATATATATATATATAGTCTTTTTATTATCAGTTCATCATGACAATAAATATATCAGGACGAAGAATGTTGACTATAGATTATGGAGAAGTTTTGATAAGTGCATACACTTTGAGTCAAAGTATGTAAATCTAGTGGTCCACATTTTCCGTTTTGATATATTTATTGTCAGGACAAACTGATAATAGAAAATATATATATATATTGAAATATTACAATAATTCGGGATTGGAAAATAGATAGATTCAAATCTACAACCTCATGGTATATACAGCTAACCTCATCTTGTCTTTATGTTTTGATATTATTTGCTCATAAAACCTAGGAGATTGTTAAAGACCAATTGTATTGGTGGTTGGAGATTTACACTCTCCATCAACATATCAAAGTTCAAACCTTAATACCTTTCTTTGTATATACTCAGGGCCGGCCCTGGGCCTGGATTTTAGGGGCAACCGCCCAGGGCCCATTATTTGGAGGGCCAAGTTTTATATAAGTTAGTTATTAGTTAAATGTATATGGGCCCAATAATTTTTTTGTTGACAATTAAAAAGGCCCAGCTTGATGTTGTTTTAATACTAAGTCCAACAATACCTAAAAAAAAATGGCCCAGCTTGATATTGTTTTAATACTAAGTCCAACAACACTTTTAAAAAAGGCCCCAATGTCAATAATTCCAATATCATTAAATTTCCTTCGGTCTTTTTTTTTTTTTTTTTTTTTTTTTAGGGTAATCAACCCCTCCTTTTTTTAGTGTAATATGTATTCAATTATCATCTAGCATTCAGTTTTTATTCCTCCACCAAACGTGCAGCCGCTCGTCTCTCTCTCCCTCTGACTCTCTAATCTCTATAGAATCTAAAATCGAACAATTTTAGGGTAGTCTATGTTTTTAATTTTGTAAGTAATTAGCAACAATTTTGATGTATAACATTGATATTAATATATTATTCAGAACTTCTAGTCACATTTTGTTCGAATTATATGATAAATTTATTTGTTTATATAATAAATGTATTTATCATATGATTTTATTTTATCTTTAATTAAATTATTATTTTCGGACTAAATATTTGAAAACATATTATTTATATGTATATATGTTGAAAAAACTACGAAAATGAATAAGGGCCTCATTTTAGAGATTCGCCCCGGGCCTTCAAAAAGTCAGGGCCGGCCCTGTATATACTGTCCCAACATTGTCTATAAAACCACAATAAATGTGGGGAGATTTCTCACGGTATTGAGAGCTGACTTCATTCGATCATAGAAGTAGACATTCGAGTCGTGCTTGTAGTATTATATTTGATCCAGTAGACAATTGTTCAAAGAAAAAAACTTATATGAGGATCAATCACATATTTTACATACAATTTTTTTTAAGGGATATTTTACATACAATTCAGAATGTATTCAAGTTGATTTTCACGGTACAGTAAGTGAAAAATTCAATAAATGTAAAAGCTTTAATTTGGGGATGCAAGTGGGTATGGTATGATATGATATGTGTATAGATTGTGATCGTGAAAGTAGTGTCGACGTAAGTGTCGTGTCTTCTCAACTCACAGTCCAAACCCAATAAATGTGTTTATAATATTACTCATTTGAGTCATTCCACCTATCAGTCAAACTGATCAATTTATATTCAAGTGATCGGAGAAAATTGATTGGTTGCCTTGAAGAAAAAAAAACAAAAAACCAAAAACAACAACATTTAGTTAATTATGGGATGCATAAATGCCATAATTAAGTAAAAAAAAAGTTGAAACGGTAAGACCGGTAGCATCTTTTGTGCTTGTGTTTACACTTATAAAGCAAACCAACCAGTATAAACAGCATGTAGACTTGGCTCAATCACCACTATATTTATATATATATATATATATATATATATGGTCATTCTTATGTGCAACATTACACAATGTAACAATATGTGATCATATATGATTACATGTGATTATAAATATATATAATGTTATCGCATATGAATTGTATGTAATCATACAATTAAATTATTGTGATCGTATATTAGAATATACAATCACATATTAGTTGATGTGGTTTTACTAAAGATGATATGATCACAGTCAAAATCACCCAAGGGCAGCCCATATATATATATATATATATGAATGAAACCTAATAGAACCAATCTCAAAGTCTCATACCACTCAAACCAACTACTGCATTTGTGCGGTCTTAAATGATTGGGGTTGATGAGGAATTGATTTTCTTAACATTTATATACTATGTTTTGTCCATGTGTGACTATAAATGTTCCAATATAGCTTGATTTTTATATGCAGTGAAGAATAGTGTTTTTGTGTTTTTGGTGTTATAGAACCATGGATAATGGATTGGAAGAGAGGCTTGTGGCAGCAGCAGAAGAAGAAGAAGATCAGCCGGGTGATCTGAGATTGAGAAGAAGAATTTGGAATGAATTCAAAATGATATGGAGGATCACATTTCCTTCCATGGTGGCTAGAATGACTTCTTTTGGAATTATTTTGGCCACACAGAGTTTTCTTGGACATGTCAGTGAAATTGACCTTGCTACTTTTGCACTCGTACAAAGCATTTTCATACTCTTTGTCAATGGAATCCTGGTAAGCTCCTGTAATAAATTGCTATCGTTTAATTTCTAAGATTTTTCTTGCTGTTAGAGTGCTCCCTTTTCTGTATGCTTAAGCTTTTAGGTTTGGTGGTTACTAATATGATATCAAAAGCTTTGTTTTCCTGAAAGTCCTGGTTAGGTCTTACGGTTAATTACTAACAGTTTTTTCTTGGGATTGAAATAGCTGGGCATGTCAAGTGCAACTGAAACATTATGTGGACAAGCATATGGAGCAAAGCAGTATCATATGATGGGTATTTACTTGCAGAGATCATGGATAGTTGATCTAGTAACAGCTATGATTTTCATGCCGATCTTCGTTTCCGCAACACCGATTTTGAAGCTACTTGGTCAGGAGGAAAGCATAGCAGAAGCAGGTGGACGAATGTCTCTATGGTTCATTCCTTTTCTCTATTACTATGTCTTCAGCTTGACCATCCAAATGTACTTACAAGCACAACTCAAAAACATGATCGTTGGATGGCTTTCCACTGCTTCTTTTCTGCTTGATGTGCTTCTTGCTTGGATTTTTGTGTACAAATTTGGTTGGGGGGTCAATGGTGCCATGGCAGCAATGAACATAGGTGCTTGGTTGATGGTCATTGGAGAATTTGTGTATATTTTTGGCGGTTGGTGTCCAAATAGTTGGAAAGGATTCTCTAAAGCTGCTTTTGTTGTTATTATGCCTGTAATCAAGCTCTCCATTTCCTCCGGTGTCATGCTTTGGTAAAATCATCTCCTAATTTACTTATTTTTTTCTTTTTTTATTCTTTTTATATGTTATTACTTACGATTTGAACCTAATACATTATTTTTTTCTTTGGTAAAACTCGGCTGATGCCTAGACTGTCTAGTCGACGCGGAATTTTTTTTTTTCTTATTTCTTCTTCTTCTTCTTCATACATTGTAGAGTGTAAACTAGAAAAATTTGAAGGGCTGGTGTATTGAAGGCCTGACAATTGAAGATCAATTTATTTAATGTACATTTTATATTTTTTCTTTTGAAAAAAAAAAAAAAAAAAAAGTGGGCTACTAAATTGTAGTGGGGTACAGCACATCTCAATTATTATTTTCTCATCCCACTTTGACTTTTTCTTTACTTTATCGACGAACAATCATTTATCTATTTTTTTTTTCTGAGTAATGATACTCCACCTAAAATTTCAATCCAAATTCCAACTCAAATGTGAGGTGTCATTACCATACAAAATCTTGGAAATCATGATGTGGGCCCATATTATGTGTGGTGATGACACCTTACATTTGGGTTGAAATTTTAGGTGGAGTAGCATTACTCTTTCTTTTTTTCATCTTCTTCTACTATTCAACCTTTCAACTCTCTCTCCATCTCTTTCTTCACTCCATTTTTTCCATTTCTTTCTCTCTACAACTCAATCCGTTTTCATTTCTTTTTCATTCGAGCTTTGCCTAGGGCCTAGTCGACCACCTAGGCCGATTTCTAGAACACTGCTTTTTATATATCATTATTGGCGATTCGAATCTAAGATATTATCAGACAGAATAAACGTCATTTTCCATCAGAACACACTGAGAGGTTTTTTTATAGTGTTGCTTTTGTGATAGAATTCTCTTGTCGCCAAATGCCACAATAATCTTCAACATGAGCAATCTAACTTTCAATCTTTCATTTTTGATAGCTTAGAGCTTTGGTATTTTTCGATTCTAGTCTTATTGGCCGGTTATATGAAAAATGCAACGGTTTCCATATCTGCTTTCTCTATTTGGTAAGGTCTTAATGTTTTTATTTTTTATTTTTATTTTTATTTTTTTATTTAAAAAAAAAAAACACCTTATTTTGTTATTGATATTTCTATAACAATTCTAATTTGCTGCAGCCTCAATGTCAGTGCATTTCAATTTATGTTCTGCCTCGGTTTCCTCTCTGCCTCTTGGTATTGCTTTAAACATATCTTATCTCATTTTTGCACATCTCTTTTTCTCTATTCTATATTCCTATTGTTTGTTTGTTTTAGGAGGGTCTTAAGTATATTTAAAGACCTTTTTTAAGTGACAGATTTTCATGGATTTCTATATACTTTTATAAACCCATATGGACTTTTATTGATTTATTTAGATATCTATCTCAGACTTTTATGGATTTGTTTAGACATCTATCTCAGATTTTTATGGATTTATTTAGACATCCATGAACTTTCATAGATTTGTTATCTCTGATTTTTATTATAGATGGAGAATTATATCATTATATGACCCAATAACACAATCTATACACTCAACCAATATGATCCATTAATACAATTTGCAGTATTAACAAAAATCTCTGTTTTCTTCCTTTTCTCTTCTATTACTTTTCACCTCCTTAATCAGCTATTTCCCTTTCCAGTTCTCCATTTGTCTCTCCATAACCACTTGAGTATTGCGAACCCTGTAACAACGTAAACCTTAAGGAGACAAGTAGAATACTTTAGAATAGAATTAAGATTTTAGCGGGAGCATGGAATACTAGACATATATATAGAACCTAATCAGAACCGTTAAATTTAATGAACAAAATAAGGCAAGGCACTTTTGATTCATGGGTGTTGACGCGTTCGGACCGGTTCTAAAATACCACTACTAATTACTTTATCCTACCATGGTTTGACTAAAGGGACGCGCGAGTCCTTTACTCTTTGCAATCGTACAAGTCGTTAAACTAGTATAGTGTACAAAGTAAGGGTTATCGTTCCCACGGAGGATTAGCAATTTACACTTAATTAGAATAGAAGTTGATAACACTAAAGTTAACTCTAACTAATGTCAATTCAATTAACTAAGATGATCAACACATTAACTATGCTAAGTTTGGAATTGATGAAGGAAACAATTACAACTATTGGGTTTAAATTCTAGATTAAAAGATTGCTAGGGAATAGATTAAATCAAGTAACAATCTATTAGCTAATCAATCATTCATTAAGCTCAATCACAACGACCCTAACATGCATCTATTCATGTGAAATTATGAGGCATTAAATCCTCCACTTTAATCACAATCTAAGATTAGAAGAGTGATTAAAGGAAGTTTACTCAAAGGTGTTAATAAAGATTTACAAGTTAGTAATCTCAACAACATAGATGGCATAAGAGGCACATGCATAAATGGTGTTAATTGCATATAAGTTCATCAAGTTTATTGTGCATCAAAAGAGAGATTGGTGGTTGCAACCACCACTTATAATTTAATTAAAGAACACATACATAACTTGAGAAGGTGAAGTTAATATGATTGATTATATAGCAAGGTTAATTACAATAATTACATCTAATTCCCTAACAAAGAGGATTTAGTTACACATAGAGTCAAAGCTACTAAGAGATACAATTGAAGGAAACATCACTGGTTGATAACCTTTGTGAAGTAGAAATGATCCCCTTTGTAATCCAAGCAACAACTTCTTCTATGGCAACTTGAAGTAATCTACTCTAAGGTACCAAAATGGTGTTTGGTTGCCAAGAAAGTAGCCAAGAAAACTATCTATATTTCTATTCCTATATCTAGCTATCTATATTTTCTAAGTGTGGTGGTTGAGAGAATTCATAGAGAAGTTAATTCCCTTTTTTTTTTTTTTTTTGCTGTGCATAGTGGTTAGAGAAGGCCTTCCAAGGACAATAGGTGGCAAAAGGGCTTGATTTGATTGGCTTTGGGGCAAGGTTCGATCCACTTGCAGCTCGTCAGAGTCCTCGGCGGGTATGTGCTGCGGCTTCTTTCTCACGACATGAACCCGCTAGAGTTTCTTTCCCTTCCTGGCAGACTCGTTCCGTGGGAATGTTCTCTCCGAGAAAATAGGTCAGAACCCGCCAGAGGTTGCCGTGGGCTTGAGCGGCGGCTTTATTCCAGCTGGGCAGAGGGTCTGAACTCGTCGGAATGATGTTGAGTGTGTCGCGGCTTTATACAGCGGGATTATTCCCGCTGGATTTGGTTGATGAACCCGCCAGCCTGTACTTCTTCTATTTACTGCCTTCTTTGCCCTCTTTTTATCACTTTGGACCAAAATACCCTTGAAACGCTTGAGTTACCTGAAAAGGTTTATTTACAACGTTAAATACATAAAATGCTCGAAAAACGGTTACAAAAACCAAGTAAAGGGGGGGCGCTAAATGTGAATATTTTGATCGCGATCAAACCCCCAAACCTGACTTCTGCTCGTCATCGAGCAAACTACAAATGCTAAAAATTAGACTAACAACAAAATTCTAATATGTACTAATTATATACAACGCACACTAAAAACATTTCGGAGAGCCAATTTGCAAATATGCTAAAAGATGTGATGATTCAGGAAATAAAACATGCGAAAACCTCAGGTTAGATGCTAGCACAATTACAAACCTCGAAAACACGTGACAAGGTGAATCCCACACTCTAAATACTCAGTTTCAAAAACAAAGCACTCAAAAGCAAGAACTCAATTCGCCTTGACTCCATCCTTACCGGATTTCAGTCTAATTTTCTCTTAGAACCTAAGTTGCTCTTAAATAACATATGCGAGTAAGATTATGTATATAAGAATCAAATGTAACGCATATGCAATCAAAATTAATGCACAACTTATGGAAATTGTTTTATGAATGAATTGATATGCCATAAACGTGAAAAGAGCATGCTTGAATCGCATTCCCCAGCTAGACTTTCTAAAAGATCAACTAGGTCTTTCCTTGGTTGTAATGGGGCCAAAGGGTGATATAGGGTGAATGGAAGAATCAATGGAATTCTGAAGTTTTTGATCAACCTTACGATTTTGTTTCCTTAGCTCATTATAAAGATGTCTCCAAGCGTCTAGGCTAAGATTCAACTTTCAATTTGTGCTAATTAGTACTCGGATTCGAGCACTCTTCAATCAAGTCTCGTGGCTTGCTCAATTATTTATTTATTTATTTATTTATTTTTTAACTTTTACACAAGCCAAAAATTTGCACAACTATCTATTATCACTTGAGTAAACGCTATTTACAGAAATTTTGAGCTATCCTAATGCATCTATAATCATGCTTAATCCGTGATCAAATACTACATCATTCCAAGTGTATGTATCTGGGTATGTGGTGGTGATGAAATGAACGGTTTGTGTTTGGCCTCAAATTTGGCAATTGGAGCACACATCACAACATGGACAGTGTTTGGGCATTTGGTAGCTAAGCACACACATTCCTAGAATCCTTTCCAAAAGTCTGTCTAGCGAGGGAATACAAGTCTAGTAAGCAGTCCACAATTTTATTGTTCATGGCATTCAATTATGCAAATGAGATCATATAACAATTTGAATAGTGTTTACCCTCAGAAAGTGAAAATTTAGGCTCTGTTTCTTACGGGTGGTCTCCACTATTGGTTAATGCAATCTCGCGTTAAGTTCTATTCACTAGGCAAAAGAGAAAGGGACTATTACACAATGTGCAATGTCATCTTGGAATGCCATTGTGATAGCTACAATTTAGTAATCAATGCATGCACAATTCCTTAACAACGCATACAACTTAACATCTCATTTAAAACAAGTGTTGTCTTGGCTCAAACGGAAAATTTTGGAAAATTTTTACACATATAAGGACACTATATACACTATATACAATACAACATATAAAAACACTATGTACAAGACACTATATACACTATATACAACCATGCGAATGATTGGCAAGGTGTTAATGTGCCCATACCCCCAAACCTAAACTCGACATTGTCCCCAGTGTTCGCACATGGAAGACAATAAAAAGAGTTCTTTGGTTTGGTTGTTTGGCCAATAAACAACTACCCAATCCATGCAAAAATGAACCCATATATACAATCACATGATATCATATCCATTTATGCTATCCATCCATGCACAATACTTCAAAATATCCTAGTCAACTTAATAGCATCATCCTAGGCATTATCAATCAACCACACAAAAATTACACACTTAGATCTAAAAACTAAACAACCTACTATATGCAAGTAAATATAACTAAAGTGATATAATAATAATAATAAAACTGAAAGTACTGTAGGTACAACTAAACCAAAAAGTACCAAGTGTACAAAAATATGCGGAATAATGTTCTGGCTACAAAAAATCCTCGCGGAGTACCAATCCGCCTAAATCGAAATGCTGTCATCACTGGTGCTACTGGGGTCTAATGGTGTGAACTGAACACCTCTAATGGAGTAACGAAAGATAGGCTCAGACGGAGGTGGTGGTTCCACGTATGGAACTATGCTTATCGGTGACTCGGGCTCCTCCACCAAATACTCCATTGGATGTGCAATCGTATCCTCATATCCCTCCGATAAAAGCTCAATGCTCACCACGTATGACCCCTCGTACTGTTCACTTCTCAATCTCTGCTCCTGGAACGGCTTCCGATCCTCCATCCCCTCTGGATATTGTCCTCTTGCTGTCTGAGCTGGACTCTTTTCTGCCTCTGGTTTCACTAAGACCTGTTCTAAAATCTGTTGCTCATCATATAGTAAGTCCATAAAGTTGAAATTCAGATCATATTGGTCCGGTTGGTTCGTAGGACTGAAAAATAAATCATCAATGTTAACAAAAAGATGAGGGTTAGGTATATCTCATTCCGGGGTGATGGGGAATACTGGTGGTGCCTCAAATGTAGCAGGTGGCTCCTCATGCTTGAGCTTCTGGCGGCGCTCCTGATCCTGCTCATTAGACTGCTCGCTATCGGCCTCAATAGGATACTCTGGCTGGTATCACGTAGAGTGTGTGACTTCTTTCGTCAAACCTTTCACCTGCTTCATGAGGCGGCGAACAGTCCATGCCAATGTGGCATTGGAATCCATCATGTCCTTGTGGGAATACATCATACTCTTTGCCCAAGCCGGCACGTAATCCTCTCTTTTAGACTCTGACCTTTCAGACTGGCTATCTTTAACTCCTACATCAGACCTTTCAGCTCGGAGCATCCAATCTTTCTTGCTCTCCTCTCGAAATTATCCTACGCTGGGCCAACCTCTATTGCCTCTGCTCTTTTATACTGAGGAGCCTATCTATCCCTGGCTTGCCTTCTGCAGCCTCATTGTAGGCTCTCTTGCCTACAGTCCTCAAAGGAGTTAGAAGCCCATCTGATGGCCTGTTTACTCGAATGCCGGCCTGTTGCGCAAAGTGGGTGATCAAGCATGGAAAGAAGAAGCTTAGATTGCTTATCCTTCCAAATTCTGCTATCCGTCTCACTATAGTATGCCTAACATCAAACTCCAACCTATTCTTCATTTGGTAGAGCATGATGGCCACGTCATTCTTCAAATCTGTCTGGTGGTCACTGGGCATGAGGGAGTAGCTGAAATAGATGCTCTAGAAGTGCTCATCGAACCCCAGCTCTCTCTGATGGACCTTACTGTCCTTGGTGTCCAAGGGCAAGTCTTCAATCCCTGTGAGAGTGACCCTGAACTGTTTATCATAGTTCTCGAAGAGGGCATTGGGTTTATATCCTTCTTCCCACTAAGGGTAGCTCTGAGTCTGGAGGTACTCATTGATCTGCTCAACTGTCATGGAGATTGACTTCCTTTGGATCACAACCGGAGCTCCACTCTTAAACTCGCTCGAATCTATAGCTGCATAAAACTGCTGAACAATCTTTCGGTTGGCCCTATTTGGAAATGAGACATAAACTTCCCACTTCCTTCACCGAATCTCGTCGAAAATGGCCGTTTGCCATAACTCATCGAAGCTTATGTCCCTCTCGAGGATAATAGGTCACCTCGTGGTGCCCTCCAGTCTCTCCCTGAATATCTCCTCCGCCGTCCTCTCTTGGTGTGCGGACTTTTTCTCCTTTTCCTTTCGGGACGAGTCACCTTACTCAAATGTGTTGGCCTTTCTTTTCGGTGCCATCTGTTTGTTAGAGCAAAAACACACCAAATATCTCCAAACAAGTTAGTGCTTGGGTTAGTGACGAAACATTTCAACATTACATTTATTTATGTGCATTCTATAACCATGCGTACTATGTGTACTTATGTGCTTGTATTCACTTCATATCAATTCATCAAGTCAGGACAATCTATGGGATCAAGTTCAAGTGAAATGGGTGCCAATTAGATTCACAAAGATTCAACATGCATGCATTATTCTCATTCAATTCATCACTCAAATGTACACAACAAATTTCATCATTATTCTCACATACATGCCTAATATCACCACTTTGCAGCATTCACAATCAAACATACTCACAACTTTCATTCTTCAGTCAATAACTCACTCAATCAATGCATATCATTCCATCAATCCCTATCAATCTATCATCATGTGCATCCTTACAACATATTCTATCAATGAAAACCATTACAAGATTCAAGAGTATAGTGATCAAACTTGAACACTCAAATTCGGCCAAAACAACCCTAACACTAAAAATTTGCAAAATTGAATCCATTCTTGGTGAATGTTGGTCGAAATTGGTCCTAGCAAGCATGTCTAACACGTACACATCAATCAATCCACAATAATTCACTCAAAAATCACAAAATTGCAAAAACCCTAACTGTCGCCATTTTTGAACGAAGTTAGATGAAATTAGCATGATTTCATGATTAAAGGAGAGGGAATAGAGATTACTTACCTTTGCCTTGTGGATTCGAGTGGATGAGAGCAAGATTGAAGAAGAAATTTTGTGATTTGGCGAGGGAAATTGGAAGAAGTTTGAAAAGGGTAAAGTTTGGGCGTGAAAACGACAGCCCTTATTTATAGTGGGGGAGGTCTTACGGGTTTATTCCTGTTGAACGAACCCGCGTGGTCTTGAAATTGGGCCCAAAACGGTGCGTTTTACCTGATTGGGACTGCTGCAAATTTGTGTCTGGCGGGATTATTCCCACGATTGGAAACCATGGAATTCTTCCTCCCTCTAGTGACTTTGTCTCGTCTTGTCTCGTCTGGCTGGCGGGAATATTCCCGCGGATGGAGTCCGCGGAAAAATAATCTTCTCAACTTCTGGTGGCTTCAGCTCTTCTGGTTGGCGGGCAAAGTACCACCGAAATAAAGTTGTTGAAATCCTTCAAAAGATATCGCGGGTTCTTTCTATCTGTCCTGCTGACAATGTCCCGCTGGAATGAAGTCACCGGAATCAGCTTTTGCATTGCTGCGGGTTCTGGCATTTTGTCTTGTGGGCAAAGTCCCGTTGGGATAAAACCGCCGGAATTACTTCTCACTCAGAAGCTCTTGCCGCGGGTTCCTTCATTCTGTCTGGCTGGACATTTCCAACGGCACAAACCCGCGGTTATACATTTTACTCCATTTTACTCCATTTTTAGTCCCTTGTGTTTCCTTTTCTTGATTTCCTATCACCTGCATATCATGGCACACAAATACACAAAACACAACACATATTTCCTACATTGATTAATCTATACTAAAAAGCTTAAGGTGTAACTAGGACTTTAACACCCCAAAACCTTTCTTTTGTCCACCCAACCACTTAAAGATGAATTTTCATGCTCTTCAGGTAAACAACAGCTAGAATTAGGTTTTTAACATCCCACATTACACCATTGAAACAACTCAAAATACTCATGAAAGAAACGAATAAATGCTCGGTGTGTATGATAAATATATCTAGAGGAGGGGGGGGGGGGGGGGGGGGGGGGGGGGGGGGGGGGGGGTGTGAATAGATTTTAAGCTTTATTACCCAATTTTTGCATGCAAGTCAATTTTACGAAAAAGCTCCTACTAGTCAAAAAGACAAACAAGTGTAATATATTGCGGAATTTAAATAACACTTGATGTATACGTGGAAACCCAACCACTGGGAAAAACCACGGGCTGTATAGTGTGCCACACTCGAACCTCGAAATCCACTAATTGAAATGGAGTTTACAACCTATGTAGACCTCGTCTAACACTTCGGTCAATAACCCACCACTTCTACCACGCAGGCCTTTAAAAGTGTCTCTAGTCCAATTGCTTGAGGCCTAAGCAATCTTAGCTCCAAGACTTAATTTTCAATGAAGAGATTATGCAACCTATGTGAATATGTATGAATATTCAAATAACAAACAAGGCTAGGGAACCTTAGATGCTTATCTAGGATGATGATATAATCAATTAAATCAATCCTAGATATCAAAAGCTAAATGACATGTCAAATAGTTTAGCTAATCAAGATTAAGCAAAAACCTAATTAGCTATCATAATACAACACTCAATCAATTCATCACAATTAATTCTCTATTCTTGTATTTATCATATGATAAAAAATATACAAGTAAATTAAAAGAGAATAGCTTGATAGTAAAATACTAAAATAAGATGAACTTAATCAAAATCTTACCAAGCAAGTTGTGATGATGCAAACCCATTCATGGATGAATGCAAGATGAACTTTAATGCACAAAGGTATGTATTTGAGTGTTTAAATGAGCAAACTTGGTTGCTTTTTCTCTCAAAATCTCTCTTTAAAATATAGGGTTCTTGATGATCAAAGAGTCATTATTTAGAACAAGAGAAAGAGATGTATTTATAGGCATGAAAAACAGAACATGTGAAAATACAAGTTTGCCCTTGAAACGCACCGATCAGCGGTTTCAATCGGTGGCTAGGCCACCGATCACGACCGCCGAATTGAGCCCGTGAAGAACAGAACATCAACGGCGGTTTCATTCGGCGGTTTCGTAACCGCCGATCCAACCGTCGAATCAAACCCGAGAGATTAAATCGATCAGGTATGAACGGCAGTTTCGAACGGTGGTCATAATAGCCCATCTTGACCGTAGAATTGCTCCAGACACTTCTAGACACAAACAGCGGTTTCATTCGGTGGCCAGGCCACCGATCATAACTGTCGATCACCAACAGAGATGAAAACCAAGGAGAAGCCAAGGGCATTCTCCGTGGGTGGTCTTCGCGTAAAACCAATCACATTCTAGTGTATGCGCGAACGTTTCCGAACACTATCGGGAAACGAATTACTAAGCACATATACACACAACAAGATATCAATTAAAGTGCTAGTGTGTAAAGTGACATGTGAGGAGTATGCACACAAATGCAAGTATGCTAAGTGTGTGTGTGTGCATTCTAAGTCTCTTCAAAGGAAACTAAACACTAGAAGAATACCTTTGGAGTGCTTGTCCCTTAAGGTCTTGGAAGGGCCTTTGAGCTTGAAGTTCAATCATCTAAACTACCCTTACACAATCCCCAACACGTGGTTTGTCCACGAAATAAACCAATCAAGATATGAGAATCCTTACAACTCAGAGTTCAAAATATGTACTATGCAAGGCTTTGCATCTCATAGAATGAGTGCAAGCACAAATGTTTGCTAAGTGTGTCTTTGATGTACAACCTATGCACACTTAAGCAAACATTAAACCATTCACCTTCTCCAAGCCCCATCTAAAATGGGTGGCTCAATAACAACATACCCCTTGTCTTTCTTTTTGATCCAGAGGGGTCCCTTCCCACCAATTCCCTCTAACTTGGATTTTGCAACCCAAATGGACTTGACATTTGTTTTAGGAATTGGGGTGGCATATTTTCTAACCTGCCATCTTTTGTTTGGACAATTAGGCCTAATACGGCCTATTCTATGGCAGTAATGACAAGTGGGAATGAAAGTAGAAAATGTACCTCCCGATGTAGTCTTTAGAGGTTGAATATTGTTCTTCCTTCTAGGCCTTAGCCTTGGTTTTGGTTTTGGTTTTGATTTCGGAGCAAAAGTCACGGGCTCCTCGTGTGATACATGCATTGTCTTCCTTAGAGGTGGTTCACCATATCTTCGGACTTGACCGAAGTGTCTATCTTTGGCATATCAATTTCAACTCGATTCTCCTTACTCTTCACTCTCAAGATCTCTAGGGCTTTATCCATATAATTTATCTCTTCCTCCATGACCTTCATCTTGCCTTCGAATTCCTTGTTCAAAGACTCATTCCATTCCCCGTATTCATCATTCACTAGGGAGAAATCATCCTCAATTTTGTCTTGGAGGGCATAATTTTCCTCTAAAGCCTCATCAAGCTTGGTAGTGAGTTCGAAGTTCCTTTCCACTAACTCCCGATTTTCTTCCTTAAGTTGAGCAATGGTGTCTTCGTAGCTCGATGAGTCATGCTTTAAGAGCGGGGTTTCATTAGTCACCTCACAGTTAGTGAGTGCTATGTAATCCCCGAAAATGGAGTGGGGTTCATCCTTTTGTTCAGTACTTCCGATGTTGACACAATCACTACCCTTCAATGGGTTCCTCATGCTCTCAAACACTTCAAATTCTGCTGTTTGACCTAAGACTGTCATGGAGAGCCATCCCTTGTGGACATCGATGATTGCTTTGGCAGTTGACATAAACGGTCACCCTAGTAATATCGGCATCTCCCTAGCCTTAGATGAATCACTTTCCATTTTTATAATAACAAAGTCAACTAGGATGATCAATTCTCCCACCTTGACTAAAACATCTTCGACCACTCCTATTGGATGTCATACCGAGCGGTCAGCTAGTATCAATTCCATTGTAGTCGGCTTCAATCCCTCTAATCCTAAGTCTTCAAACAATGCGTATGGCATTAAGTTGATTGAAGCTCTTAGGTCCAACATTGCCTTCTCCCTCCGAGTTTTACCAACTGATATGGTAATGATGAAACTTCCCGGATCCTTCATCTTAGGTGGCAAAACTGTTTCCATGGCTACACTTGCTTCCTTAGAGATCATTATTCTCTCCAAAAATTCTTTCTTCCACGCCTTTGAGTTAAGCTCCTTGAAGAACTTGGCATATGCTGGCATTTTTTCAATCACTTCAAGTAAGGGAAGGCTCACATTCACCTTCGATATGATGTCATAAATCTCCCTGAAGGCTTGGTCCAATTTTGACTTTTGAAGCCTTCCCAATAATGTAATTGGAGGCACATAGGGGTTAGGAGATTTGTGTATTCTTGAGGTATCCTTGTGACCTAACTCTGGCCCTCTACTTGTTACTATCCCTACTTGGGTCTCAAGATCGTTCTTACTAGGCACTTCCCTATTTACTGAAACATTAACATGATTATCATAAAATTCAGGTGGAGTTGGGTTAGAAAGTACCTTACCATTTCTGAGTACAGTGGCAGCCTTGGCTTGCTCGGATTGACTTGGGAGCTTCCCCAGTTCCTTCCTCTGACTTATTTTAGCATACTGCCCAATCTGTCTTTCCAATGTTTTGACTACTCCTTCCATAGAGGTAATCCTGGTATGGTTAGAATTATTGGCATGATACTGATTAGTGGCTCTTTACTCATTGTCTCTTTGGCATTATTGGCGCCAAGGTAAAGCTTCATTCACCTTCCATGGTTGGGTACTCGGTTGGTGTCCTTGAGGTGGATACCAATTGTTGTTGTTGTTCTGTTGAGGTAATGGGGGATTCAAACAGTGGTTATTTCCATAGTTTAGATTCGGATGCCTAGCCCATCCCGGATTGTATGTGTTAGAGAAAGGATTGTCCAACTGTCTTGATTGACGTGGCGGATACACCACTTGTATTTCTTCCTTCCTAGGTGGCACTGGCTTAACCATGGGATACATGTCCATCCCATGGTTTTCCTTAACAAAAACCTGATCAGATATCATAGGTTGGTTCCCAAACCTGCTCATGAGTGTCTCAATGTTCTTACTCATATCACTCATTTGGCTTGCCATTTCCATACTCACTCTCCCTTGACTACCTCGAGTGTTTCTTTGCTGGGAATTTTATTCAAACATCTCATACTTATCAAACACATATTGTGCTGTCTTCTCTCGTATCGCTCCTCCACAAGCGTTATCAACAATCGCTTGTGATAGCCCTATCAGTCCATCATAGAATGACTGAACTTGTGATGCTAAAGTATACTCGTGGTGAGGGCACTGTGCTAAAAGTAGCTTGAATCTACCCCATGATTCATGAAACGCATCCCCTTCCCCTTCCCTTTCCTGGAAATCAGCTATCATACTCCGCATTTCTTTAGTCTTCCATGAGGGAAAGTACTTGGCGAAAAATTTCCGCTTTACACCACTCTATGTGGTAAATGATCCTACCGGTAATGCCATGAGCCACTTCTTGGCATCATCTCTCATGCAATATGCAAAACATCGCATGCGTAAGTCATCCTCCATCAGATTCCTAATTGGAAAAGTAGTCACCACATTGTAATACTCCATAATTGAAGGTAGTCTTCACTTAGGTTACCATCAAAGTGTGGAAGCGTGTTACAGTGCAAGTTTTTCAACTTATAATTCCTCTGGGCATCATCTAACAATATAGCTGAAGGATACGATCCAACGATAGGCAACGAGAATTCTTTCATCATCCGTTGATCCTGTCCTTGTTCTGACTCGGTGGATGTACTGCTAGAAGAGGTTGACCCTTCCTCAAGGTTGGATAGTCCTTTGGGATTGTCTATCATCGTCGGTAGCCTAGCTATGCGATCAATGTTTTCAACAAAAGGTTCTAGCGGACATCCCAAAGATCGTCTTCCGTGCATCAATTCGTGACAAGAAACCTGAAAGTACACTACAAGAGACTACCAAAAGGTTAAGTGCTCAAAAACGAATTCTAAATACAAATAATGACAATTACACTAACTAATGTTCTACAAAAGCGCAAACACTATTCCCTAGCAACGGCGCCATAGATTTTGACGCGTCCGGACCGGTTCTAAAATATCACTACTAATTACTTTATCCTACCTCGGTTTGACTAAAGGGACGCGCGAGTCCTTTACTCTTTGCAATCGTACAAGTCGTTAAACTAGTATAGTGTACAAAGTAAGGGTTATCGTTTCCATGGAGGATTAGCAATTTACACTTAATTAGAATAAAAGTTGATAACACTAAAGTTAACTCTAACTAATGTCAATTCAATTAACTAAGATGATCAACTCATTAACTATGTTAAATTTGGAATTGATGAAGGAAACAATTACAACTATTGGGTTTAAATTCTAGATTAAAAGATTGCTAGGGAATAGATTAACTCAAGTAACAACCTATTAGCTAATCAATCATTCATTAAGCTCAATCACAACGACCCTAACATGCATCTATTCATGTGAAATTATGAGGCATTAAATCCTCCACTTTAATCACAATCTAAGATTAGAAGAGTGATTAAAGGAAGTTTACTCAAAGGTGTTAATAAAGATTCACAAGTTAGTAATCTCAACAACATAGATGGCATAAGAGGCACATGCATAAATGGTCTTAATTGCATATAAGTTCATCAAGTTTATTGTGCATCAAAAGAGAGATTGGTGGTTACAACCACCACTCATAATTTAATTAAAGAACACATACATAACTTGAGAAGGTGAAGTTAATATGATTGATTATATAGCAAGGTTAATTACAATAATTACATCTAATCCCCTAAAAAAGAGGATTTAGTTACACATAGAGTCAAAGCTACTAAGAGATACAATTGAAGGAAACATCACCAGTTGATAACCTTTGTGAAGTAGAAATGATCCCCTTTGTAATCCAAGCAACAACTTTTTCTATGGCAACCTGAAGTAATCTACTCTAAGGTACCAAAATGGTGTTTGGTTGCCAAGAAAACTATCTATATTTCTATTTTTATATCTAGCTATCTATATTTTCTAAGTGTGGTGGTTGAGAGCATTCATAGAGAAGTTAATTCCCTTTTTTTTTTGCTGTGCATAGTGGTGAGAGAAGGCATTCCAAGGACAATAGGTTGCAAAAGGGCTTGATTTGATTGGTTTTAGGGCAAGGTTCGATCCACTTGCAGCTCGTTAGAGTCCTCAGCGGGTATGTGCTGCGGCTTCTTTCCCACGACATGAACCCGCCAGAGTTTCTTTCCCTTCCTGGCGGACTCGTTCCGCGGGAATGTTCTCTCCGAGAAAATAGGTCAGAACCTGCCAGAGGTTGCCGCAGGCTTGACCGGTGGCTTTATTCCAGCTAGGCAGAGGGTCTGAACTCGTCGGAATGATGTTTAGTGTGCCGCGGCTTCGTGCAGAGGGATTATTCCCACTGTATTTGGATGATGAACCCGCCAGCCTGTACTTCTTCTATTTACTGCCTTTTTTGCCCTCTTTTTATCACTTTGGACCAAAATGCCCTTGAAACGCCTAAGTTACCTGCAAAGGTTTATTTACAATGTTAAATACATAAAATGCTTGGAAAACGATTACAAAAACCAAGTAAATGGGGGCGCTAAATGTGAACATTTTGATCGCGATTAGGTGTACACCTTTAAATTTTCAATCCTGAATGGATGGCAACTACTTCACCAACATTTGTACTGTTTTGAGTGTTTGACACGCTCATATAGTGCGTCTGAAATGTGATATTGCAGTCAATGATGTTCCTAGGTTACACAAAACTGCTGTAGGTCTTCTAATTAAAAGAATTAATCAATATATAAAATTTAGGGAAATTCCATGTACTGTAAATGAGAAAACAAACTTGTTTTGCCCGATGATATTAAAGAGTCCAATCATATAACCAACGAGCAACATATAAGAAAAACAGAAACAAATTAATAGTACAAAGAAGGAACATGTAGATAGACACAAATAAAACTCCTCTGCTCCCGCATATTGTATTATATAGAATTAAATTGAATGAATTTGTATGAATTTCATGGAACAAATTATTTGCAGCTAGTACGTAGTGGTTTCAATGGCTGCATTGAGTTGTTGTGTTGTATACTTGTATTGTTGGAGATCATATATACAAAAAACTCCTGATAATTTCAAAAAAAAAAAAATTAAATAAATAAATAAAACCTCTCACCATCAAGCCCATCAAAATCTTTGGGGAGAAAGCTAGACTTGTTATGGCTTTTGATATTTATACCTCTCAACATCAAGTCCAACAAAATTCAAGACCTAAAAAAATCCTTTAAAATCTAGTCCTAATTGAATACACCTTGATTCTTGTAGACATTTTTAAAGTTCCAATTCAATACACCCGGATTTGAAAGGATTCTTTAAAAGTCCATAGAAATCTGAATTGAATACTACTGGATTAATATAGACTCTTTTAAAGTCTTTAAATGTCCAAATTACACCAGGATTTATAAAGTCTTTAAATGTCATCAAGAATCCTAATTGAATACACCCCCCTTAGATTCTTTACTAATGTCATCTCTATTAAACATCGAAAGATCTCTCATTCTTGCACACACATTTCACTATTTTGTTAAGGGCAGATTGCAAAAATATCCACTGAGTTTAGACCTAATTGCAGTAGAATGAACTTTTTGTTTGAAATTACACAAACTTCCTTTGTTGTTAGTGGTCATCTGTTTACTTTTAATGGTTGAGAGGCAAAATAATCATTTTCTCCTCTCAAATATGACAATTACATTATTCAATAATTAAATAAAAACTTTTAAAAAAAATGCACCGTGGAGATTAGATCTCTCCATCAATGGATGGACGAGATCTAATCCTTTTCATCACTTATTCAAAAAAAAAAAAAAAAAAGATGGTGCAAATCTGTTCTTACGACGAACGGATTCTCTACTACCATTGGAGTTTTTTTTAATTATTTAATATATTTTTTATTTTCTTTTGTTTTATTATAAGAAAAATATTAAATAATATGTAAAATATTCAATTGACGGCAGGAGAGGGTTTTGCAATTTCAAGCAAAAGATTCATCAAGATTCAATTAAACCTAAACTTGGGTGGTTTTGTGCACTTGTCCCTATTATTAATAATTTGTGACTTTTATTCAAATTTATATAAAAATGTTATAATGATTTTGTACAGCGTGCGAGTATCAAATGAACTGGGAAAGGGAAACGCTAAAGCTGCAAAATTTTCGGTTATAGTTATCATGACTACTTCAAAATCGCTGGGAATTATATTCTTCATTATATGCTTACTCTTCGGTCGTGAAATTTCATACTTGTTTTCAACTAATGAGGAAATTGCAGAATATGTTTCTAGTCTCTCCGTCCTACTTGCTTTCTCAATGTTGTTTAATAGTATTCAACCAGTACTCTCAGGTGTACCCATCGGGGCCGGTTTTCAAAGTGTGGTTGCATATGTTAACTTGGGATGCTATTACGTCATTGGGGTTCCTATAGGAATTGTGCTTGGATATGTCGCTGATTTTGGAATTAAGGTAACCAGATCGAAATTGTTAATAAATAACTATAACATTTGTTTTTTTGAACTCGTTTGCGATAGTTGACGGTGGAAGGAGAGAAGTAAAAACCTTAACTTTTATTGCTGTATTATTTATTTAATTGGTACCATATAAATAATAGCTATTGTTCTGATGATTTGATTTTACAGGGTTTGTGGGTTGGAATGTTGGGTGGAATAGTAATGCAAACAATTATTCTCGCCTACATTGTGTGGAGAACAGATTGGGATGATCAGGTAATTATTACCAAATTCATATATATATAAGAACAAAATTAAAGTTATATGATTAAAAGAAAAACATAGATATTATTTTAATAAAATATTTTGCAAAGTAAAAATGTGATTACTGTTGTGTAAATAGGGTATTATGTGCAATGAGTAAATAGTAACAATGGTAAAATTGTACTTTAACTTAATCATTCACACACCAAAGTAATGGATTCTGAATAGGAAAAAAAAAGAAAAAGATAGAGAATAAAATAGTGAAATTGACCAAATATTAAAAACTGTGAAAATGCGTGAGAGTAAATTTTTTTTTTTTTTTTTTTTTTTTTTGGGGGGGGGGGGGGGGATAGATTTTAAACGATTTTACCCAATTTTTTGTGTATGGTCAAGATTACGAAAATACCCATAATAGTCAATAAAATAAAGCAAGTGTAATAAGATGCGGAAAAATAAACACTTGATTTTTACGTGGAAACCCTCACGGGAAAAACCACGGGCTAATAAGCGAGCCACACTAGAACCTTGAATCTACTAAATGTGTAAAACGATTACAACCTAATCCCGGAAGTAATCACACACCGACCTAATCCTGGTATAAGTGGACCTAGTTCAATTGCTTGCGATCTAAGCAACCTAATCCCGGAAGCTACACACAAGACTTACTTCTCAATGAAGAGATTAATACCTTAAGTGAATATGTGAATATCTAAAATGCAACATAGAGCAAGGGAACCCTATATGCTTATCTAAGATGATGATTTTGCAATAAAGGCAATCCTAGATATTAAGAACTAAATGACATGTCAATTAGCTTAGCAAATCATAGATTATGCAAACCTAGAAAGCTATCACAATACAACTCTCAAACATTCAAAAAACACTATTCTCAAACTTGCATCTAAGATATATATGAATAACATACAAGTAATAAAATGAGATTGCTTGCAAAGAAAAACACAAAATATGTAAGATATTAGTGAAAAACTTACCAAGCAAAGTGTGATGAAGAATCCATGCAAGATGATATCTAGATGATCAAAGATGATGCTAGATGATGATTGATGATCATGGAAATAGTGTTTGAATAATTAAAGGTGAGTTATTGTGTATTTTTCTTGCTTTGAAAAATATCCTAAGTATGAAATCTGAATATCAACTCACTTGAATGACCTAAAGTCATAGATGCATATATATAGAGGGTCAAAATCAAAGTGGTGCGTTTTGATAAGTTGCCCTGATTTTGCCTTGGGCGCTGTTCGTAGAGCGCTTTTGTACAGCGCCTGAACAGTGCCTCACCTCTGTTCTCTCGGGAAAACAGAGCGGCGCTGTACGTACAGTGCTTTGTACAGCGACCCAACATCGACCGAATTAAATCGATCAAGTCTGTATAGCGCTTAGATGAGCGCTGTATGAACAGCGCTTTGTACAGCGGTTTGTACAGCGCCTTTCAATATGTATGAATCCTAAGTCTATTCATGGCATGGCATTGGACATACAAGATGAAATCAAAATAAACATGCAAGAAGAGATGTTAATGAACATTAATGCACAACAATAAGAAACACAACATACAAGATTTAGCCATATGCATGAGTTGTGAGTGTGTGCAACTATCTCTTCAAGACAAGTAAGCACTTAGAGTTTTACCTTTGGTGCTTATCAAGATGAGGTCTTCAAAGGGCTTTGAACAATAACACCAACACCTAAGCTACCCTTACAAAGAGCCCCAACATGTGGTTTGTCCACGAAATGAGCCAATCAACAAATGAGAACCTTACAATCTCCCCTTTTGGCTATTTCATGACAAAACCACCACTCACATTGATTCCTCACAAAAAAATAGAAACTACAGGACAACAATAATTTTCTACATTACAAAGAGATAAGAATATAAAACTTCAAGTCTTTAACCTTTTGTAGAATAATCACACCCTGAAAATAAGATTTCTATATTTTCCAATACAAGTGAAATGTGAGATTAATCAAGTGAGAACAAAAACAAGCATTTGCATTTAAATAGTTTAGGCACAACATTATGCAATGTATGTGTATGCAATGCTCCCCCTCAACGGGTTACTCCCCCTCAATGTATGTTCTCCCCAATCATGCACAATTGCTACTACAATTTGCAACTCACTTACCTTATCCTACTCCCCCTTTTTGTCATGATATAGGCAAAGGAGTAGTCCCCAACCGGGTCACTCTTAGTAAAGAGAGATAGTAGCATGCAAGATATTTGCATAATAATATAAGTCACTTTATGCATCTAAATTAATTGAAGAGAAACAAGGAGATTTATTTGAAGGAAAATGCGTGAATCAATCATGCTTTGCATACAAGACATGTAGCATTCAAGTCCAAAATACAATGGTATTTGACAAAGCAAATGACAAAGGTTTCTAATAAGAATTCAAACCAATTTCACCATTGTCATGAGAAAAGCAAGGATATAGAGATTCATTGATTTTAATTTAAGAGCAACTATATCCAACTTTATAAGCGAAACATGGCATGAGCGACTTTGCACCCTATTTGATTTTTCCGGATAAGATATCCGTATGATAGTAACCATGTTCAACTAATAAAGAAAGAGAGACATTTGGAATTTAAATTCCTTTGAATGGATACAAGATCCTTTATTCATTTTGAGTCTCATAAGCTTTTTCACACAAGTTTTGCATTTAAGAACGCAATCATCAATTCATGCTTTTCATTTGAGCATGTCATATGAATTTCATGCTTTTCAATTTTCATTAGTATATTATATAAGAATCATTATGTCATGGAGATAACCATAGGTTATTCATAATCATACTCCCTATGTATATCTCCTAGTCCAAAAATGCATGTTTGAACATAAATATGACATGGATTGTAAACAAGCAAGGTTCACAGTTATTGAATTGAAAACATATATACATATGTGCAACCAAGTTTACTCAAGCAATTAAAAGAAGAGGCATAAGATATTTCAAATTTTTGCAAGTGACAAGAATGCAAAATAGCTCTTTTTGCTTGAGTTCCCCATATGGGGTCAATCACAAATCACATCACTCCACAAGACATATCCCAATAGATATACCAAGTGTTTTAAATCGAGTAGCATCTAAGGGTTTAGTAAATAAGTCCGCAAGTTGATCATTAGTACCTATATGTTCAAGTACTATGCATTTATTTTCAACAAGCTCTCTAATGAAATGATGGCGGATGTCAATATGCTTAGTTCTAGAGTGTTGTACTGGATTCTTGGAAATATTTATAGCACTCATATTATCACAAAAGAGAGTGAGTGTACCTTGGTTGAATCCGTAGTCTACTAGCATTTGCTTCATCCATAGGAGTTGTGTGCATCCACTCCCCGCGGCTATGTACTCGGCCTCGGCCGTGGACAAGGAAATCGAGTTTTGCTTCTTACAAAACCAAGACACCAAGTTGTTGCCTAGAAAGAAGCAACCGCCCGATGTGCTCTTCCTATCATCACAATTTCTTACCCAATCCGCATCAGTAAAGCCTACAAGACTAGCATTAGTGTCAAAAGAGTACCAAATCCCATAGTTGGATGTCCCATTCACATAGTGAATGATTC
This sequence comes from Acer yangbiense, assembly GCA_008009225.1. Lineage (NCBI taxonomy): Eukaryota > Viridiplantae > Streptophyta > Magnoliopsida > Sapindales > Sapindaceae > Acer > Acer yangbiense. The sequence goes on from CM017763.1 coordinate 24,280,090, forward strand.
TCTTAACGGAAGAGAGATGGGACTCCTTAGGATCCGCTTGGTACCTAGCACACACACCCATACTAAAAGAGATATTGGGCCTACTTGCGGTCAAATAAAGCAAACTACCTATCATGCCACGATATAACGTTTGTTTCACACTTTTACCACTAGCATCCTTGCTTAGCTTCAAAGTGGTACTTATGGGTGTATTACAATGTTTGGCATTTTCAAGACCAAACTTCTTCACTAGGTTTTTGGCATATTTAGCTTGGGTTATAAAAATCCCATCATTTAGTTGCCTAATTTGCAAACCTCGGAAGTAACTAAGCTCACCAACAAGACTCATCTCAAATTCATGAGACATGACATCAATAAATTGTTGGACTTTGGTGTTATTGGTTGAGCTAAATACAATGTCATCAACATAGATTTGAGCTATAAATAACTCATCTTTGTTTCTCTTGATGAACAAGGTCTTGTCAACACTACCTCTTGTGTAGTCATTGTCAACAAGAAATTGAGTGAGGCGCTCATACCAAGCCCTCGGTGCTTGTTTCAACCCATACAAAGCCTTTTTGAGGCGATAGACATGGTTGGGGTGGTGTGCATCCACAAACCTCTTGGGTTGTTCAACAAATACTTCCTCTTGCAAGAAGCCATTTAGGAAGGCACTCTTGATGTACATTTGGTGTAATTTGAACTTGTGAATACATGAGATGGACAAGAGAAGCCTAATGGACTCTAAACGGGCAACGGGAGCAAATGTCTCCTCAAAGTTGATACCCTCAATTTGAGAGTACCCTTGTGCTACAAGTCTAGCCTTGTTCCGCATTATGTTGCCATCCTCATCGGATTTGTTCCTATAAATCCACTTAGTGCCTATAACATGTGTGCTTTTAGGCCTAGGAACTAGATTCCAAACCTCATTCCTATCGAATTGGTTTAGCTCTTCTTGCATGGCAAGATCCCAAAATTCATCATTTAAGGCTTCATCAACCTTTTTGGGTTCAATTTGAGAGGTGTAGCATGTAAAGCTAATGAGATTAGTTATTTGACGCTTAGTCCTAACACCCTCATTCACATCTCCAATAACATCCTCTTTGTTATGGAGTCTTCTAACCCATGGAGCGGGTTCATTAGAATCCACACGAGGAACTCTATCAAGAGGTTGTGTGTCCTCATTATTACCATTGGACGTCCCAACATTGGGAGTCTCCACAACCCTCTCCAAAAGAGAGTCATCATCTAAAATATCCTCCTCCTCATGGTCATTAGACTTGAGCCTTGTATCATCAATGACAACATTGGATGATTCCATGACGGTTTGAGTCTTCAAGTTGAAAACTCTATAGGCTCTACTATTCAAGGCATAGCCAATAAAGATACCCTCATCACTCTTAGCATCAAATTTGCCAAGTTGATCACGGTCATTTAAAATGTAGCATTTGCTTCAAAATGTATGGAAGTAGCTAACATTTGGCTTCCTACCTTTCCATAACTCATAGGAGGTATTTCTAGATCCAGGCCTTAGAAAAACTCTATTCCCTATATAGCAAGCCGTATTGACGGCTTTGGCCCATAGGTTCCTAGGGATATTGTTGCTAAGCAACATCACACGGGTCATCTCTTGAAGGACCCTATTCTCCCTCTCATTAACTCCATTTTGTTGAGGTGTCCTAGGAGCCGAAAACCCATGGGAGATGCCTAAGCTATTGCAATAGCTTTCAAAAGAAGCATTCTCAAATTCTCTCCCATAGTCACTTCTAATCCGTTTAATGCTTTTAATGTTAGAATTCATTTCATTTTGTATTTTAGTACAAAGCATTTTAAACTTATCAAAAGCTTCAGATTTTTCTCTAAGAAAATATGTTCATGTGAACCTAGAGAAATCATCTACACAAACAAAAATGTATCTCTTTCCACCTAAACTCTCAGTTTGCATAGGACCCATTAGATCCATGTGGAGAAGCTCTAGGGGCTCCTTGGTGGAGAGGCTCTAGGGGCTCCTTGGTGGAGAGATATTTACCCTTTTTGTGCATGCTTTTGGTTTGTTTTCCTTGTTGGCAAGGTCCACAAACACCATTGGATTTCTTTCCTAGCTTAGGGAGGCCACGCATACAATTGAACTATCCAAGGGTTCGTAAATCCCTAAAGTTCATGTGGCCAAGTCTTTCATGCCACAACTCTATTTGCTCATCCATGGACACACTGTTTGAGACTATTCTAGCTTCAAGACAATAACAATTGTCACTAGATCTCATACATTTCAACAATGTTTGTCCATCAGGCTTTATGATAGAGCAATCATTTTTACTAAACATGACGGAATATCCTTCATCACTAAGATGAGAAATGCTTATCAAATTGGCTTTCAAGCCATCAACAAACAAAACATTAGATAAGGAGGGTAATCCGAGAATGGAAATGGTTCATTTCCCAATAACTTTCTTTTTGGATCCATCACCAAAAGTGACATATCCACATTTCTCCATAGCAGGAGTTTCGAATAGACTCTTGTTTCCCGTCATGTGCCTAGAGCACCCACTATCTAAATACCAAAAATTAGAAGAATTTGCCCTCAAGGCTATTTGAGCAACATGGCAAACATTTTCATTCTTTCTAATCCATCTAGAAACAATATTAGCTTTCTTAGTGGTCTTTGGTACATGGGCTCTAGTTATCCTAGGATCATGCACATCAATTTTATCATTCCTAGGAACACGCATCTTGGCTATATTCTTTCTCTTTTCAATCATGCTTCGTGTTCTACACATTTTAATATATCGAAAGCAATTTGGTCTAATGTGACCATCAAATCCACAAAAATGACATATATGAATAAAATAAGGAATCATACCTTGTCCTTGTGCATGCATGGGAGCTTGTCCATGTCTTTGTGGTTAAGTGGGTTCAATCCATCTTCGTTGTTAAACCGGCCTAACTTGCTTCCTAGCTTGAGGTTGCATGATTGGTCTCTTTCCTTTGTGAGCCAAAAGTGGAGGAATGTTGGCTTGAGGGACCCTAGTGGGTTGAGCTAGAGGTTGCCTTCTTAGCACCAACTTCACTTGTGCATTCTTTGAGCATTGTCATAGTTCTAACTTCTTCTTAGGAGTTTGCACGAATGAAGCTTCTTCGTTCCCTAAACTCTTGACAAACACGATCTTGTTAGAGGTTGAGATCTTTTTGCCATCTTCATACCCAAGACCCCTCTTGTCACACGGACTCTTTCCAACACCAAATATATGGTCAAGCTTTTTGGTGCTAGAATCCATCCTAGTCATAGACTCTTTTACTTCTTCAAGCTCCCTCTTAAGCCCTTCTTCATTCCTCTTAAGCCCTTCTTCATTCCTCTTAGATAAGTCTAACTCCATACTTAGCTTATCTTTAATTTTCTTGAGTCTTTCCACTTGTTCACTTAAGTGGTCATTATGAGATGAAAGTTCAAGATTTTCTTCTCTTAATCTTTGAATCTTTCTCATGCTCTTGATTGCTAAATCATTAAACTCGGCATGGTATTTAGCAAGCACATTTTTCTCCACAAATCCATTTATGGAGTTAGAAGAGGAATCACTTTCTTCTTCACTTGAGTCATTTTCCTCTTGACTCTCTTCCTCTCTTTCACTAGCACTTTTGCTTTTGTGGGAGGAGGCAAAAGCTAAGAGGTTAGCCATGAGCTTTTCATCATCCGAAGACTTATCTCCCTCATCGGAGTCATCACTACTTTCACTCCAAGTGGCAGCCATCACTTTTCCCTTTTTCTTCTCATTGTGATTTGCACATTCGGGGGGAAAGTGACCTATCCCACCACACTCAAAGCATCGGACCCCTTTCCTTTCGGTCTTTTCTTTCCTAGGCTCAAACTTGTTGTAAGAACCCTTTTTCTTGAAGTTTTGACCTTTGGAACCAAAGTCATTTTTCTCGAACTTCATGACCCTCTTGAATCTCTTCATAAATAATGCAAGGTCTTCATCCAAGTCATTCTTCTTTGCCTCATTTTCATCCTTGGAGGCTTTCAAAGCAATTCCTTTTTGCTTTTTAGGAGGTGTGGAGGTAGACCCTTCCTAGACTCATAAGCTAGAAGTCTTCCTATCACCTCACTTGGCTTCATATCCTTATATGTGCTATTCTCCTCTAAAGCCGTCATCTTTGATTCAAACCTATCGGGGAGAGATCTCATAATCTTTTGCTTGATTCTCCTATCCGAATATGGGTCACCAAGTTGATGACTTTGGGTGACTATGTCCATCAACTTGATCTTGAAGTCGTTGAAGCACTCATTCTCCTCCATCTTAAGCATTTCGAATTGAGTCTGGAGGACTTGAAGCTTAGAGTCCTTCACCACTTTGGTTCCTTCATGTGCAATCTCTAGGATGTCCCATGCCTCCTTAGCTATCCTAGTATTTTGAATCAATTTATATTGATTTTCGTCCATTGCACATAGGATGGCATGCATCGCCTTCCTATTCCATTTTGATGCCTCAAACTCTTACGTGTTCCATTGCGCCTTAGGCTTGAGCACATCCTCTCCTCCACCCGTAGGAGTCATCATGGGTGATGTGTAGCCGTCTTCAACTGCCATCCAAGCTCGGTCATGGATTTGACATATGTACGACTCCATCTTGCCTTTCCAAGAGGCATAATTCAACCCGGTAAGAAACGGAGGCCTTGTGCTAGAAGCACCCTTGTTGCCACCACCATTACCACCGTTTCCACTCATAATGTTTATGAATGAATGAAATGAATGCAAATGTATGAAAGATCAAAAATCACACAAAATGCAAAACACACCAAAGTGAGCAAGGATCACCTAAGTATATCAAGGAACATGCTCTGATACCAATTGAGAGTTCTCACGGTGTGATAAATATTAATCTAGAGAGGGGGGGGGCGGGTGTGGTGAATAGATTTTAAATGATTTTACCCAATTTTTCGTGTATGGTCAAGATTACGAAAATACCCCTAATAGTTAATAAAATAAAGCAAGTGTAATAAGATGCGGAAAAATAAACAACACTTGATTTTTACGTGGAAACCCTCACGGGAAAAACCACGGGCTAATAAACGAGCCACACTAGAACCTCGAATCCACTAAATGTGTAAAACGATTACAACCTAATCCCGGAAGTAATCACACACCTACCTAATCCCGGTATAAGTGGACCTAGTTCAATTGTTTGCGATTTAAGCAACCTAATCTCGGAAGCTACACACAAGACTTACTTCTCAATGAAGAGATTAACACCCTAAGTGAATATGTGAATATCTAAAATGCAACATAGAGCAAGGGAACCCTATATGCTTATCTAAGATGATGATTTTGTAATAAAGGCAATCCTAGATATTAAGAACTAAATGACATGTCAATTAGCTTAGCAAATCATAGATTATGCAAACCTAGAAAGCTATCACAATACAACTCTCAAATATTCAAAAAACACTAATCTCAAACTTGTAACTAAGATATATATAAATAACATACAAGTAATAAAATGAGATTGCTTGCAAAGAAAAACACAAAATATGTAAGATATTAGTGAAAAACTTACCAAGCAAAGTGTGATGAAGAATCCATACAAGATGATATCTAGATGATCAAAGATTATGCTAGATGATGATTGATGATCATGGAAATAGTGTTTGAGTAATTAAAGGTGAGTTATTATGTATTTTTCTTGCTTTGAAAAATATCCTAAGTATGAAATCTGAATATCAACTCACTTGAATGACCTAAAGTCATAAAGGCATATATATAGAGGGTTAAAATCAAAGTGGTGCGTTTTGATAAGTTGCCCTGATTTTGCCTTAGGCGCTGTTCGTAGAGCGCTTTTGTATAGTGCCTGAACAGTGCCTCACCTCTGTTCTCTCGGGAAAACAGAGCAGCGTTGTACGTACAGCGCTTTGTACAGTGCTTTGTACTGCGCTTTGTACTGCGCCTGTACAGTAACTGAATTAAATCGATCAAGTCTATACAGCGCTTTAATGGGCGCTGTACGAACAACGCTTTGTACATCGCCTTTCACTATATATGAATCCTAAGTCTATGCATGGTATGGCATTGGACATACAAGATGAAATCAAAATAAACATGCAAGAAGAGATGTTAATGAACATTAATGCACAACAATAAGAAACACAACATACAAGATTTAACCATATGCATGAGTTGTGAGTGTGTGCAACTATCTCTTCAAGACAAGTAAGCACGTAGAGTTTTACCTTTGGTGCTTATCAAGATGAGGTCTTCAAAGGGCTTTGAACAATAACACCAACATCTAAGCTACCCTTACAAAGAGCCCCAACATGTGGTTTGTCCACGAAATGAGCCAATTAACAAATGGGAACCTTACAATGCGGAAAGTAAATGACACTTGAATTTTTACGTGGAAACCCTTACGGGAAAAACCACGGGCTGTTAAGTGCGCCACACCCGAACCTCAATCCACTAATTGTAATGGCAATTACAACCTAGGTTGACCACGTCAAACCTCACATAGTTACTAATCTACCACTACTACCCGCAGGCATTCAAAAGTGAATCTAGTCCATGCTTGCAAAACTATCACAATAGTAACTACAAGACTTGACTCTAAGAGAAGAGATAAGACAACCTAATGTGAATACATGAAATACTCAAGATGCTAAAAATGCAAGGTTAGACATTTAAGCTTATCTAGGCATGGATGAACATGTTAGACATTCCTCGATATCATTTAGCTAGATGACATGCATATAACATAGCTAAATAGGCAACCAAAGTCTGATATGCAATATCTACCACAAACAACTCACAAAACACAATAAAGAAACTATTTTGAACCTATTCAAGTCATAAAGATGCAATCTTGAATCAAGTCAAGTGATAAAAAAGCTATCTTGTAAAACAAGAACATATGGATATGAGAATGATGTTCTAGATACAAGTCATGTGAGCACTAATAAAAACCCTAAATGAAATCAACCTAGAATCATGCTAGATGATGTATGAAAGATGCAAGATAAAGGGTGCTTGTGTTTTGGAAGCTTAAAAGATGAAGTCTTGATACATTTGCTTTGAAGAAAACTTTTTGCTCTCAAAAGATATGATTTTTTGCACTCAAAAAACGATCAAAGGTTATCAAGACACATATATATGAGATCTAAGTAAAGTGGTGTCGTTTTGAACAAAAAATGCTTCAGTTTCTCGCTGACGGATTGCCGCGGTTGAACAACCGCGGCACAGTAAAATTATTGCTATCGCTCGACTGACGCGGTTTGTCTGATCGTGGCAACTGCACCGCGGCAGAGACATCAGGTCTCTGTCGCTTGACTACCGCGGTTATCCAACCGCGACAGGTACTGCGGCAGAGATAACACATCTCTGTCGCTTGAGTTCCGCGGTACGCCAATGACGGCGGCAATCGCGGTAGAGAAGGGCTGGACCTTCTCAGCAGCTTCTCATATAGAAAATACATGCAATTGTGCAAATGTGTGAGTGAAGATCATATACCCAAAAAACAATAATCACATATGCATGCTAGAGTTGTGTGTGTGTGCAAACTAAATCTCTTCAATTGAGAGTTAGGTCAAGTAATCTACCTTCCTTGAAGCTCTTGGTTCCACAATGAGGTTCTTTGGCACTTGAGAGAATTTCTTCAATCCTAAGCTACCCTTACAAAATGAACCCCATTGTGATTTTATCAACGAAATACGCCAATAAAAAATGAGGCACTTACAGTGTGAGTTTTAGGTTTTCAGCTTCTGTCAGCTTGTTTACACTGCCAGTCAGTGTTTGTTTACTAGACTTTTCTTGCTGGTTTGTTAGTGTTCTAGATACAGGTGGATAAACCCTTGCGGAGAAGCCTAAGGGTGGACATGATAGGCAATGGTAAGGTAACTACAATGCCATTGCGATATGAGAGATTGCTTGACTACTGCTTCAAGTGCAGTTGACTAGGTCACACTATGGAGGGCTGCTATGAAGATAGTAATGATGGAGGATTGTCCTTGGATGAAACCAGAAGGCTTGATGTATGGCTATGTGTTTCTAGTCCCCCAAAGTGACTCCTATCTGGTGCTGGAAGGAACGGTCCACGGAATTGGAACAAACAGAAAGGTTTCGAAGGCTCAAACTCGGTTATGGGCAATCAGAGACCCTATACTGAGGATTGGAGAAGGAAACCCAGTGCTCCATCGTATGTTTCCGGTGTCCTGGAAAAGAGGGCAAATGAAATGTCAAGGATCATTGGAAGGCCAGCGGACAGCATAAACAGGAATCGTGCATGGAGAATGCTGATGGAATCATTAATGTGCATGCTGTGGCTCCTAGGGAAGAGGAAAAAAGAAGTAAGATGAATGATTGTGCCAATTATGTTTTGGCGGCGGTGTCGACAAGGGAAGTTGGAGAGCCCAATTCTATATTGGGTATTATAGAAAATAATGTTGAAACATCTTGTGAATTAGAAGTTGGGTTTCAGTCAAGTTTGGGCCTAGCCTAAGAAATCAAATCTGGATATAACAAAAACACTAGGCCTCTATCTACAGGATCCAATGGAGCTATATCCAAAGGAAAAGAAAAGTTAACCCAGGCAACAAAAGGCTCGGGTCGGTGGAAATTGAGCGAACAAAAGCCGAGGGCTTCAAATAGTATGAATTATTTGAGGGATTTAACATGCAAAAGGAAATCCCCAAAATTTCCAGTAGAAACACAAGTAGAAGGTAAGCGATCCAAGGAATCTAAAGGTCAGACACTCGAATCTTTTTCTATTGTTGCTGATGAAAAAAAATTGGATAAGGATCCCTTGATCATAGACGTCCATGGGGTGGACTGCGATGTCACTGCTGATGTTGAAGGAAAAGATAGGGATTTTTCAAAGAAGGATTCGGGTACAAAGAGCTCTCAGAGTAATATCAAATCGCTTCCCAGTTTGGTTACAGGATCAAATGGCAACAGTTTGGTTACCAAGATGGAGGTTTCAGCTGTCGCAAATAAGGAGGATTTTTTAGATATATCGGCCGGCCAATCTTTACTGGCCCGCCGTGAGCAATGATCATCTTCTCTTGGAATGCTCGAGGGCTGGGTAGCTCCCGGGCATTCAATGTCTTGTGTTCCCATAAGCAGGAAGTTAATCCGGATTTAATATTTCTCATGGAGACTAAGTGTAACCAGGAAAAGATGGAGAAATGGCGTGTTACACTGGGGTTTGATAGCAAGTTGGTTGTAAATAGTTTTGGAAAGTCTGGGGGTTTGTGTTTGTATTGGAGAAACAATTTGGTGGTTGATTTGTTGACTTACTCTAAGGATCATATCGATGTTAAGGTGACTAGTCAAGGGGGTATTCCGTGGAGGCTTACGGGCTTCTATGGAAGTCCTGATAAGAATCACAGGGCGACCTCATGGACCCTATCGAGAAGGCTTGCCGGAATGTCAAAATTACCGTGGGTTTGCATAGGAGATTTTAATGAAGTTTTAAGGGATTCAGAGAAGTTCGGCGGAAATGAGAAAAATTGGAAAGCAATGACAGATTTCAGAGAAGCGCTTGACGATTGCGAATTAGAATATATGGGTTTTGTTGGACCTAAATATACTTGGAGTAATAGAAGGAAGGGTTCAGCGATGATTTTGGAAAAGTTAGACAGGAGTCTGTGCAATAGAAGGTGGAGGAATTTGTTTCCACAAGCAGTGGTCCATCATCTCAACTTTTGGGGTTCGGATCACAGACCTATTGTCCTTGAGTTTTATACTACCTCTCAACTAAGCTGGCCTCCTCCGACGATGAATAACATGAGGTTTTGCTTTAAAGAGTGCTGGATTGATGATTTAGAATGCAGAGAAATCGTGGAATCAGTGTGGAATGGGGCTCCTTGTGACAGCAAGGTGGGAACGACTATGGGGAAAATTGAAAGATGTGGTACTTTTATGCAAAAATGGAATATAAAAAAAAGAAGTGAACAACGCAAGAATCTAAGAATGAAAAGGGAGGCCCTTTCCAAGGTGTGTAAGGCTGTGATTCCACCTTCGTGGAGAGTCATCAAGGAGCTGGAGACTCAATTGGATGAAGTCTTGGATACGGAAGAAAGATACTGGAAACAACATGCTAAAATGGATTGGTTGAAGAATGGTGACAGGAATATCCACTTTTTCCATTCTAAGGCATCTACAAGAAGGACCAGAAATAGAATCAATGGCTTATTGGATGATGATGGAATTTGGAGAGACTCGAAGGAGGATACCGAGAGGATCGTTGGTCAGTATTTCACATCCCTTTTTTCTTCCTCCAATCCCACGGCGGAGGACATGGATAGGATTTTGGACGGTGTTAAATCTAGACTGAACAACAATACGGTGCGGTTTCTTGACTCAAACTTCACAGGAGAAGAGGTTAGAAGAGCAATTTTTGATATGAACCCTATTAAAGCCCTTAGTAAAGATGGTCTACCGGCCATTTTTTTTCCATAAGTATTGGGATGTGGTGGGATCGAGTGTTATTGAAGCTTGTTTGAGTGTTCTGAATAATGGGGCCTCGGTTGAAGGTCTGAATAGCACGATTATTTGTCTTATACCTAAGTGCCAGAATCTGGAGGCAATTTTAGACTACAGACCTATTAGCCTGTGCAAAGTAATTTACAAGGCAATCTCCAATAGATTAAAGCTTACTTTAGGAGAGGTTATTTCCGATTCTCAGTGTGCCTTCGTCCCTGGTCGGCTTATATCGGACAACACCATAGTAGGCTTCGAATGTCTTCATAGAATTAAAAGACGTAAAAGGAAGAAAGGATCGATGGCCATCAAGCTTGACATGGCGAAAACGTATGATAGGGTTGAATGGCACTTTTTGGATTGCATGACGCGGAAACTGGGATTTAGTAACAAGTGGATTGAGCTGATAATGAGATGCATTTCCTCTGTTAATTATTCCTTCCTCATTAACGGCGCTGTTAATGGTAATGTCAAGTCGTCTCGTGGGCTTCGTCAGGGTGATCCGCTATCTCCGTTCCTTTTTCTTTTCTGTGCTGAGGGTTTAACCAGTTTGCTTCATAAGGCTCAGAGGAATGGGGAGATATCTGGTTTCAGATGCAGCAGAGGGGGTCAGGTGATTTCTCACCTTTTCTTTGCGGACGATAGCCTAATCTTTACTAAGGCTAACGATGCAAACTGTATGGCTGTTAGAAATATTCTTGAATGCTATGAAAAGGTAATGGGTCAGGCAGTTAATTTCCAAAAATCAGCCATGTGTGTGAGCCCTTCCTTATCAGTCAATGAAGGTGAAAGGTTGGCTGCATTGGTGGGTGTTAGATTGGTCGAGTGCCATGAGAAATACTTAGGGTTGCCTTGCTTCGCTGGAAAAAATAAAAGGAAGATTTTTTCTAATATTGTGGACCAAGTGTGGAACAAAATAAAAGGCTGGGGAGAAAAGCTGCTTTCGGTTGGGGGAAAAGAGATTCTTGTCCAAGCAGTCATACAAGCCATTCCGATGTATGCTATGAGCATGTTTCGTCTCCCCAAAGGTTTAATTGTGGAAATCCAACGTCTGTGTGCTAGATTTTGGTGGGGAAGCACTGATAAGAGAAAGAAAATTCATTGGTGCACTTAGAGTAGATTATGCAAACCAAAAAATGAAGGTGGTCTTGGCTTTTGAGACCTCAAAATCTCTAACAGGGCTTTTCTAGCCAAACAATGCTAGAGAATTCTCAAGAATCCGAATTCTCTTGTAGCCAAAGTGCTCAAAGGCTGCTATTATAAAGAAGGAAACTTCATGGAGGCTTAGAAAAAGAACGGTGCTTCATATGTTTGGAACAGTCTGGTCTGGGGAAAAGAGTTGCTTGCTGCAGGTACTAGATGGAGGGTTGGTAATGGAAAGTCCATCAAGATTTATAAAGATAAGTGGATTCCTAGATCATCAACATTCAAGATCTTGTCGTCGGTTTTGTTAGAAGAGAATGCAACTATGGATCATCTGATTTCTCCAACTGGCGGTTGGAACCTTCAATTGCTCAACGAAAGTTTTATCAGTGATGATGTCCAGGAAATCCTTCGAATTCCAATTGGTAATGCCAATCATGAGGACACTATGATATGACACTATGATGGAAGAGGGATGTATACGGTTAAAAGTGGATACTGGGTTGGCCGTAACATTGTTTCGAATCTGAGCTCTTCTAATTCTGGTTCTTTGAACTCTTGGTGGTCTTTCTTTTGGAGGTTACAGATTCCTTTAAAGGTTAAGATTTTCATATTGAAGGCTTGTAATGAGTGGATTCCTACCAATTTTAATGTTGCTAGAAGGTGTGTGCATTCTGATGGAATTTGTGGCATTTGTAAAAGACAGGATGAAACTACCTTACATGCCTTATGGAATTGGAGAAGCTGGTCCAATATTTCGCCTGTCGTCAAAGGTAACTTTTCCAGCTTCCTTGATTTTTTGTATAAGTGCGCCCATACTTTGAACTTCCATGATACAGAGCTGTTATGTGTTAATGTCTGGAGAATCTGGTTTTGTCGTAATTCCTTTAAGCATGGTTCTGGGATGAATAATCTGAATGATGTGATAAGCTAGTGTGAACAATTCCTAAATGATTTCCAAAGTAACTCTCAAGGAGACAAGACTAATCTTGTAAGGGGGAGCAACCGAGAGAATTTTGTTTGGAAACCACCGGATGTGGATGTTTTCAAAGTAAATTGTAGTGCGATGGTGGACAAATCTGGTTGGCACATTGGCATTGGTATCATTATCCAAGATTTTAATGGGGAGGTGTTTGCTTCTTGTGCCCAAAGTATAGCAGCTAATTATAATTTTAAAGCGGGTACACTAGCAGTTATTTTGAGGAGTATTCATTTTGTCCTGGATTGTGGTTTGGAACCATGTATGTTTGAAGCTGATGACGCATCGGTGGTCAAATGGTTCAATGATGGTAGCCACAGCTTGTCGGAGAATGGAGTTCTGCTGGATGACATTAAATTCTCAAGCTCGTTGCTCAGAATTATGAGACTGGATTATGTTCCCAAAAAAGCCAACAGGGTGGCTCAAGGTTTAGCTCAATATGCTTTAGTGCATGCAGATGATACTTTCTGGATGGAGGATTTTCCAGACTGCGTTAAGTCCTTTATTGAGGCTGATAAGCCTGGATGAAGTTTTCTGTTTGTGTTTGGTTCCTGGTTGTTTTGTCTTAGTCTGCTGGTTTTGGTTGTTTGTTGTGGTCTGCTTTTTTCCTTTGTGTTTTTGTTTGTTCATCAAAAAAAAAAAAAAAAAAAAAAAGAGTCATGTGTGTAAAGCTTTTTTCATATTTTCAAAATGTTATTATTTATTAAGCACTTGAAAACAAGTTCAAGTGTGTAAAAAGTAAAAACTATGTTTTTTATATTTACAAAAAGTAATTAATTTCTTTAAAAAAAAAAAAAAAAAAAAGTAAAACTGGTTTTTAATGTTTCCAAAAAAGTTATTATATATTAAGCACTTCAAAATGACTTCAAGTGTGTGTTTAAACTTTAAAGTGCTTTTTCATATTTTCAAAAAGTTATTATTTATTAAGCATTTCAAATATACAGTCTTTCTATTATCAGTTCGAACTGATAAAAGTTATATCAGTTCCTTGTATGTGGGCCACTGGATTTAAATACTTTGACTGACAAGTGCATACAGCCAAGTCAAAGTATTTAAATCCAGTGGTCCACATGCAAGGAACTGATAATAGAATTTCTGTTCAAATATATATATATATATATATATATATATATATGTTCAAGTCAGTGCATAATGATATAACTTCATCAGTTCGTTGGATGTGAACCATTAGATTTACATACTTTGATTCAAAGTGTATGCAATTCTCAAAGTTTCTTCTTCTCCATAATTTATGGTCCACATGCATTGGTACTGATGTAGTTATATTAGTACGCACTGTGAACAAGACCGTATATATATGTGTGTGTATGTGAGAAAAATAGTCGAGTCCAACCCACTTTTCAACCTACTAATTAAGTTAAAATTACTAGTTGATATTCAATAATCCATTTATAATGCTGAACTTGTAGTGAAATGGTTAATCCAATGGTTCGATTCCCTATTGCCATTCAATAATCCATTTACTTTTAATCGAATTGGTGGTTGTTACATAGGATTGACAAAATTATAAAAAATTAAGAAAACATGTTTTCTTTAGTTTTTTAAAAAGGTACCTTTTTTTTTCTTTTTCTTCTCCTCGTCTACGTTTTCTCCTCATCCCCTTCTTCTTCTTCTTAAAATTTATTAATATTATTTTTTATTTTAAAATTTATTACTATTATTTATATTTAATAAAATTAATATTATTTTTAATTATGGGTTTAGTGTTAAATAATAATACTGTAGGTTATAAATATTATGTAAATAAATAAATAAAAAAGCAAATTTGTATTACCTTTTTTTTTTTTTTCCTATTTGCAATTAACCTACCAAACACGTTTCTACCATTTCAATTTTCATAATACTGCTTTCAGCATATGATATCAAAAGTGTTTTCAGGTTTTGAAACTGAAATCAAAACATTGTTTCTTTTAAAAAATAAAATAAAATAAATAAACAACAAATGAAAACCGCCTACAAGATGCACCTGAAGTTAATTTACAACTTTGACATTCAATAATTCATTTACTTTTACATAATGGATGGTTGTTATAGTTTTATGAAAAAAAAAAAAAAATTAAACTATATAACATACTCAAAAATACTTATATCCTTAAAAACCTCTTATATCAATGCTTAGGACACTTTCAAATGCATTACAAATATAGTTCATATGTACAATTTTATTTTAGATTATTTTAGTTTTTTTTGTGTGTGTGTGTGTTTGTGTGTTTTAATTTTTCTTATTTGTAGGTAAACAAAGCATCTCAACGTCTCAACAAATGGTTTTTGGTATCGTCAGAAGAACCCAATCAATGATCTCTTCAAGCTTGACAAAAAATGGAAAAAGCTAGGAGGTTTTCCTGAATCTAACCCGAAATTATGAAATTGTGGATTACAATACATTTTTGGATTTTGTTCTTTCAATAGTGTTTTTAAACAATTATAATAAATTGAAGCTTAGGGAATGACTTGAATCCACAACCTTATAGCTTAGGTGACAGTGCCATGCCAAAATAAAAAATGATTTATATGCTTGTAGTAATATCTATTCACTGCAAAGTGGTATTGTGACAATAACCACTACAATAAATATGACTTTTTATAGCAGTGCACTATAGCATTCTTTTCAAAAATGCTATCAAATGTACCCATATTATTGCATGTTATAATAAAATACTATAAAAAGATATTAACAAATAACAATTTAGTTTAAATAGCATTTTGATTTCAATAATATAGCACTTTTAATGCTATTAAATTATATAGCAAAAATAATAATTTAATAGCATTTTAAATAAGCTATGATATGTTATGAAATCATATAAGCTGTTATTATTATTGTGTTTTAAATTATTTTTAACAAAATTACATTTTAACGTACATTAAATATAAAACTAATTTTTTTTAAAAAATAATTAAGTAATTTAAAAAACTAATTATATTGCATTTAAGAATGCTATAATACATGTTAAAAATACCTCTAAAGAAAAGAGGGAAAACAAATTCCTATCCCTCTATTTTTTTTTTCAAAGATAGAGAGGGAAAACAAATTTATTTCCTTTTTCAAAATTTAAAACCATGTCTTTTACTTTATATTCTTTTCTTTTGTTTATTAGAGTTGTTTTACAGCCACCAAATTACCACCCACTCAAAATCCCTACTTTTACCATAAAGCTCTCAAGCATCAATACATGTCTTCATCTTCTATTCTCATTAAAAACTTCATATTTTTTTGGTAAGTTTTTCTCTCTTTCATTTTTTTTTTTTTTTTTTGAAAACTCGGTTTTAATTCTTGTTAATTATTTGATTAACAAAATATGTGCTTATTTGATATATATATATATATATATATTTTTTTTCCGGTTAGAAAATTTGGTTATGAATTTACATGAGGAAGTATTACATGTCTTCCATTATGAAGTTATATTTCTTGGTAAGAGATTTATGATTTCCTCTAAATTATGTGTTAGTTTCATTATTTGATTTTTTTTCCCATCTTAGATATGATCATTAATTTAGTTACAATCTCTATTTCATAATTGTGATGTCTATGTAAATTCATATATTTTTATTCGTTTTTTTTTTTTATTAAATATAACTTTATTTTGTTGATGTCTTTTAGGTTATCAATATGAAGGTTGATGTATTTTGTCAAAAGTAGAAGATGAAAATTGGTGGAGCAATCATGTTGTTGTAATTAGTTAAAAAATAAATAAATCATGTTCTTGTAATTTTATTTCTTATAAAAATAAATTCAAATTTTGGTATATAGAAATTTCCTTATAAGTTTGATATGTTGTGTGAATAATGTAATTATTTTGATTCATTAATAAAATGTTAAAATTTGTTTTTTCCGTTAATGCTTGTATTTTGTTTTTCTTTTTTTGTTTTGTGCACAATCAAACTTTTTGAGTTAATAATTAAGTAAAAAATGAAAAATTAAAATTTTTATATTGGATACAATTACAATAGCATTTTTGAGAAGTTATAATAACTACAATAATAACAATTTTTTATTATTAATGATATAACATCACTAAAATGATATAAAAGAATAATTATAGCATTAAAAAAACTGTATTTATAACACGCAAATAATGCTATGAAAAGATAAAACTTTTCATCACACTGGCTATCATGGACTCATGGCATGTAACTGAATGATATTGTTTACTTTTGATAGCATTTTTCTGCTGCTATTATAAGTGATATTTGTTGTAGTGAACACTCAATTGAAAAAGCGGTAATAACACTTTAGTCCCCAAAACATTTGGTTATTAGATTTTTTTGGGATTTGGATTCTCTACTGATTTGATTTTTTTCTTGACATTTTTAAAGTATGTTATTGGTTGTTGTTAAAGTAGTTGTGGAAACCAATCACATTTTAACTATACATTCATTGTATTGCTTATGTGTCATGAGATTAGATGAGATTAAGAAAAAGATCAGATCAGCAGAGTATCCAAATTCATTTTTTTGGTCCTCAATGACAAACATAAAATGGCAACTCCCAATCGCATGAGGCCTGTATATGTAGTACAATGCAAATAAGATTCGTTCCTGTGAGGATTGGGAAGTCAATTACCGAAATTGATTAGACTCACTACTATTTGGACACAAATTAATAATGATTTTAATTAACCTACTCAAATTAAACTAAATTTAAGCTATTTAACTAAACAATTTAACTAAAACAATTAACACAAGAAAATATGGTTGTAGACTTAGAAATGAGGCAGCTAAGGCTTTGACTCCATCTATCCAATCATATTTGAAGTTTTAGACCATCATCACTACTAGAAAAACAGTTTTTTTTTCTTGAAAGTTTTTTTTTCTTGACAGTTAAAAACTGTCATAAATTATAAGTTTTGTTTTTTTCTTGACAGTTTTTAACTGTTAAGAAATGTTAATATATATTTTTTTAAATTTTCATTATTTAATATTTAATAATAATATTGAATTAAATAACATTTTTTATATTTATAATAACCACCTCCCTCATTGCCGAACCACCACCCGCTGCCGCCGCCAACCGCCGCCGGCCACCCACCGCTGACGTCCGTCCATTCTAAAAATACCCTCCTTTCCAAAAATAATATATTATTATTATATATTATACTAATGATATATAAATATATATTATATTATTATATATATTATATTATTATAATATATATAACGATATATAAACATATATAATATAATATATAAATATATATTATATTATTATATAAACTATATATATTATATTGTTATATATATTATATATTATTACATATATTATATAATATATATATATTATATAACATATGTATTAATATTATATATATAAATATATTATTATATATATTGTACAATATAATATATATATTATAAATTATATATACAGTATTATATATATATATATATATATATATATATATATATATATATATATATATATACCGTCTTTCTATTATCAGTTCGAACTGACAAAAGTTATATCAGTTCCTTGTATGTGGGCCACTGGATTTAAATACTTTGACTGACAAGTGCATACAACCTAGTCAACGTATTTAAATCCAGTGGCCCGCATGCAAGGAACTGATATAACTTTTATCAGTTCGAACTGATAATAGAATTTGTGTATATAATATATATATATATATATATATATATATATATATATATATATATATACATATATTATATATATTATTATATTATATTATATAATATATATATTATTATATGTATTATATATTTTATATATAATATATAATTATATTAAATAATATATAATTATATGTATATAATATACTTTTACATTTTATTATTATTATCCATAATATATCATGTTATTATGAATATTTTATAATTAGGGGTATTTTGGTCAAAATACAGTTAACTCCATTCCATTCCGTTGTTAACCAAACAAAATAATACCGATTCAGAGACTAATTCTAAAGTTCCAATCAAACAAAAAACTTAGTTTTCATTTCCTTTCCATTCTCATTCTCATTCTCATTCTCATTCTCATTACCATTCTGATTACCATTCCAACATGTAACCAAACATGACCATAGAGTATTGAATAATAACTCGACTATATTTTAAAAAAAATATAATTTTATTAAAAGTTTCAATAAATATTTTTTAATATATGTTTGTCGTAGAAATTAGAATTTTGATTAGTTGAATAAATTTAAATTTATCTTAAAGTGTTTTTATTTTTTTTATTTGTAACAACTCATATAGGTTATATATAAATATTGTTCAATTGTTAACACATCAAAGGTTGTAGTCAAGTAGTAAAGACTTACAACCTTTGAACTTGAGGTCACAAGTTCAACTCACACTAATGACAATTAATTGTCATTATTATCAGAGGTGGCCATGTGGCGGTCCGGCGGCGGACCGGGGGCCGACGCCGGTTGTCGGATTGTGTATAAACTGTTTAAAAAAAAGAAGAAGTTATTCTTGATTAAAAACTGTCAATATAATTAGGACCGGGGGCCGACACCGGTTGTCGGATTGTGTATAAATTGTTTAAAAAAAAGAAGAAGTTATTCTTGATTAAAAACTGTCAATATAATTCTTGACATTAGCTTTCTTGACAGTTTTAAACTGTCAAGAAAGGCTTTATTTTCTTGTAGTGCATATAGATTCAACTATGCAAGTGAATATTGAAAACCCGTGTTAACCCACATTTAGCCTCTATTTTCTCTTGAGCAACATATACCACACCCATACACACCTATAATCTATCTCTCGATGATTACATGAAATGTACATGGATTCATTAAGAGCTATGGCACACATAAATGAGTCATGCAAGCTAGCCTCGTGTATCTCTATCTTACTAGACATGCATTGGACATTTTGTCGAGCATGTTGTGTGCGTCGCCTCTTGGTCCATAACACAACAACCAAATATCATTTAAATGATGGTCAATCACTTAAAAGCATTAAGCATACAAGAATTCCATACAAATAAACACAAGCACAATTAGATAAATATGAGGTCTTTTAATGAATAGTCATGAAATATGTTTCATCTTGGCCTTAGCTCAAGATATTTAGTTCATGTTGCGAGTAAAAGCCATACAAAATATAAAATATGCTCTAATCATGGTTATTACAAGAATAAAAGAGTAAGAGTTTAAGAAGAAACAATTTTTGGAATGCTTCCTATTCTTCTAGCTTAAGGTCTTCTTCTCTTACTTCTCTCTTCTAACTCCATTGCTCCAAGATTGCTGCTTGATGATGGATCTAGATGAGATGGTTAGGAATTTGTGGTTGGATTTGGTGATTTGGTGAAGGAGTGTGTTAAAAATGGTATCTTGGTGTTTTTTTTGAGTTCAAAAGTTGTGGAGAGGTCTTGAACATGAGAGAAAATGGGGTATATATAGGTGCACAAGATTAGTACAGGTGCGGTATACTATGACGCAACGTACGGCACCAATCTTCTGGAGGGAAATTGCGGTACTTGTCGCGGTTCAATATGACACGTGAATTGCGGTACTTCTCTAGAGTGTTTTCGTTGTACATGCGTGGTACAATATGACACATGTACCGCGCATGACCTTCTAATTTCTTCAAAATCTCCCTTTTTGCCCCGAAGTCTCCTATTTTTGCTCGAAAACCCCTGGAAAGTTAAAATGACTCTCACAAGCTTATTTAGCCATTAAAGACTCGGATTTACTTGAAAAACGAGCGCAAATGATAGGGAATAGTGGGCTACACCAAGTGTAGAAATTGTATTATCAATCAACTTTTAAAAAATACATTAAAATGGTCGTTTAGTCAGTCAACGGTTAGTTAAAATTAATAAAAATAGGGCTATTTATGTCTTTATACACAATAAATATACAAATTTGACATGTGTACTAATAAAAATAAAAATTTCAAAATATTAAAAAGTAAAAAAAAAAAATAGTTATCTTTGAAAAAAATATGAAAAAATTAAAATTTTTTTTTTTTTTTTAAGGGATATAATCATTTTCCCCCCTGACCTTTGCCTTATTAGAAAGGTGAGGACATGATTTGCTTATATTGGCTGATCTTCCCCCTAAAATAGAACTATTGCACACAAGACCCCTTTTGTTAAATTTTCCATCCATTTTTGAGTTGACTGTTAAATTTGAAAGGGCAATATAGTAAATGCATTCTTAATTGATCTCCACCGTCCATCTGAAAAAGATGGATGGTGGAGATTAAAAGATAATTTCCATATAAAAATATAAAACTAAAAAATTTAAAGTTAAAAATTAAAAGATAATATATATATATATATATATATATATATATATATACAGTCTTTCTATTATTAGTTCATCCTGACAATAAATATATCAGGACGAAGAATGTGGATCACATATTATGGAGAAGTTTTGACAAGTGCATACACTTTGAGTCAAAGTATGTAAATCCAGTGGTCCACATTCTTCGTCCTGATATATTTATTGTCAGGACGAACTGATAATAGAAAATTTGTATATATATATAACTAATTAACTCTCTCTCTCTCTCTCTCTCTCTCTCTCTCTCTCTCTCACGTACAGGTACAACTCTTTCAAAAATAAAAACCAAACATCATATTAATAATAATAAAAATAAAAACAAAAAATCATTAAACTTCATCACCAAACCCTAGCAGCCCTTCATCACACATCCAACCATGAATACCTAAAACCTAGCTGCCCACTAAAACACCTGACACCACTCCCATTGTAAACCACTTCCAAACCAAACCACCCACACCCACTGTCAATCACTTCTAATCCAAGAAAGAAGAAGAAGAAGAAGAGATCGACACTTGATCTTGGGTTTGGATTTGGTCGATCTTCACACCATCATCCGACAAATCGACATAATCAGATGCAATCTCCTCCAACGAATCTACTCCGATGAATCGATCTCCTTTACCGCCCTGATTCACACCATCATTATCATTACCAGCTTTATCATTATCATTACCACAAACATACCAAACTCCTCTTCATAAGCTTCTTCTAAGGCTGGTTCTGCCAAAATTTCATTTTCTCTCTCTTTTGCTAGGTGGGTGGTGGTCTGTGAGTGATGGGTGTGTTAGGGTTTGGATATGGATTTTGATTTTGAAGATTTTATGGGTGTTGAAGATTTTGGGGATTCTGGTGATGATGTTTTGTTGTTTATGATGAGGAGAATGGTGATGATGATGATAAAAGAGATGGATTTTTAATTTTAATTTTAATTTATTTTGTTTGAATAGATTTGGAAGATGAATTTGATTTTGTTTGAAGAGATGGATTTGGTGGAAGTCCAGACTAGATCTCCACCATCCATCTTGTTGTATGTATATTTTCGTCAGCATGACATGTCAGCAAAGATAGCAGTTAATACGGAAGTACAGTAATTCCACGTCATTCAAAGTCAACCAGTCAATGAAAGGAACGCTGACCAAGGACACGTCACCAGGTATGGACACGTCATCAAGAAAACTAAATATGGAAGTTAGAAGTGTATACGCCAAGTAAAGTCTTCTAGTTAGAGATTAATGAGCAAAGATCCTGCTCGCCGAAGATCTTTACTCGGCCAAGAATCTACTCGGCCAAGATTCTACTCGGCCAGGAATCTACTTAGCCAGGAATCTGCTTAGCCAAGAACGGGAAATACAGCCTTACCAAGACACGCCATATCAGGAAGAGATCTACATAGATACGAAATCTTAGGATAATATTCCAATAAGGAAATATCCCTATTTCCTCTCCAGTACTAGAGAAATCTAATCCGAAAAGGATTTAAAGCTTCCAGAAGGATAAACACCAAACGGGAAACGAGTCCTAATTGGTCTACTCTACCGGAATCCTACAAAGATTCTAATTAATGAATCCACCACTTATACGACAGAAACTAGGGCAACCCTAGATCGAACCCTATAAATACATCCATGTATTCATTATATCAGGGGGAACAGGATGAGCAATTTACACTTACATAAGAAAAAAGATACGAAACATAAACAATTATCTGAGAGAAAGCGAGTATTGAGTGTGTAATTATTATATTCATAGTGGATCTCTTCTCGCTGTCACCGGCACCTTGGATGTTTCCCCGCCTTGGGGTTTTACCACGTAAAACATGTGTTATGTTTGATTTATTCTTTATTTCCTGCTTTTCTATATTATTATCCTCAAATATGAACAAATTGTATCACATCCACGTGGAGAAAGAGGCTTTGATTATTCAACCCTATACTGGTTAAAACTTCGATTTGCCTATGTGTTATTGTTTGGCGGTTGACTTTTCAACGATCCAAAATTCACCGTCAACACATCTTATAAGATGGACGGTGGAGATCCAATCTGGACTTCCACCAAATCCATCTTTTTTTTTTTTTTTTTTTGTGTTTTTAATTTTTTTTTAAAATTATTTTAATTTTGGTTTTTAAAATTAAATTATAAAAAAGATCTCAACCGTCCATCTTTAAGATGGATGGTGGAGATCCATCTTTATTTTTCAATTATGTTTTTTTTTTTTAATAATTTTTTTCTAATTTATTAATATATTTTTATTTAATAAATATTTAAATTTAAATAAAAAAGAAAAAAGAAATATCTCCACCGTTCATCTTTGAGATGGACGGTGGAGATCTATCTTTTTTTTTGTTTTTAAATTTTTTTATTTAATTTTTATTTAATGAATATCTTAGAGGGTTGAATGGTCATTTGTATAGAAAATTGAAGGATAAAATGGTCTTTTGACCATGGTCAAACCTTTTTTGGATGGAAAATATGATAGAAGGGGGCCTTTGAACATTATTTTCATTTCAAGGGGGAGACTGACCAATATGAGGAAACCTTATCCTCACCTTTATAATAGGGTAAAGGTCAGGGGGAAATCGATCTTTTCCCCTTTTTTTTTTTATAAATAATTTGGAAAACCTTTTTTTTTATTTTTTTCCTAAATGGATCTCCACTTATTTATTTATTTAAAGAATTTATTTAAATAAGTTAACTCAAGATAAATCTCTCTTTCTTTAAATATCTGTAAGGTTCCCATTTGTTGATTGGCTCATTTCGTGGACAAACCACATGTTGGGGGTTCTTTGTAAGGGTAGCTTAGGTATCGGTTTTATTGTTCGAAGCCCTTTGAAGACCTCATGTTGATAAGCACCGAAGGTAAATTTCTATGTGCTTACTTGTCTTGAAGAGATAGTTGCACACACTCACAACTCATGCATATGTTTGATCTTTGTATGTTGTGTTTCTTATTGTTGTGCATTAATGCTTATTTTCATCTCTTTTTGCATGTTAGTTTGATTGCATCTTGCATATCCAATTGCCTTGTCATGTTTAGACTTAGGATTGCATTTTTGCATTGGGCGCTCCCAAAAGCGCTTTACGGAAGCGCTGTACGAACAGCGCTCATCGAGCGCTGTTCAGACCTGATCCATTTTAATCGATCGCTATTGGGTCACTGTTGGGGCGCTGTACAAAGAGCTCTACGTACAGCACCACTCTGTTTTCCCGAGAGAACAGAGTTGGGGCGCTGTACAGAAGCGCTCTACTTACAGCGCCCAAGGCAAATTTCAGGCCAACTTATCAAAACGACCACACTTTGTTTTGGCCTCCTATATATATGCCAGTTTGACTTTAGGTCAATAAAGAGAGTTCATATTCAGATTTTATACTTAGGATATTTTTCAAGAGAAGAAAAAATTCCAAGAACTCAAATTTTATTCACTCAAACACTTTTTCATGATCATCAATCATCATCTAGCATCATCCTAGATCATCTAGATGTCTCTTTGCATGAATTCTTCATTACACTTTGCTTGGTAAGCTTTTCACTAATATCTTACATATTTTGTGTTTTTCTTAACAAGCAATCTCAATTAATTTCTTGTATGTTATTTATATATCTTTTGATACAAGATTGAGATTAGTGTGTTGTATGTTTGAGAAGTTGTATTGTGATAGCTAATTAGGTTTTGTGCTTAATCTTGATTAGCTAAACTATTTGATTGAACATGTCATTTAGTTTTTAATATCTAGGATTGTTCTAATTGCATATTAATCATCTTAGATAAGCTTATAGGGTTTCCCTTGCTCTATATTGCATTTGGATATTCATATATTCACTTAGGGTGTTATTCTCTTCATTAAGAAAGTAAGTCTTGTGTGTAGCTTCCGGGATTAGATTGCTTAGATTGCTTAGATCGCTTAGATCGCTTAGATCGCAAGCAAATCGGACTAGGTTCACTCATACCGGGATTAGGTAGGTGTGTAATTACTTCCGGGATTAGGTTGTAATCGTTTTACACATTTAGTGGATTCGAGATTCGAGGTTCAAGTGTGGCTTACTTACTAGCCCGTGGTTTTTCCCATGAGGGTTTCCACGTAAAAATCAAGTGTTATTTAATTTCCGCATTTTATACTTGATTTATTGCTTTATCTATTTAGGGGTAATTTCGTAATTTTGACTAAACACGAAAAATTGGGTAATAAGCTTAAAATCTATTCACCCCCCATCTAGATAGTTTTAGGGGGGTGTATTCAATTAGGATTCTTGATGACATTTAAAGACATTTTTTAAATGACGGATTTTCATGGATTTCTACAGACTTTTATAAATCCACATAGATTTTCATTGATTTGTTTAGACATCTATCTCAGACTTTTATGGATTTGTTTAGACATCTATCTCGGACTTTCATGGATTTGTTTTTTGAGAAAAATCCTTGTTGAAATTAAACTTACTAGTAATTGAGTATGTATTTTAAATTTGTATTGCTATCTTTGCAAGTGATGCTGCCTGCTTGTGTTAGTTACTTCTTCGAGGCAGGAGAAACATCATTTTTCTTTTTCATTTTATGAAGTATATGATTGATTATTTACGGTAATTTTTTTAGAAATCTCCTATGCTTCATGGAAATGAGCGTTGGACGTTAGGTGACAGCATTAGTTAATGTGTAGTCACAATTTTATAAATTAGCGTCTGCCATTTTTCCAACAATTTTTATGTCAGAGTTTGCGTTTTGTACTTTTATGAGTTAATAAGCCTTTTTGTTGACCGTTTATTATTTTCACAATTCATTCTCATTGCTATATATATATATATATATATATAGTTCTGTCATTTGTGAAGTTGTGTATTTGTTATAAAAATTGATTGGTTTACATCAACCGATGATGGTCTATCATCTTTCTATTATTGAAATCCCCATCATGTTACTTGGTATTGGGTTAGAGATTGAAGTATGGAGATTGCAAAATGAATTCCACTACAAGCTTCAGATCTGCCGCCATTGATCTTGCAATTATACAATTACTGCAATTCATGAAAAAATTTAAATCATTAATTAGTTTTTTCTCTCAATGTCTTATCACGTGTCCTTTTAAATATACACGTACACTTGAATTAGCATAGGAACAGGCTTGGCTTCTACACAAGAGCTCTATTCAATAAAATGGGTTTGGTTTTTAGTTATAAAAAAGAAAAAGGTTTGGTTTTCATTTAAAAGTCGTGGGAGAGAAACAGAGTAATGAAAAAGACATTTAAAAAAAAAAAAAAAAAAAAGATTTCATTTAAAAGTTGTACGGTTGTATCTCGATCCCAGGATCATGCATCTGCTCTGTATTTTCTTTATAAGTAGATGCAGCGTCTCTTGCGTTTTTTTGGTAAAGTTCCCCAAAGGATGTGATTTGTTTTTTACATTCTAGTTTTTTTTTTTTTTTTTTTTTTTTTTTTTTGCTAAACATTAAAAACATAAACATCAAAGTAGAGTAAGGAAGAAAACAGTGGCATTGTTGGGTTGTTGTTGTTGTTTTTTATTTGAGCTGAGAAGAAGTGAGAAGAAGCAACACGTTTCTGTTTTGAGAGAGAGAGAGAGAGAGCAAAGTCCACCACAATCTTTGGGGAGAAAGCTAGACTTGTTATGGACTTTGATATTTATACCTCTCACCGTCAAGTCCACCAAAATCCACCGAAATCCATAACCTAAGAAAATCCTTTAAAATCTAGTCCTAATTGAATACACATTGATTTTTGTAGATATTTTTAAAGTCCCAATTCAATACACCCAGATTTGGAAGGATTCTTTAAAAGTCCATAGAAATCCTAATTGAATACTACTGGATTCATATAGACTCTTTTAAAGTTTTTAAATGTCCGAATTGAATACACCAGGATTTATAATGTCTTTAAATGTCCCCAAGAATCCTAATTGAATACACCCCCCTTATACACACTGTGCTATAATTTGTTTCAATATCTATACGGTTTAATCAATGTCAAATTCAAATACTTTTTCATACAAAATATGCTAAAAAAAAGAATGCTTCACATTAAGAATCTGTAAATTTATTTATTTATTTATTTATTTTTGACAAGCTAAGGTTTATTCATCGGCCAGCCGGAAGAAGCCCCGAAAAGGGAAAAAAAACACCCAAATAGCAAGATAAACATCACCCACGACCACGGAAAGCGACAAGCCCCAAAAGAAGGCACAAAAAAACACAAAACAGAGAAAGAAACGAAAATTAATAAGCACCCAATTGAACGACATCTGTATCTGGGCTTGCTCCTTGTTTCGCTAGACTGTCCGCAAAGGCATTGTAAGACCTTGAATCATGAACAACAGTCACCTTAGGAAGCATCTTCAAACTTCTGCGGATTTCGTAAATAGAATCGAAATGATTCAGGCTGCCAAAAGCCCCTTTGTTAACCCAAGAAACAACAGATTTAGAGTCACTTACGATATAGATATCATGATGAACAAGCGACGACTTCGAAGCCACCATCAGAACAGCTCTTTCGATTGCCATCACCTTTGCTGTATTTGAGTCGGCCTCACCTATAAACTGAGAGAATAAACAAAGAACGGTTCCTTTCGAATCTCTCAAAACCCCTCCAATGCCAACTAGACCCATATTGCCTTTGGATGAACCATCCACAATCCACATTGAATTTTAGGCTGTCAACAGAAGGAGGGATCTATTCCCGAATGATATTGGATTTGAACTTTCTTTTTTCAATACACAGGTCTTGGAAATTCAGCAGAAGAGTTGTAACAGGATCAGAGGAGCCCTTTTTAAGGTGCTTAAACCACCGAACTATTCTAAATTTGATCAAGTCAGATGCTTGTTCAATCGAGGTTTGTTTGGCTTCAAAGGCTGCTTGATTACGGCTCTCCAATATTGTCCATGTCACATCATAGAACATGGAACACCAAATTCTCTCAGAGCCTACATTCGGGCAAAGACCACCCCATGCTATATACCAATCCAAAAGCGACCTACTTGTGAACCAATTGAGCCCCCACCATTTCATGCAAATCTCCCATACTTTTTTCGACTACCTGCAGTTGAGGAATAAATGGTCAATTGTCTGTATCTCAGCACTACATAGAGAACATCTCAGGTCATCAAGCTGGTCCATGCCACACCTAACCATCATCTCTTTCACAAGGACTCTTCCTCTAAGCACCTGCCATATGAACACTTCAATTTTTGAAGGACAAATGCCTTGCCATATGTTATTAACTCTGTAAAATGTTATTATTATTTTTTCTCTTTGCCAGTATAATATAAAATCATTGACTTGAGTCTAAACAGTAAAACAAGATTAATCTCACCCAAAATTGATCTCGAAAGTGATTCATTGTTAGCAAATGTTAGTTTTGAAACCTTAATAAAAAATTTTAAAAAAAAAAACCTAGTAGATAGAAGTAACAAAACAATAAATGAAACATTTAAAGTGAACTAGTATGCTAACAATCGAAAGAGTTTATACTTATTTCATAGGATTATTTATAAAAAAAGTTTTAGAATTTGTTCGATTCACAGTAGAAAAGGAAACACAAAAGTTAAAATAAAGAATTTTTTATTGTTTTTATTTTGTAGCGTATAACGGTTAGGGTTTTAAATTTGGGGATCTTCATATAAATTTATTTAAGTAAACAAATCTATTTCTATGAGAGTATTTCTATGAGGGGATCTTCATAAAGAATTTTTTTTATTGTTTTTTTATTTTTATTTTTTTTTATTTTTTATATATAGTATTTTCAGTGTTTATAATGGGATGGGCGTGGGGGGCAGGGGCCCTTCCCCCACCCCGAATTGGGGATGGGGAGGTTACCCCCACCCATTTCCCCATTTCCCTCATTTCAAATCTCAATTTTCAATTCGAAATCTGAAATGTGTGGCACCGTTGTAGCAATTGGCGGTCGCTCGGATGACACTATGGTCAGTGAAGGTAGAGAAGATGGAAAGGGGATGGTGTGGTATTTACTAGGGTTATAGTTAAATTTAAACTAAGGGTTAGGTTTAGATATTTGAAAATAAAATTAAAATTATATATATAATATTTTAGGGAAATGGGGATTGGGGGAGGATCCCCAACCCCATCCCCATTTAGGATTTAGGGGTCAAATTTACCCCAACCCCCACCCCAAAACCCCATTTGAATGCAAATTTTTCCCCCAAATGGGAATGACCCGCATAGGGGTGGGGCCCTATGGGGATTTATCTATCCCTAGTTTTTATAGATACTTAAAGTATCAGTCTTTCTATTATCAGTTCGAACTGACAAAGGTTATATCAGTTCCTTGTATGTAAGCCACTGGATTTAAATACTTTGACTGACAAGTGCATACAGCCAAGTCAAAGTATTTAAATCCAGTGACCCACATATAAGGAAATGATATAACTTTTGTCAGTTCGAACTGATAATAAAATTTCTGCTTAAAATATAACTAAAATTTTTAATTTTTAACAATGGGTGCACCTTACACTCGTTAATTGGGAATACTATTTAGTTTTGTAGGTGTCAATATGGGTAGGGGTGGGCATTTTAAGGTTGGGTTGGGTTGAAAATTTTTCAACCCAATCTAACCCAACTCAATATTTGTCTGGTTGGGTTGGGTTGTGTTTGATAAGGTTGGGCTTTTTAAGACCAAATAGAACAAATATATTTGATATATTTGTGGTAGCCAAAAATAACCCACATGCCCAAACGTTTAAGGCCTAGACCTTTAGCCTTGGATCCTGTCCAAGCCCATGTATAATGGGTCGACCCAAAGGTTTGATCAGTTCAAAGTTGGCTGATTGACTCAGTCCAACTCAAGCCACCACTTACTGACGTGGTTAGAGATGGCAGTATTCCCCACGGGGTCGGGGCCCCGTGGAGCCCCGCCCCGAACGGGGCGGGGATGGGGATAATATTCAGGGACGGGGATGGGGATGGGGATGGGGACAAAATCTTATCCCCAAAGGTGAAGTGGGGCGGGGATGGGGGAAGCACTCCCCGCCCCGATATATATATATATATTATATATAATATAATATAATATTCAAAATTTTAATATTATTTAACATTAATTTTTTTTTTTTTTGCTTTGTTTTGGGTGTGTTTTGTGAACTTTATTCTTTCTTTTAGTTGTGAGCTTATTGCTCCGTTTCTATTGTGTTTTTGTTTTGGCAGTACTATGCTTGGGTGTTGGCATAGTCTGGGCTGTTGGTTTTTTTGCCCTGTTCTTGTTGGCTGTGTGCTCTTGCTCAGTTTCCTTGTGCTTTTGGCTGGCTGTGCTATGGCTAGTTTGTTGTACATTTGTTTGACTTGTTTTATGAAATTGGTTGTTTAAAAAAAATTAAAAAAAAAACATTAATTTTTTTTTTTAACATAAATATATATATATTTTAACTAAACTTTAGAAGTTAGTTAGTTTTATAAAATCTTTGATTTTGGACATATGAATTTCTACTTTTTTCATTGTTTTAAGTTGTGATTTGTAAATGTAAAGTTATATTAGACGGGGAACGGGGCGGGTATGGGGAAGGCCGCCCCTCCAACGGGGAATCCACGCCCCCGCCCCCGCCCCCGCCCCGCTTCTCTTAATGTGGGGATGGGGACGGGGACGGGGACGGGGATGGTTTTGGAGGGCGGGGACGGGGATGGAAATGCATTCCCCGACCCCGACCCGCCTCGTTGCCATCCCTAGACGTGGTAACCATCGGATTCAAAGGAGAGTGAATCTCTCCATGAAATCCTCCCACTATCAAAACTAGTAGTTGGTGAACGTTGGAGATATTTGGCCTATAAATAAACCAGGTTCCATCACAGTGAGCGCTCTCTGAAAAAACAGATTGAAAAAGCTTACTAGCGTCTTGAAACCTTGCCCCTTGATATTCCAGTCACCGGGAGCTGATTCAAATCACGATTGTTATTAATCAACCATTGCTCAGCCCAAACACACCTAAGACTAATAAATCTAAGCCCATCTTCATTATTCTACTTGTATTATCTTTGTTCTAATTATTTTTACAGGTTCGACAAGTGTCCGTACCAGGTCGATAGACATTAACTTGCAAGTTCAAAGAGGAGACGACATCTCTCATCTTACAAGTTCAAACGAGTTGCCTTGGGCCTAACACAACCCGACCCGATTCACGTAACACGTAGTTCGACCCTCTACAATATTATTGATTGGCGATAATGGCAGCCCTTGAAAACTGTAAGTACACCCCTTTCGTAATTACACCCATAAATTTTCATTTTTTTTTAATAATTCATAAATAAACCCCACTTAATACCAAAAATATCCTTTTTAAAATTGTACTGTATTAATTTTTGTAAGTACACACCACTTACACCTATTATTTTATTATTTAATCAATTTTATTATTATTTAAAATTTTATTATTATTTTTAATTCCATCATGTTTTCATTCCACAAAATTAGACTCTATTTTTCTTTATTTTTTACTCTCTTGTTATGTTAAACAACTCTCTCTCTGTTTCTTATTGATTGTTTTCTGTCCAAAAAATCACTACGATTTCAGGTTTTCCGGTTGAAGATCCATTTTCTGTTTGTGAAAGTGGTAGGGATGCAAGGTTTGTGCCATGTCCTAATTGATTTGCAAGTAGAAATTTTTTTGATGGAATTGAAGAACAATTGATATTGATAAAAAAAAAAGTTAAAAAAAAAAAAAAAATCTAAAGAGATTTTGATTTTGAAACTAATAATAATTAATTTAAAACTTTCACAATCAATTTTTGATGATTTTGATTCATTCTCCATACTTAACAATCAATTTGTATTTCCTTAAAAGAATTTGAAAATATATTTGAAATTAGAATTTGATTCATTCATTCGCCAATGAAAGGCCTGCACCCTTGAATGAAGCATGTCTTTTGAGCTTCGAAACAAAGAAAATATCTTTGAAATAAGGTAGGACCACTTAGTTGCGGTGTGATTGTCTTTATAAATGCTATTGAACCTGAGCTTCTTTTCCTAACAATGTATCTATAAGCATACAATCTGTTGTAAGACTCCTTATTCTCTTTCTTTGTCTTGCATAAAATATAATTCTTTGCTCGATAAAGGGTGTAGGCTGGGAGATTAAGGCCATATATCCTATGAATCTCACGACCTAACAACTGTACACAGATGTCAAGGTTTTCCTCAATTAAATTCTTGAATCTCCTAGCACCCAAACTGCAGTAGCCTCTAGGTTTTTGTAAACTTTCATATAGCTGTGCCTTGGTTGCTACGTTTTTATCATGAAAGCAGATTTTCCCGCAGCTGGTGAAGCATGAATCCTCCAAGAGCACCCTTCATAGGCACATTCTGCTGTATACATATCCTTGTTGTTCGTAATCATTTTCAATTGGAAGCCTTCTTGGACAACATACTCACGCAAGATTAGTCTAAAATGATGAAGGTTGTTGAACATCTGTCCCACTTCCAGAACCACTCTTCCATTGGCAGATTCTATGTAGGGTTTTCCTCTTTGTCTAACGACTGGCTTGGGATTTCCCTTTTCATCTTCACTACTGTCATCAACCAAAAACACCATATCAGGCTCATAAGAAGCAGCATTTGATAGCAGCTCATCCTTAGAATTGTCACTATTTATTGTGGCTTTAACTGACTATACAGATGTTGCAGAGATTGCTGATTCATGTGAAACAGCTGCAGTAGTGTCTGAAGGGTTGTAGTCTTCATCTACATATGCATCAATGTCACCCTCCACACTATCACTGGAAACATAGATAAATTCTAGGGTGCAATTCTCGTGTAGAGTTGGGGATCCCTAAGCTGGTATTGTAAGAGACTAAGAGGAACATATGCATCAATGTTCTAGGGTGCATCAATGTCACCATCATCACTATCACCGGAAACATAGTCAAATTTTAAGGTGCAATTCTAATTGCAGCTTTAGGGATCCCTAAACTGGTACGATTGTTGCAAGAGGAAGCAAATCAAAATCCATTCTAATGGTGTCCACCTTCTTCTCTGTATTAAATTTGAAAATCTGATGCAGCTCATTGTCATCTCTTATCCCTTAATATTCCATAGACCATGGAAGTCTGACTTCAATCTTAAAGGTCTTAGTGAAAGATAGAGGCGATATTGGTGCAGAATTTTCACACACGTTTTTATTGATTGATACTTTTAATATATACTACATCAGATACATCAGATAAGAGTATTGACAAAACTGAAAACCCTACAAAAGATAAGTTATACCTCTAAGATAACTATTGACCGGGCGTCGTTGTACCCGTCAGAAAAGATATTTCTTTTCTAATCACCTCGCAAATGCACGAGTCAAATGACTAGTATAGCATGTAAGCAAGGGTCTCGTTCCACATGGAGATGGATTCGTTAATTGTATCTAGTTCTAGTGTTTATTAAAGCAGGTAAAAGGAAATGCGTGTGTGGTGTGTGTGTGTGTGTGTGAACTAACTAACTAGGATAGAAATGTAGCCGGGTGTCTTGACTATCTAATTAATCTACTCCTAATTAAGTTAATCTACTCCTAAAGGCAAGACACCCTAGCTACGAAAATAAAGATGGCTGGGAGATAAGCAAGATATATAACACATATGGGATATCGGTTCACCAAACACACTATGCAATTTATGTCGATTGTTTATCATGTGAATCCAATTAATCCAGTAAAGGGTTCGTTCTCTTGATTAAGGAAATTACCCCGGAATCATGATTAGGGAATTCCCAAAATCATGTCATCACTCTCCAAGTTGGAAGAGTGATTGTGTCTAGAGTTTAGACCCATTAAGCACAAGAACTATGAAACAAAGCTAAAGTGGCACAATTATGCACACACAAGCTATTTCCATTCCTTAAAACTAATTGTCAAGATTATGCAAGGGATGGTTATCCAAGCACAATATCAACTCTTAATCACTCTAATCACTATAAACACATACATAGTAAATCATACATCAACATACATAAACAAATGAGATATTTAATTACAACTACTCCTAATCATTTAGTTAATCTACTCCTAATCTCATCCATCATACATATTAACACATAATCATCCATACATATGAATATCACAAAAAGAGCTTAATCACTATACAACTAAGGAATGAATCAATACCAAATCAAAGCATATGAACAAACAAACATATATTAATATAATTGTAGGTTACAAATAATCCCAAATGGGTTATACATCAATAGAAATACAAGATATTAGCAAAGTGAAGAAATAACCCTTGAAAACAAGTCTCCAGCTCTTCCTTTCTATGAACTCCTATGGATCGGTTTTTACACCCAAGTCTCTCCTATCTCTGCATCTCTACTCTCCATGGAAGGCTTTCCATGGAGGAAGATCCCCTATGGAAGGCTTGGAGTTGCTCTCTCTCTTTTGGTGTGTTAGAGCCAAGCTCTAGGTTGTGTTTTTGGTTGGTCAACCCTTTAAAGAGAGGCAAAGTGATGTATATATAGTGGGAAGTGTATAGGGAACGAATGGGGATCAAAATATCCCAAAATATCTCAAAATCCTCTTGAGTCGGCCAGTTTCGCGGGTTCAGACACCCTTCCTCGCGGGTTTGTTCTCGCCGTACAAACTCACGGTGGAAAAAATGAAGTTGGCCGCGGGTTCTAACCTTCTGGACTGCTGGCTTCTTCCCGCTGCATGAAACCGTGAAGAATCCACGGGTTTGGACGTGCTGGTTCGCTGGAAAGAAGCCGCTGAACCAAGCTTGCGAGCTTGAATAGCCATGGAGTTTGGAGGATTTGGTGGAGAGTGAAACCTTTGCATGGGAGGCTCAAAGTGGGTCCATCGTGATCGGAAGAAGACCGGCTACCGATCTGGGTGGAGAATGGTCAGACAAATCGTCAAAAAATGGTCGGAACACGTCGGGTTGAAGTCGGGTCACGACCTGGTCGAACACGAGTCGAACACGGGTCGGGTCACCCGGCTGCAGCTTGAAGACGACGTGACGTCATCCAGACGTCACGCTGACGCACGCCTATGCCAAAACGACGCCGTTTTACTGGTGACGTGGCGCTGGTGCTGTGCTTTGCACGGATAATTACAATATGCACCTCTGATCTCTCCCTTAATCATCGAATCTGCAATACTATCTCCAGAATTTTACTTTGACCCCTGATTTTCCACAATGACATATTTACCCCTGAATTTCCCTGTTTTCTTCCATTTAGGTTTAAACACCCATTCTGAGGGATGTTTACCTACACATAGCTAAAACACATATTATATACACAAAAGTGCTCGGAAACGAACACAAAAGCTAGGAATAGGGAGCGCTAAATGTGAACATTTGGAGTGCGATCAACTATACAACTTTAAATACAAAAATACAATCTGAAGATATTAACATTAGCAGTGGTTTAAAGTAGCTGAAACACTAGATACCCAATATGCCCCCTCAAGATAGGCCACGACATGAGAGGCCAATCTTGTCTTTGAGTGACTGAAAGAGCGGACGAGATAGAGGCTTTGTGAGAGCATCCGCTAGCTGATCTTTGGAGGAGACATGTGCTACATGTAAATTACCAGACTGAACTTGATCCCGAATAAAATAAAAATCAATGGCCACATGCTTTATTCGAGAGTGAAAAATCGGATTTGAACACAATTGAGTAGCTCCCACATTGTCACAATAGATAACAGGCGGTGTGGGCAATGTGAGTCCAAGATCAGTGAGGAGAAAGCTTACCCAATTGAGTTCAGCAGCAGTTGCATCAACCGATCTATACTCAGCTTCGGTGGAGGAGCGAGCTATAGTGTTTTGCTTCTTCGAGCTCCACGATATAGGATTTCGCCCAAGGTAGACAATGTAAGCACTTGTGGAAGAGAAATCATCTTTATTCCCAGCCCAATCTGCATCTGAGAAGGCGTGAAGAGTAACCTGAGAATTACGATGAATGACAACTCCCTCATTCAAAGTTCCACATAGATACCGTAGTAAACGCTTCACAAGTTCCCAATGATCTGAAGTAGGTTGATGCATAAATTGCGACAGTTTGTTGACGGTGTAGGAAATGTTCGGACGAGTAAGAGATAGGTACTGAAGACTCCCAACTACCGTTCGATAAGTGGAGGGGTCACTGAGTTGAGTGCCTGAGTGTAGGCTTATCGGAGGACTCGTTGGCAGAGGGAATGAACCGGCTTGGCACCAAACATTTTGGTGCGAGCGAGAAGATCCAGTATGTAGCGCAGTTGTGATAGTAGGATACAATTTTTGTGTGGAACCACCTCAACACCTAAGAAGTAGGAAAGAGGACCAAGATCCTTCAAGGAGAACAGAAGAGCGAGACTTGAAACAAACCGATCCACATACGCCGAATTGTTACCTGTTAGTATGATATCATCAACATAGATAAGAAGATAAAGTATGTTACCACCAATATTGAGTACAAAAAGAGAGGTGTCAGTATAAGAGTTCTTGAAGCCAGCTGCAAGCAAGAACTGACGTAGCTCATTGTACCAGGCTCACGGTGCTTGCTTGAGACCATATATAGCCTTCTTGAGCTTGCAGACATGTGTCGGGTGATCCGAGTCAGTGAAGCCAGAGGGTTGAGCCATAAAAACTATCTCTGTGAGCCGACCCTGAAGGAATGCATTGTTAATGTCTAGTTGACGTAGAGGCCAGTCATGACTGATAGCAATACTGAGGACAAGCCATACAGTTGTTGGTTTACTTATAGGACTGAAAGTCTCGAAATAGTCCACACCCGGTCTTTGATTGAAGCCCTTGGCAACCAAATGTGCCTTAAGCCTGCCTATTGAACCATCGGTTTTCCGTTTTATCCAAAAAATCCATTTGCACCCAACAATATTAGAAGCCATTTCTGACGGAACCAGCTCCCAAGTGCCATTTTGAACAAGTGCATTGCACTCCTCCGACATTGCTTATCGCCAATTTGGATCCTGTAACACCTGAGTCACTGCTGTTGGTTCAAAGTTAGATGAATACTGTAAGTGAGTGTGAAGATTTAGTTTCTGAAGTGGTTTATGAATGTTGTTCTTGGCACGTGTGGCCATGTGATGTTCATTCAACGGATGGGATACTGCTGTGGAAAGTGGAACAACTGATTCGGCAGCTGCACTTGCAGTCGGTGGATGAGAAATTAGTGGCTGTTGTGTGGAACTCGAAACATGAGGATCAACAGTAGGGACTGGCGCAACTGACTCAGAGGCTGCTGTGACAGCTGGCAGAGATGGAGTTGGCGACCCCAGCGGTGTAGCAGCAGCAGCAGGTGGAGCTGAATCCGTGACAACAATAGCAGTGGGCAATGTGAACTACCGAGTGTCAGCTTGCATCATGGAGGAGGAAGTATCACACGGTAGCAGTCCTTGAGAGATCACAAAGGAGGATGGTATTGAAGATGTTTGACACATACTTGGGACAGGCGGTACCCAAGAGGAGATGGTGGTAGAGGTTGGACGGTCTAGAGAGGTGTTTAGCGACCTGTAGGGAAAAACTGACTCCACAAACTGAACGTGACGAGAAACAAATATTTTGGAGGACGGCGGATCAAAGCAAAAATATGCACTTTGCGACAACGAATACCCAAGATATACACAAGAGGTGGACCATTTATCAAGCTTGTGAAATGAATATGGCCTAAGCCATGGATAACACAGACAACAAATTTTTTTCAGTTTTGAGTAGTTAGGAGATATGCAAAAAATCTTTTCATAGGGTGACGAAAGATTGAGTGTAGGGGTTGGCATTCTGTTTATAAGGTAGACAGCTGTGGCAAACGCATGAGACCAGAAATGTAATGGAAGAGAAGCATGAGTGAGTAACGTAAGACCCGTCTCAACAATGTGACGATGTCTCCTTTCCGAGTACCCATTATGTTCGGGTGTGTGAGGTGGGGTTGTGAGATGGGAAATGCCATTCGTGGCAAGGTAGTCTTTAAGGGACATGTATTCCCCACCATTGTCAGAGTATAATGTGATGATTTTGTGCTTAAAGTAATTTTCAACAATGGCTCTAAACCGAATGAAATTGTCTTTAACTTCTAATTTTCTTTTTAGCGGATATAACCAAATGTACTTGGTAAAGTGGTCAACAAAAATTACATAATATTTAAAACCATCATGAGAGATGACAGGAGACGTCCACACATCAGAGAATATATATTCAAGGGGATGAGACGATACAATAGACGATTGAGAAAAAGGTTGTTTGTGACTTTTATTGCAATGACAAAAATGACATAGAAAATCCTTTGACATAGAAGATGATAAATCTAAATAAAAATTGGAAACAATATGTTGTAAAATAGGAATAGCTGGATGACCTAGCCTATGGTGCCAGTTTGAGGACGAGGTTTTGACGCCTGAAAATGCTAAGACTGGTGAAGACACGGACTTGGAAGTCAGCTATTCATACACACCATCCTTGGTTGTGCCCCTCGAAGGATTGCCCCCGTACGAATATCCTTCACATGAAAAGAGAATGATAAGAACTCAATAGAAACAGCATTAGTAGCACAAAATTGCGAAATTGAAATCAGGTTCTTTTTCATAGTAGGAACACAGAGAACATCATTCAATGTAAAAGTGTTATTAGAAGAGCAAAGGGATGTTGAACCAGTATTTGTAATTGTAAGACCTGTGCCATCACCAATCATCACATCATCGGAGCCACTGTAAGGTGCATGGAGGGATAAATTGTTCAAGTCTACTGTCACATGGTGCGAGGTCCCATTGTCAAGCAGCCAGGTGGGGTTGGTGGAAGAGGCGGCAGCAGCATAATGGGCTCTTGGCTGCCACGGCATTGGTGAAGTGACATGAGGTGGTGTTGAGCTTGAACCCGGTGACGAAATTGGTACCATTTGAAAAGAAGGACACCGCTTGGCTGAATGCCCCTGAACACCACAAACCTGACAACGACCGAGATACAGGCGTGGAGCCTGAGAATTGCCACGGTGAGAAACACCTGAGTTGTTGGACGACGGCCGGAGAGAAAGGCTAACACCAGCCTGTGTTGGTAGGAAAAGTTGGATGCCAGTTGGTGGTCTGCTGTTGTGGACGCTAATTTGAGCCAAACCGATATGTCGGGTTTGCCGTAGCCGAAAAAGAAGGTGTCTCCTTCTTGGTGTTCTGAAGCGAGGCTTCAAAGGACAAAAGTTTTTCATGTAGCTCATCAAAGGATATGGGAGAATCCCGAGCTTGAACGACACGAACCAATTCTTTGAAATCATCATCAAGTTCGTCAAGGATTCGTTCGGTGAGGTCTTTGTCATCCATTGGAGCACCAAGTAACGCAAGTTCATCTGCACGGGCTTTAACAGAGTGAAGAAAATCTGTGACAGATTGCATACCTTTCGTTGAATTTTTGAGAAGAGCCTTGACTTGCTTAATACGGCCACGAGATGGTTTGGCGTAAGTGTTGGCAAGGATTGTCCATGCCTCCATTGATGTTTTGGCTCTAGCAACAAAGGAGATGAGCGTCGGTGACAAGGAGCCAACAATTGCATTGAGAATAAGTTGGTCCTGACGAACCCAAAGATTATATGCTGGATTCGGAGTGGAGATGTCGTTCACAGTCAAAGTGGCTGGCGGACAGGGCTTGGAACCATCGATGAAACCAAGAAGATCATATCCCGTGAAGAGAGTCTGGAACTGTATTTTCCAGGACATATAATTGCTGGTGGTAAGTTTGAGAGGAGCCTGAGCAGAGATATGTGAAATTCATTTGAACGAAGAGCCGTTGACGTCGCTGAAGTGACATGGACGATTGTGGGTTCAGCGGAAGAACTGTTTGCAGGAGAGGAATCTGAGTTTAACGTTGTCATAGGTTGATTTGGGAAGAGAATAGAGGAAGAGAAAAAAAAAATTAGGAAAAGATCGACTACTCTGATACCATGAAAGATAGAGGCGATATTGGTGCAGAATTTTCACACACGTTTTTATTGATTGATACTTATAATATATACTACATCAGATACATCAGATAAGAGTATTGACAAAACTGAAAACCCTACAAAAGATATGTTATACCTCTAAGATAACTATACAACTTTAAATACAAAAATACAACCTGAAGATATTAACATTAGTAGTGGTTTAAAGTAGCTGAAACACTAGATACCCAATACTTAGATTGTTTCGGCATTGTACCATAATTATACATGTACAATTCAGCACATAACATTGCCAATGTGTATGAAGGTCATCAAATACACTATTACATAGTGTACATACCACAATGCAGTATAGGCATTGGAACAATAAACCGGAACCGGGGGAGGTTGGTTCCGGTTCCGGTTCCAAGGTTTATGGAACCGCACCGGCAGATCATGTTAATTTTTTTTTAAATTAATAAAAAGATTAACATTTTATTTATAAAAATAAAATGTTTAAAAAAGAAAAGACATTGTAGAGTATTAGGCCATGGCCCATAACTCTTGTCCAAGTAATTATGTTTTCCCTTCCCTTCTCCTCCCTTTCTCTTTTTTATATAGGTTAAGCATCTCATTCACTTTTCTATTTATCCAATGTAGGATGTGAGATAAGAAATCATATTATGCATTTTTAATAAATATTTCAATTATTTCTTTAATTTCGCTGGTGTTAGTAGTGTACATTGTTATAACAAAATATAAAATACATAATTTAAGTAATGTCCAGTTGACTACATAAACCTTATTTTTAAAAATGCACGACTCAGTCATAAAACTAGCAGTGTCTACATATCAGATGAAGTGACTTCATAACATGATGCCGAGAAAGCCCTTGAAATTATTGACAAACAACCGGTTAGGAAGATCTAGATTGTTGTTGTTGTTTGACATGGACATTAGTTCTCTTGTGTGGTTCTACTTGAGTGTTGTTAAAGTCCTAAGTCTGAATCTGAGTTTACTATTTAATCTGGCAGATGTATTGGCCCAAATTTTTGGTGCACAAAACAAAGCAAAGGTTGACTAAAATGAGTCAGATGCGGATTCGCATGAGAAAGCTTGCTTTGAAAACAAGGTTTACAACTCTCCCTCCTTTCATGCTTCTAGATTTAGTCTACTTTTTCTTTTCTTGATCACACTGACTTTTTGTACTTTACATAGGGAGATGATTATGACTACACCTAGAAAGGAGAAAAAACGGGAGGCTAGAAGAGAGGAAAAGGCTGAAAAGGCAGCAGTTTTGGATAAGGTTATTTTTCGGTATTATGCTACCGATGTACATCAAATGTATTTTATCTCCCTATATTTCAGTTACACTGTTTGTTCTTTTTGCAGAGTATTGAAAAGGAATTGCTTGAGCGTCTTAAGAGAGGAGTTTATGGTGACATTTACAATTATCCTGCAGAAAAATATAATGAGATTCTTGATAAAGAGCAGCTTGCTGATGTCGAAGATGATGAGGTATTTATATAAAAACTAATATCTTACCATTTCTTTATTGTCATTCTTTTGAAAAAAAAATAAAAATAAATAAATTGTGGGTAGAGTAAATCTGACGGAAAGGGAAAGCGAAAGCTGTTGTTTTAACTTTTAGAAGATTTTACGTAAAAATATATATATGTAGCACATAAAATTCATAATTCATAAATCAACCCATAAATTTATAATTTATCACTCATCAGAGCATAAACATAATAATTTAACATACATACACATACTGTATTATTGATTACTGGCTTACTGCATACAAAAAAAAAAAAAAAATAAGAAATTGCATTTGAGATCGCACCAGATATGGTTGAACAAGATCTTTAAAGAGATGTGGTTGAAAAATGGAGGAAATCCTCCGTCATCTCTCTCGCACCTCCTCTGCCGCTTCACTCGATCCCTCTACCTCTTCCTTCGCCGCCACCGCTTCAATCAATCGTCTCTCTCCCTTCGTCGCTGTGTCATCCGGTCGTTTTCCTCCCTCCTCCTCCTCTGCATCACCTGGCTATCTCCCTTCCTCCATTTATTTCCTCTAATCCAGTTAAAGAAAAAGAGTTGTTCGTTTGTTCTTCAAACCCCGAAGTCATTCGTTTGTTGTTTTTTAAAGCCAAAAGAAAGATTAAAAAAAATAGTATTTTTATTCAATCTTTGAGCAAACATGTTGCTCTCAATACTAACCCAGTTAAATAAATAGAAGAAAATGGTGACGACCGATGAGGATGATTGTTCACCTAGATTTTTTTGGTTAAAAATGATTAATGATCCAGAAAGTTTATTTTTTTTCTTCAAAAATGTAGATATTGTTGTTGTTTTTTTATTATAAATTGTGGGTAGAGTAAATCTGACGGAAAGCGAAAGCCTTAGTGCGATTTTTCCCATTTAGCCTCAGAGGCACGCCTCAATGCGTTTTTTAGAACATTGACGACGAAGAGACAGTAGCAGTTGACTGCAAGAGAATGAGAAGAGAATCTAGCTTGGCTTTGAGGAAGCTTGAGAAAGAACCTGGTGCCAAATTGAAGAAAGCAAGGGTACTTGTGGAGGTGAGAGTTTATCACTACATATTTATGTTATCTCTTCTGCCTGATCAGGGTTTATTGATTAATGTACTCCATCCAGTTCATATTTATGACACTCGTAGCTCTTCTCATTAGTAAAATATATGACACTCTCCCTGTATGATCGCCCTGTTTTTTTTTTTTTAATCTAAATGATTATAGCAAGTAGCAAAATTATCTGTGCATTTGTTGTTTGCAATCATATGCTTTGACGCATATTACGCAGCTCTGCTTACCAAAACCATATCTCAAACCCTTGGGAGTTTTCTAATGATCTTTTTCAGCTCCGGACCATGTTTCGCCTCGTCTGCGACGAACCCACTGCTCGACATGGTGCCGGCTCTGATACCACTTGATACGAACCCACTGGGTAGAACTCATCCTTAAAACCGGCTTGTAAGGAGAGGGTGCCCAATGAGTTATATACCATTGATTAATCCCATACTTAATCAATGTGGGATCATAACAATATATACTTCAAATCATTGGCTATTTAATCTCATCGCAGCAAAGGTTTTTACGAGTCAAAATGTTGCGAAATAGTTTCTCCAGATCCCCCTAGCCAATTAGATGCACATTTATGCTGTCAAGGGCTGTAGTGCATTTGTTGTCTATCTTCCTTTTTGATGGGAGGTTTAAGCAAACTTTTTCAAGAAGTGTTTGAATATCAGAGTGATTCCTTCTTGGGTAGAAGTAACAAGGATCCAGTTAAATTGTGAACTTATATGTCGTGTTCCCGGTCAAATCGGTACTTTAATTATGGCAGCTATTAAACTTTATACAATCAGTTTGAAGCAGTTTTTACTTGCAATTGCAATTGTTAATTTCTGATAAAGCATGACAGATGCTAATATCTGAGAATTGTTCTTCTCAGGTTGAGCAAGAAGATACTGATGAAAGACAAAAACAAGTCTACTGAGAGGCTTCAGTTTGATTTTCTGACTGACTAACGGCTGCAATTTTATAAGTTACAAGAAAAATGTGTAATTTTGTATTGTTGAGTTGCTTTAATTTGCGAATTTTTTGGGGAATTTCGGGAATTGATGTCGTGACCACATTTAGTAATCTCGGTTCGCAAACTTTTATTGATTTAGATGATTAGCTCTATTATATAGAGGTTTTTTTTTTTTTTTTTTTTTTATTTTTTAATTTTTAATTTTAATTTTATTGTTTTAGTGTAAAAATGACCACAATTATTATGTAAAATTTATTTTTAACTACATATGAAAATTTAACGATTAA
Source organism: Acer yangbiense (assembly GCA_008009225.1). Taxonomy (NCBI): domain Eukaryota; kingdom Viridiplantae; phylum Streptophyta; class Magnoliopsida; order Sapindales; family Sapindaceae; genus Acer; species Acer yangbiense. Next base: position 24,323,604 of record CM017763.1, read on the forward strand.
TAATTATGTTGTAAAATTTTATTTCAATCCGTAATCAAAATTACGAAATGATAAAATAATAAAACTCTTATCTAATTAAAATATTGATCGAAGAATAAATAGAAGATGTAGATAAGGAAACGAGAATTATAACAGATCTTCCTGTATGTAAAATTCAATTTGAGTGTACTAATGAAAGATGGTGCACCATATACACTGAATGGACAAGTCTATTGCAACTTTGCAAGAGCCACGTGTTTTAGCAAATGGACATAATATACAATGATGCAAATTCCAACAAAAATCACATTAAAGATAAGCAAGGAAAAATGCTTCAATACGTGTGATAAATACCCCCAAACCCACTTAAGGACTAAGGAGTGGTTTTAAACATGTACAACTACACGTCAGGCGCACTGAAGTATGATCGAGGAGCAAAGAGATCATGATTATATGTAAGGTTACATTATTTTAGAATAAGTTAAACTTGCACCTTGGCCCCGTTTGATTTTTTGTCTGAAGACTGAACAGTGCTGAATGTTACTGAAGACTTAATAGTGACTGAAACTGAAAATTGAAAAACATGTTTGTTTTTTTTCACTGAAAACTGAATATAAGTGATAAGTTGTTTGTTTTTTTAAGTTAAAAATATCTGAAAATAAATATTTTTACATCTATACCCTTCTAACTATTATTTGTTATATATGTATATTTTAATATATTACGAACAACTCTAACATATAAATTAATTCTAAAATAAATTTATTTAGTTATTAATAATATTTCAATTTATATTATTGTATAGAATCTAATAATTACTAAACTCTTAGCTAGTGACATTATAAAACTAAGGGTTCAAAATTTTTTTGTCACTATTTGGGGCACTTTTTGTAAGACAATCACCACATTACTAATTTAAGTTTAAAAGGCACTTATTTAGGTGACCAGACAAAAATACCCCTTTTTGTCACTTTGTGTCTTTTGCAAACGTTGAGAGAAAACCTTTTTGAACATTTTCGTGCATTTTCGAGCCTTTTTACATTGTTCGAGCCTTTTAATGCATATTTCGAGCCTTTTAAACAGTTATCCGAGCCTTTTTGAACATTTATCGTGCCTTTTTGAACTTTTGTCGAGTCTTTTTGTACATGAATCATGTCTTTTTGTACAGTAATCGTGCCTTTTTGAACCTTTATGAATCGAGCCTTTTTGTACATGAATCGTGCATTTTTGTACATGAATCGAGCCTTTTTGTACAGTAATCGTGCCTTTTTGAAAAAAAAATCATGCCTTTTTGAAAAACAATTCGAGCCTTTTTGTACATGAATCGAGCCTTTTTGTACAGTAATCGTGCCTTTTTGAAAAAAAAATCATGCCTTTTTGAAAAAAAATTCGAGCCTTTTTGTACATGAATCGTGCCTTTTTTGTACAGTAATCGTGCCTTTTTGAAAAAAAAAATCATGCCTTTTTGAAAACAAATTCGAGCCTTTTTGTTCATGAATCGAGCCTTTTTGTACAGTAATCGTGCCTTTTTGAAAAACAAATCGAGCATTTTTGTACATGAATCGAGCATTTTTGTACAATAATCGTGCTTTTTTGAAAAAAAAAAAAAATCATGCCTTTTTGAAAAACAATTCGAGCCTTTTTGTACATGAATCGAGCCTTTTTGTACAGGAATCGTGCCTTTTTGAAAAAAAAAAATCGTGCCTTTTTGTACATGAATTGTGTCTTTTTGTACATGAATCGAGCATTTTTGTACAATAATCGAGCCTTTTTGAAAGAAAAAAAATCATGCCTTTTTGAAAAAAAATTCGAGCTTTTTTGTACATGAATCGAGCCTTTTTGTACATGAATCGTGCCTTTTTGTACATGAATCGAGCCTTTTTATACAGTAATCATGCCTTTTTGAAAAAAAAAAATCATGCCTTTTTGAAAAAAAATTCGAGCTTTTTTGTACATGAATCGAGCCTTTTTGTACATGAATCGTGCCTTTTTGTACATGAATCGAGCCTTTTTATACAGTAATCATGCCTTTTTGAAAAAAAAAAATCATGCCTTTTTGAAAAAAAATTCGAGCCTTTTTGTACATGAATCGTGCCTTTTTGTACATGAATCGTGCCTTTTTGTACATGAATCGAGCCTTTTTGAAAAAAAAAATCGTGCCTTTTTGAAAAAAAAATCGTGCTTTTTTGTACATGAATCGTGTCTTTTTGTACATGAATCGAGCATTTTTGTACAATAATCAAGCCTTTTTGAAAAAAAAAAAATCATGCCTTTTTGAAAAAAAATTCGAGCTTTTTTGTACATGAATCGAGCCTTTTTGTACATGAATCGTGCATTTTTGTACATGAATCGAGCCTTTTTGTACAGTAATCGTGCCTTTTTGAAAAAAAAAAATCATGCCTTTTTGAAAAAAAATTCGAGCCTTTTTGTACAGGAATCGTGCCTTTTTGAAAAAAAAAATCGTGCCTTTTTGTACATGAATCGTGTCTTTTTGTACATGAATCGAGCATTTTTGTACAATAATCGAGCCTTTTTAAAAAAAAAAAATCATGTCTTTTTGAAAAAAAATTCGAGCTTTTTGTACATGAATCGAGCCTTTTTGTACAGTAATCGTGCCTTTTTGAAAAAAAATTCGAGCCTTTTTGTACATGAATCGTGCCTTTTTGTACATGAATCGAGCCTTTTTGTACAGGAATCGTGCCTTTTTGAAAAAAAAAAATCGTGCCTTTTTGAAAAAAAATTTGAGCCTTTTTGAACTTTTTTTCGAGCCTTTTTACACTAGATTCGAGCATTTTCAACAGTGTATGAAAAGGCTCGAACCAAGTATGTTTTGATGTTCAATCTGCATTGGAGGTTTGTTAAACAAACCTCTATGAAGAAGATGAAAGAATAAAGTCTTAGAAAAATTCAAAGTAAGAGAATGTGTAAAGTAAGGGCATTTTTGTCCGTTCACCATAATAGGTGCCTTTTAAACTTAAGTTATTAAAGCGGTGACTTTCTTACAATACCAACTTAAAAAGGTGACATTTCTCACCATTTCCACATAAAACTAATGGGCACTCTATGTGTATATTACGGACAAAATGAAGTTCATCGATATGAATCTACTTCATCTGTATAATTTATTCTTAAATTGATTTGGAATAAACTTGGATAATTATATAATTTATAGATTTCATGTATAAAATAATAATAATAATAATAATAATAATAATAATAAAACATTATAGAACAAGTGGTTAGTTTTGGAAATAGATTAAATTAGTGAGGATAGTTTTGGAAGTAAAACTTTGCATTAAATTGTACTGGATTTGTGTTAAGTGAAAAGTGAAAATTGAAAATTTTTTACTTTTCAAAACAAGTGGTTTTAGGGGTTCATTAAGTGATTTTAACATTTAAAAAATCAAACAAAATAACTGAATGGAACACATTAAGTACCATTAGGTGTTAAGTGAAAAATCAAGCAGGGCCGTCTCCATTAGAGTAATTGTTGTTGGAATTAAACACAAAACCCTAAATATTTTAGAAAAAGAAAAAGGAACACTGATTATATTTATCTTATATTTTCTAGAGGGAAAACTGGAATCTAACTAAATTTTATTGCTCAGACAGAATATATTCTACACAATTACAAAGAGAAACTGCCTGCTTAATGCTAAGAGAATCTGACGTGGACTTCCATAATTTCAGCTTACTCATACTTCACTAATAAGTACTTTAATAATGTAAAAGGTGCACATGTGCTTAGAGCTCCATTAATTTATATAATCTAGTAGTACTAATTCGCAAAAAACCATACCAAATATTTTAAGGTTAATATTTTAAACCCTCACTCTCTTTCTTCTATCTTAATATATAATTGTCAGTTAATGATGAGTCTCTCTTCCTTGTTTGCATGGAATGCGAAGCGGGCAGCAGCGTTTCTAATAGGCACTCACAAAAACACAAACCCAGAACTCATTTTTATTCTCATATATATAATCCCAAGTAAGCTCTCTTCTCTCTCTCTCTCTATGTATAGACGTATAGTATAGTAAAGGTTATATCACAGTAAGGGAGGATGAGTCTCCTACTCTCCTCACATTTGAGATTTATTTCATGGAGTAACTATATATATTTAAGGTTTCAACCTCTAGAGGTGGAGGGTTATTTCGATGTCTCCAACCTTTTTTTTTTTTTTTTTTTTAAACTATTACTAAGAGCATCTCCAATGGTAATGTGGCTTGCATTTGAAAAAAAATGGAGATATAGCAACATTGTCAAGTCAATTGCTTCATATGTAGTATGTAACTAAACCTGATAGACATCTAAATAAAAAAGTGGTCTCTAATATTTCACTTGTAAAATATATGTTTTTAATGACGTGTCAATTTATTATTAGTTTCCTTAAATATACTTTAAAATTGTTGAATAAAATAAGGTAAAAGACAAGAGTGGTTGTTGACTGGGCCAACAAGACGGCCGTCCAACAGATCGTCTGAAATCAAAGAGTCATGTTGACAGTCTCTAAAAAAAGAGTTGCCACCTCAGTTTGAAGTTGTACTAGGGAGGTTGCATTGGAGATGGATTTTTTAACAAAATGGATGTCCATCCTACGTGGTATCTAATTTTTTCACAACCCACATTAGCATTGGAGATGCTCTAATTGGTACATACCAATTTTTTTTTTTTTTTTTTAATTTCTTTTTTTTTGAATTGATATAACAATTGTGTTTAAAATCATCTCATCCATTTATTTTTATAGTAATTAATTTAATATTTGATAAATTAATAATCTCTTTTATATAGATTAGTTGCACTAAAGTATCCTAACTTCCTAAGTTTATATATATTTTTCTTTTCAAAAAAAAAAAAAAGGGGGGGGGTTTATATATGCTTTTTTTTGGACAGTGTTAACCTTAGGGTACATGTTAAAAGCATACAAATTTCTTTTATATGAAACTCAACCACTGCATTTATTAAAACAAAACAATAAATGCAGTGGTTGACTTTTCTTTTATAGTAATTTTTGTGAAAGCATGAAAGTATCTGTTCTAGATTTAAGGAAAACAATTATGACGTGCTTACTAATCAAGAATCTTTCATATGTTTCTTTTATAGTAATTTTTGTGAAAGCATGGAAGCATCTGCTCTAGATTTAAAGAAAATGATTATGGCGTGTTTACTAATTAGGAATTCTTCATAGGAAAGGGAATTAAGTTACTTGTTTTTGAATTCCTATGCTTACTAAATTTTGGGAGAATTAAGTTCCGTGGACCCCACGCACATATCAAGAATTAAGTTCTTAATTAAGTTCCTGAATGAAAGGGAACTTAATTCCCCTCACTTAACCTAGAAATTAAATTCCCTTTCCTGATTAAAAAGGAAATTCATATATTTTTACTAAAATATCCCCATTTAAAAATAATAAATAAATAAATAAAACAACTATCTTTCTATTTTGTCATTTTCTTTTGGGATTGTTCTCTATTATTATTATTTTTTTCTCCATATCTTTTTATTTCTATATATTCTTGAATTTGTTATGTTTAATTTTTTTTTTCATCAAATCTCCTATGAAATTACGTTTTGAAGATATATATATATATATATATATATATATATATATATATATATGAACTGCGACTTATTAAAAAAATAAAATAAAATTGCCGCCTTAATTTGGTATATAACTATATATGAACCATCAGTTATAAAAAAATAATAATAACAAACGCAATTTCAATTGCTTATGCCTCTTGAATTTCATGCATTTTGGTTTGACTTTATTTATTTTTATTTATTTTTATTTTTTTTAACTTATATATATATGGTAATAGCATAAAATTAATTACATGTTCAAATTTGCATAATCTCAATTTTTAATTAATATTAAACTAATTAGTTAAAATTTTATAATATATATGTTAATTATTTTGGTTATAGTGTTATGAGTAATATTAAAGAGGAAATAGGGGGAAATAGCACCAAATTCCATTGGTTTTGTGGTAATATCACCAAGTTATTAAGTGTTGTGGAAATAGCATCAAAGTATGTGATATGCCAAAATTGCCCCTCATTTATTCTTTCTTCCTCTCTCTCTCTCTCACTTTCTCTTTCTTCTTCTCTCTCTTTCTTCCTCTCTCCTCTTTTTTTTTTTCAAAAACCTCCATTGATCCATCAATGGAGATCGAAACGACCTCCGACGAAACGACCTTTGTCAAAACAGTCGACTCCCTTTGATGGAGATCAAAACGACCTTCGTTATTAAAAAAAATCTGGAAATAAGTCTTGGGTATTTTGAAATAAGTCTCAAGTATTTGGATATAAGTCTCGGGTAAATCACCCGAGACTTATTTCAAGCTATTTCCAGCTACCCGAGACTTATTTCAGCTACCCGAGACTTATTGCAAAATAACCGAGACTTATTTCCAGATTTTTTTTTATAACGGAGGTCGTTTCGAAGACCTTTAATGGAGTCGACCGTTTCGACGGAGGTCGTTTCAATCTCAATTGATGGATCAATGGAGGTTTTTGAAGAAAAAAAAAGGAGAGAGGAAGAAAGAGAGAGAAGATGAAAGAATAAGTGAGGGGCAATTTTGGTAGATCAGATACTTTGGTGCTATTTCTACAAAACTTATTAAGTTGGTGACTTTTCCATAAATGGCTTTGGAAAGAGTGCCATAAAAAAATGCCCTAATATAAAATATATTTTTAATATTAAAACAAAAATTCAACATGTTATATATACAAGGGTATTTTTGTAATCAACTTTGTATCATCCTCATTCCATTTTTCATTCCTAATAAGTCGGTAAATGCTGGAATGGAATTTAGTAACTTAATTCCAATTCCCCTCCAAATGGAACTTAATTCCAATTCATTTCATTCCCGACTAGTAAACACGCCCTTAAACCTTATCAATCGAAGAGTAAAATTTTGTTCTTGAAGAAACGAAGATTCAATAAATGGTTTTATAAGAGGATGAATGTGTAATGTTTGATGAAATTGCTGTGAGAGATGTGGTTGCTGGACTTGTTCTTGTTATTGGGTATGTAAAGGATTGTAGAATTAAAGTTGGTATTTTGATGTTGGGATTGAAGAATGAGGAGTTTTTGGATTTTGATTTAAAAGGTACTAATTTATCACTTGATGCCACTAATAATATCCCAAGTAAAACTACTTGAAAAGTAGTGTTTTTTTGAGTTCAGATTTTGTGTTCTCTGCACAGGAACAAACTTATCAGATGGAAGAGAGCCTTCCAGGATCAGAAACAAAAGAAATTAGTAATTTGAAAGGAAGGGTCTGGGCAGAATCAAAAAAGATTTGGAGGGTTGCATTTCCAGCTATACTAGCAAGAGTAGCTGTACAAGGAACTCTTGTGGTGACACAGGCATTTATTGGACATATTGGCAACATTGAGCTTGCAGCATATGCACTCATTCAAATAATTGCTGTGCGATTTGCTCATGGGATCTTGGTAATATTTTCTTGTATCGATATATTAAATTTATTAGGAAAACATTGTCACATCCAATATTGAGCTTGCATTTTGGGTATTTTCATCATGTTGTAGCTAGGCATGTCAAGTGCTACAGAGACACTGTGTGGGCAAGCATTTGGAGCAAAACAATACCACATGATGGGTATTTACTTGCAAAGATCATGTATCATCAATCTCGGAACTTCGATAATATTGCTACCTGTGTTTGTCTTTGCAACTCCAATTTTCAAATTGCTTGGACAGCAAGAAAACATAGCACATAAAGCAGGGTGTATCTCCTTATGGTTCATCCCCTATATCTATTTTTTAGTCTTTAACACAACAATTCAAAAGTACTTACAATCGCAGCTCAAAAACATGATACTTGGATGGCTTTCCCCCGGTTCATTCGTACTTCATGTGCTTCTGTCATGGATTTTTGTGAACAAACTGAACCTGGGGATTCCGGGTGCAATGGGTGCATTGATCCTATCAAGTTGGTTAGTGATAATCGGAGAGTTTGTATACGTCTTGGGCGGTTGGTGTCCCGATACTTGGACAGGATTCACTTTAGCATCTTTTGCTGATTTATTTCCTGCACTGAAACTCACAATATCCTCAGCTGTGATGCTTTGGTAAGTGCATTTCCTTCCTAACAATTTCAAAATTTTCATATATAAACAGAATGCAGTCCTAGCTGCCTTTTATTATAGAATATACTTTATTGTTTTTTCGTGGTTTGGTTCGGCATCCTCAATAGCTTAGAGTTATGGTACTATGCGGTTCTAGTCCTGATAGCAGGATATATGGAAAATGCTGCAACTGAGATATCTGCCTTTTCCATATGGTAAATTTATCACCCTTTTGGCTGGTTTTTCAGGTTTTCATTGCTGAAAAAGGACTAAGCTAAACTAAATTTGTAGCCTCAATATCATAGCTTGGGATTTTGTGTTATGCATTGGCTTCAGCGCGGCTATCAGGTATGTCTTCTGATGGCATATATACTAAATTCTTTATAAGTAAACATTGATCACAATGAATTATTATATATTTACAGCGTTCGTGTTGCAAATGAATTGGGGAGAGGAAATGATAAGGCTGCAAAATTTTCCATCAAAGTTGTCATAAGCACTTCAACTTGTATTGGAGTGTTCTTTTGGGTAATTTGTTTGGTTTTCGGTCATAAAATTGGTTTCTTGTTTACAAGTGATGAAGAAGTAGCAAAATCTGTTTCAAGCCTCTCTGTTCTACTAGCTTTCTCAGTATTGATGAACAGTATCCAGACAGTACTCACAGGCATTTACATTCACAGAAAGCCATCATAAGTATTTTTTGAAGCGAGTTAATTTTAATTTTAATTTTTTTTTTTTCAGGATGTGCTGTAGGTGCTGGTCGGCAGAGTGTAGTTGCATATATTAACATTTGCTGCTATTATGTCATTGGGGTTCCTGTTGGAGCTCTCCTTGGATATGTAGGTGATTTGAAAGTTAAAGTAAGGAAGCTCTATATCTCTCAATTAATAATTTATGAATTTCTGCTAGCAGTTGTCTATGAGTTTGACCACCGCCCAATGTGACTTGACGATACGGAATCGTCGATTGTTACCGGTACTTATTTGATTACCACCGGTAGCAATCCAATAACTATTTATAGCAATCGTTGATTTTGTACAGGAAATCATGCACTTGAAAATTTTCGTATATATATAAAGTTGTTTTTCTGTTTCATAATTATTTAGGGCCCGTCCTGCAAGCCGTTTTTTGTTTTTGTTTTTCGAAAAGAAAAATGAAAATGAAAACAGTGTTTTTGATTTCATTTTTGAATTCCGAATACGCGTCTGGTAGCATTTACTGGAATCCGTATTTTAAAAATAAAAACGGAAAAAACGCGTCTGGTAGGATAATCGAAAACTTTCGAAATTTGAAATATTATAATTTTTAATTTTTGTTTAATATTATAATAATTATAAATAAATGATTAAATAATTAATAAAAAAACATTTTTTAATTTAATTTAGGGTTTAAGAAATTTAACAGGTGAAGAGGAAGAGGAAGAGGAAGAAGAAGAAGCCTAGATCGGCGGTGTTCGGCGTCGGGAACGACGCAGATCGGCGGCGGGAACGACGCAGATCGGCGGCGGGAACGATGCAGATCGGCAGCGGGAGGAAGAGGAAGAAGAAGAGGAAGAAGAAGAAAGAAGAAGAAGAGATCTCGCCGGCGAGATGCAGAGCAGATCCCGGTGGCATCTCGGCGGCGAGATGCAGAGGGAAGAAGAAGAAGAGGAAGAAGGGGAGGAAGAAGAAGAAGAAGAAAAAGACGCGACGAGATGCAGATCGACTTCGGCGAGAAGAGGAAGAAGGGGAAGAAGAGGAAGAAGAATAAGAGCTTGGCGGGAAGGAGGAAGAAGAAGGAAGAAGAAGGAAGAGGAAGGAGTCGGTGAAGAGGAAGAAGAAGATGTCAGTTGAAAAAGAAAGAAGAAGTTGTCAGGTGAAAAAAAATATATTAAAAATATATATATATTAATGATATGGGTCCCACTACATTTGGAAAACAAAACCAAAAACAAAAACAAAAACAAAAACAGTTTTTTTTTGTATTTCAAAATTTCCACTTTTAACACTTGGCTTTGTTTTTGTTTTTGTTTTTGATTTTTGAAAATAAAATGAAAAACGGTTTACAGGACACGAATTCGAAATCATTTTTGGAAAATAAAAACAAAAACAGCTGAAAACAGCCTGCAGGACGGGGGCTAATTATTTATTCATGGACAGGGTTTATGGATTGGGATGATTCTTGGTGTTGTGATGCAATCTATTGTGCTTAGTTACATTATCTTAAGAACTGATTGGAACCAGGAGGTAATTGAATATTTAATTAATTTTATTTTTTTAAGGAATAAAAGTTTAACGATATCTTTGAATGTATCGAAAAAAAATTATGAAAGATTTTATAATTCTGTATAGTTTATAAAAGTCAAATCAATAGAAGTTCATGAATTTTCTACAAAGCCAGTCACTTAAAAAAAAACAGTCAACTAACGGTCGATCATTGTAGGGTTTTTTATTTTTATTTATTTATTATTATTTTAATTGTTTTCTAAATCAAATGGTTTGATTTGACATTTCATCAAAAGATAGGGAGTTATTTACAATTCTCCATTAAATTTAAAAAGTTTAAAACAACAATTAATTGTTTTTCATCATTTTCAAAACAAGTCACAATTTTTCCATCCAAACAATTATTTTACTCATTTTAAAATACAATACCGAAGTAACCGAATACATTTACATCAATTCAATTTTTGGCAAGGTTCTAGTAAGCGTTAGGCACTAGTCAGGCGAAGACATGGCGCCTAGCATTTAGGCCGATTAGTCGGCAATTAATCAGATTTTTTTTTCTCTTCTATTTTGTTCCGTTTCTTATTTGTGATTTCGTTTTTTTTTGTCACTAACTTTGGTGGGGCACATCACAGAGCCACCATAACTTTCTAGACCCACCAGCTGACTTTATTATTGGATTTGTGTTTTTTTTTCTTTGCTTTTTTTTTTGGACCCCACCATCTTCTTCTCGATGGCTTCCAACCTTCCACATCTCGACACACACACACTCTCTCTCTCTCTTCAAAACTCCATCTATTTCATCTTTTTTTTGTGCAATGGAGGGCAAAAGCCCAGAACACAAACTAAGAAGAAGAAGAAGGAACAAGGCATTGCCTAAAGCAGGCTAAACCTATGAAATATGCATCAAAACTAGCACTAATATTTTGAGTGAGATCTTTTTCATCTCTTTTGTTTTCTCTGCAACTCATCTTCTTATTCTCAATCATCTTCTTTTTCATTGTTGATCGATTCATCTTCTTCTCAATCACATTGCTCTAGGTTTCGATGACGAGCTCTAGCAAGATTAGATCTACTTCCTTCTTCCTATCTCCATCTTTAATTTTTTTAATATATTTTTTAAATCAGGTAGGCGGAGTCAACGGCTTTGACTCCACAGAGTCCGCTGAGACTAATTAATTGGCAATTTGACCAATTAATTGGTCGCCAACTAATCTGACCGCTTTTGGCCTTTTCACCACAGTGAGCTGCCAACTAGAGGAATCCAACCGATTAATCGACCTAGGCAGCCGATTTTTCGAACACCGATTTTTGGAAACTACTTTTATAAAACAAAATCAAACACGTTACATTTTTAAGACCTTCATTTTTAAAACATGATTTTTCATTTTTAAAATTAGTTTCCAAAAATATCATTTTAAAAATAATACCAAATGCGCCCTTAAACTTTTAGGTTGTAAGACTATCCATCAACATATATGCTTCTTATAAACACATAAGTATAGACAAGTATGGAAATTCAACACCATAAAGGTATAAATAATATGGCCACCTTGTATAGCTTGATCAACAACCCCACCACATTCTAATTGGTTGCCTTAAATATTCTAATTCAAGTATATACAACGAGAGGTTATTATGACTAAAAGATCAAATAACTTAAAAATCTGTTGTTTGTTTTAGTGATTCTTTATGGCAAAAGACAGAGAACCTCACCGCATAAACTGAGGTGGAGCTTTACTTGAGAAAAATTATTCACTCTTATGTTATTAATCAATTTTTAAAATTTAAATTTATGATGAAAACACTATAAATTTTCCCCCCTTTTTAGTGATTAACATTATTGCTTTTTTGCAGATAAATAAAGCATCAGAGAGACTCAATAAGTGGCTCTTGACAACACCAAACGAATGTGATAACAATCACTTACAAGTAGAGTCGAAGCCAGTTTCATTAAATTTGGTGGGTTTGAGGGAGCCATGACAAAATATTTAAAAGAAACTGTAAATATCAAAAACTTTGGGGTAAAAATCAAATACAATTTAACTATATATTGAAAATAAATTTGGGCCTGTGAGTAATACTTAATCTGGTTATTTTTTATTTTTTTTACAAAAAAAAGATGGGGGGGGGGGGGGGGGGGGGGGGGGGGGGGGGGGGTATACATGGAAACATTTTGATTTCCTTTCATTTTATTCCTGATCAGTGAATGCATGTAAATAGGACAAAAATAGATATAATTGGTGATCTTTCATTTCATTCCTGATCAGTGAATGCATGTAAATAGGACAAAAATAGATATAATTGGTGATGGCAAATACTATATGTTACGTGATTTCCTTTCATTTCATTCCTGATCAGTGAATGCATGTAAATAGGACAAAAATAGATATAATTGGTGATGGCAAATACTATATGTTGTGTTTCAAGAAACGTGGGATTGGAATGAATTAATATTATACTTTATTTGGAGAAAAATGGATTAGATTAAACATAACAATATTTTAGAAATCGAATAAAAATTTAATAAAACAATATTTTAATCATATATTATTTAACAAATAAAATCTAAAAATATTTTAAATAAAATATAATTTTATACTTTATATTTAAATAAATTAAATTAATTTTGTATTTATTTGTTAATAAAATAAAAATAAAATTAAAAATATGGGTGCCGATATTGATACTTATAAATATGATTTACACACCCATTTTATAAATACACAAATATCTAAAATTTTAAAATTAAACAATTACTATAAACATCCTTCTAATGCCAACATGACCCTTATTGAAATGAATATATTTATTTTTTGTAAACCCTCTTAAATTATTAATATAATCATTTAAAAAAAAAAAAAAAACATATTATTTTTCTCAAAGCAAATAACAACATACATGATTTTTCAAAAAAAAAAAAAAAAAAAAAAAAAAAAAAAAAAAAAAAAAACCTCATGAATACATCAATCTATGCCTATCATTTAAAAAAAAAAAAAAATACTTATCACTTTTTGTTTATTGATACATTTCATAACTAAATGTAAAAGGAAAAAAAAAGTAATTACTTATCACTTTTTTTTTTTCTTTTTTTTAATAAAAAGATATAATTGAAGATATGAAATGAGTAATTATTGGGTGCACATAGTATTTGGTTTATTTTTCATTAAAGTAATTTGTCCTTATTGGCAAATTAGTATTGAGATATTTTTGTAAATAAATTTTTTAATAAAATATGGGTATACAAATCATATTTATGGGTGATAATATCGGTATACTAAAAATATATATACATTGTTCCACTTGCGGAAGACCATCGCAAACCCACGTAGGTGGGTTTGCAACAGTTATGCACAAGCAGGACTAAATGCATTTATTATGGGCACTATTAAATTGGAGAAGTCAATTCGGTAGTGCCCGAAACTGTAAGTTCCTCAAGTTTGATTGGCTTATTTCGGTGACAAACAACAATTGGGGTTTGACATATAAGGGTAGTTTAGGCATTTAATTGTTGGTGATCATGCTCAACAAAAACCCTCTCAAGACCTCAAAATGATAAACACTTTAAAGGTTAAACACTTGTGCTTAATTTTCATTGAAAAGACTTAGTTGCACACACACACACATGGGTGAATGTAGGGGGCCCCATAGGGGCCATGCATAAAATTAAAATATGAATTAATCAAAAGAAACTATTATACATAAAAATATGATATATATAGTAGGTGATAATATTCTCTTGTCCTTTTATTATTTTAATAATATAAATTAGCTTATATTTTTTGTTTTCATAATTTTATTGACCATGAAAATAGGAGATAAAATCAATCCATTTTAATATTTTAATTTTCTATTATTTCATATATTATTATCTAATCTAGTGTGTATTATATATGAGTAATGCTGGGCTTCCTAAATGTATGTAACACGTGAGGTGTCAACATTTTGTAAATCATGAGATTATGTGGTGAATGATGTGATGTTGATACCTCACGTTCTATAAACATTTGGGAAAGAATTTGGGAAAAAAATTGGAAAGCCAAACATTACTCATTATATATATATTTTTTAAAAACTTGTGGCTATATGTAAAAATTGGAAAACCAAAGTGGCTATTCTATGGAATTAACCGTTTTATTTATTTATTATTTATTAATTATATATATATATAGATTTTACTAGAACAAACTAAGTAAATATTGAACTCTTATAGCGACTACCTTTATTATTTATTTTGTTAGCTTAAATATTAATCTGATTTTGATAAATTTACTTTATTAGTTTATTATTTAAGTTTTCTTAAAAATTATTACAAGTTAATTTGGTTTGACATGAATATTATAAAATTAAGTTACAAGTATGTACATAATTGTGATTTAAATATATCAATAGTATAATGATATTTTAATTAAGCTATTAAAATTTATATTTTATAAGCTAGGAACTATTAAAATATATTTTTTTTTCAGTTATGCATACCGTTAAGTACAAGCATAAATTTTACAATAAAATAAAAGATGTTTTCTCATACACTATTTGATTATGTAATTGAAATGAAAATTAAGAAGAAAATTAGATTGATTTGGTTATAAATAATTTTCTAGATATAAAATAGATATGTTACATTTTAATTAGTTAATGTCTATTTTATTTATTTATTTGTATCATTACTTTTACCAAACGGTATCACATTTAATTTGTTGAAAGTATCAGGTGTGGGATTCCGCACTTTTTCTTGTATGAGATTCCTACTGATATTATTTGAAGATTGCGTGACCTACAATATTAGTTTTTGTCTTGGCCTCCCAAAACCAAAACCAAAATCCTGGCTTCGCCCCTGCACACACACCTCTCATCCTTGCATATGTGTTCATTTCTCTTATGTGCATTCTCTTCACATTTCACACTTGCACTTCTTTGTTGTATCTTGTTGTGTGTTAGTATGTCTAGTAATTCGTTTCTCGAAATTTATTCGGAAACGTCCGTGCATGCGCGTTGGTGTGCTTCGTTCAGCGTGAAGATCACCTTCAGAGAATGCTCTTGGCTTCTCCTTTGGTTTCACCACAATTGACGAAACGGTGGTTTGATCGGTGCCCATGACCGTCGAATGAAACCGCCGTTTGATTCCAGTAGTCTCTGGAATGATTTTACGGTTATGATCGGCGGCCTGGACCGCCGATTGAAACCATCGTTTAGACCTGATTGATTTAAAATTTCTCGGTCTCAAATCGGAGGTTGGAATTGGCGACCATGAAACCGACGAATGAAATCGTCATTGATACCTGACGCTCTCGGGTTCAATTCAACGGTAGTGATCGGCGGTTGAGCCCGCCGAATGAAACCGCCGATTGGTGCGTTTCAGGGGCAAACTTGTCTTTTCACCAAGATTTTTATTGCCCTCTATAAATACACCCATATGTCACTCTCTTTCATTCATCTCTTTAACATCAAGAACCCTAAAAAAGAAAGAGAGATTTTTGAGAGAAAAAACACAAAGATTGCTCCTTTGATTCTCCAAACTCATATCCATGTGTATCAAACATCATCTAAACATCATCTAGGATCATCTAGGATGTATCTATGCATGGGTCTTCTTCAACACACATGATTTGGTAAATTGAACACCATACTCATCCATTTTAGTGTTAAATTGAACACCATACTCATCCATTTTAGTGTTCTTATTTATCAATTAATCTCTTTTATTACTTGTATGCATTTAGATTAAATTCTATCTATAAGATTAAGATTATTGTATTGATTGATTGAGAGTTGTATTTTGATATCTATGACATCTAGGATTATTTTATCTTAAATAGCTAAGTTTACATATGACATGTAGACATATGATATCTAGGATTGTTATTATTGACATCTTTAATTCCTAGATAAGCATTTAGTGTAACATAGCATAATTATTTGCATTTAGAATATTATCATATTCACATAAATTGTTAATCTCTTCATTGAGAATTAAGTCTTGTGACTAAGATTGCTTAGTGCACAAGCAAGTTGATCTAGAGTTTCTATTAAAGGCTCGTTGGGTAGTAGTGGTGGGTTAATGACCAAGAATGGTTGATATCAACCTAGGTTGTAAACATCATTACAAGTAGTGATTTCGAAGATCGTGTATGGCTTGCATATTAGCCCATGAGTTTTTCCCTGTTGTGGGTTTCTCACGTAAATAAATTAATTTGCAATTTATTGTTTTCCACACTTAGATTAGGTTGATTGTATTTTTGACTAGATTGAGGTTTTTATTGAATATTGACTAATCAAGAAAATTTGGTAATTAACTTGATTAAAATCTATTCACCCCTAGATATATTTAGACACACCGTTATTGATTTCAATTGGTATCAGAGCGGGTTCCTATACATATTTAGGAGATTCGTGATTTGGTGTGTTTTTGCATTTTGTGTGTTTTTGATTGACTACATACATTTGCATTCATTTCATTCATTCATAAATACTATAAGTGGAAACGGTGGTGGAAATGAGGGTGCTTTGAGCACAATGCCTCAATTGCTCACCGGGATAAATTATGCCTCTTGGAAGGGCAGGATAAAGTCGTACATTTGCCAAATCCATGATAGAGCTTGAATGGCAGTTGAAGATGGCTACGCTCCACTAATGATGACTCCTACGGGTGGAGGAAAGGATGTACTTAAGCCTAAGGCTCAATGGAATGCTTAAGAGTTTAAGGCATCAAAATGGAATAGAAAGGCGATGCACTCCATCCTATGTGCCATGGACGAGAATCAAGAAAAAATGATTCAAAACACTAGGATCGCTAAAGAGGCGTGAGACATCCTAGAGACGGCACATGAGGGAACCGAAGTGGTTAAGGACTTTAAGCTTCAAGTTCTCCAAACTCAATTCGAGATGCTTAGAATAGAGGAGAACGAGTTCTTCAACGACTTCGAGATTAAGTTGATGGACATAGTCAACGAAACCCATCAACTTGGTGACCCTTACTCGGATAGAAGGATTAAGCAAAAGATTATAAGATCGCTTCCCGAGATTTGATTCCAAGGTAATAGCTTTAAGAGGTGTGGAGGTAGGACCCTTCCTAGACTCATAGGAGGATAATGATAACTCGGATGAAAACATGGCCTTATTGTTGAGAAGGTTCAAAATGTTTGTCAAATTTGAGAAGAAGGGTTTTGGATCCAAATGCCAAGACTTGAAGAAAAAAGTTCCCTTTAAGAAGTTTGAGCCAAGGCAAGAGAAAAGTGAAAAAAAAGGGGATCCAATGCTTTGAGTGTGGTGGCATATGACACATCGCTCCCGATTGTGGAAATTTGAAGAACAAGAAGAAGGGAAAGGTGATGGCCGCCACTTGGAGTGGAAGTGATGACTCCAATGAGAGAGATGAATCTTCGGATGATAAAGATCAAGTGGCTAACTTTATAGCCTTTGCTTCCTCCCATAAGAGCAAAGATGTTAGTGAAGAAGATAAAGAGAGTCAAGAGGAAAATGACTCAAGTGATGATGGCTCCTCATCTAACTCCACAAATGGAAATGTGAAGAGTATGGATGTTCATGACTACATAGTCAAGTTTGAAAGCTCAAAGATGAAGAACAAAAGAGAAATTAGGAGATTGAAGGAGGAAAATCTAGAGTTTTCAACACAAGTTGGCCACTTAAGTGAAAAAGTGGTGAGATCCAAAAAGATTGAAGATAAGCTAAGAGATGAGTTAGTGTAAGATCCTAGATCTTTGTTGGCTTGATTCCATTGTAAAACACTCTTTATTTGTAATGGTTAGTTGCTTAGGTGGTTCTTGGCGAAAAGAAGCTTCAAAGGAGAAAAGAAACTTCTCATGCAAACATCGTATTCAAGAGGAAAATCGCATACTTGGATGCTAAGGTATCAAGATTCTTCTTCCTCTTGCAAGGCATAAGCGCACACACACACAATTCATTCATGTGTGTCCCTGCATCGTTGTGCTACATTTGGTATAACACATTCACTCACCATTGAAGTATGCTCATGCATTGAACTCATATTGTCATACATTGTGGAATTGCATGTTTTAAGACTATGTCTAGGAAATGGCATACTTGTGTGATCTTGTATTTATATGTTTGTGTTTTATTGTATTTGGACTTGAACATGATCTCATTTGATTCCTTATTGAGTCCCGGTCATTTCAGTTATTCATTCATTAGGTTTCGAGTCCAAACGATGTAGCTACGCTACTTTGCATTCTCATTCGTTGAGTTGTCTTCGTCGTCATTTTTTGAGATGAATTCTCAACCTTTTGTCAAAGTTTCATAGTCATCATTGTGCGTGAGGGAGTCATGATTTGTAATCCGAAGACGGATTCAAAATCAAAATTCGAAGGCCCGGATACGGCCAAAGAACGTGAGTGGAGCACGAGGGAAGCTTGCTTGGCCATTGGCCAAGCAAGGAGGGTGTGTGAGGATGCCGTGAGGCTCATGGCCAGCAGCCTCCTCTGCCCCCGTGTGCCTCATGCGCCCCTCACGGGGTGCTGAGGTGGCACATGCTGATTGGCTGCCCGTTTTCCATCTCTCTCTTTTTTAAACACTCTACTCATTCCCTCCAAACACAACTTGAAGAAAAATTGAAAATAGAAAAGTGTAGATTTTCTTCTTGATTTTTGATTTCTTATTTTGATCATAACTCTCTCATTTCAATTCAACATTGAGTGATTCAAAAGCCAAAAATGTTGGTCTTGAAGAGAGTTACAAACCCCAAGCATTTTCAGAGTCATTTAAGTTCGTGATTTTTCGCAACAAGCTGATTTCAGTCTGAGACTCATGATTTGTATGTGAAACATCTTCTTCTTACTTTCTCCTTTGATCATCTCTTTTAATCTTCCTATTTGATTGATGAAATGTGTTAAGAATGATGTTAATTCATACTTGAGGTTTGTTTGATCAATTGATTGTTGAGTTTTAGCTTTGTGATTTCTTTTGAACATATTTTAGCTAAGCTTGATTAACATGAAATTGATTCTAAAAATGATTTGTATGATGTGCTTCATGATGATTTCTAGGTTTAGTTTCATGATCTAAAAACTAGGTTTTTGAGCTTGATATTATATATTCTCATCTTATTCTTATTGATTTACATGTATTGATTTCTAGATACATTTGTGATTGTTTGTTGAAAGCATATTCTAGATTATCATTGAACATGTTCATAGAGCTTGATTGATCATCTTGTTCTATTTGATTGTGATTTGCATCATTTGCATCACCTAGATCATTGCCTTGTGAAAAGGTTAAAGTCTCTTGTTAAAGTGAGTGAAGCTTTAATTTGAGCAAGAAGACTTGGCTAGGAAAGTTTTTTGGATAGCCAAGCAAGGAGTCTTAGATTATGATCTAGAGGATCCGGATAACTAAGCAAAAGTCTTAGCTATGAGTGCGATATTCTGGATGGTTAAGCTAGGGAAGCTTGACTAGGATCTTTGTGATCCGGATAGCTAAGCACGAAATCTTCCTAGAGACATGAGTGTCTTAGATAGGAAGTTGCTTCCTAGAGGTGAAGGACTCATCTTGGATAGGGAGTAGGGAAATGATTCACTTGGTCTTGTGGATAGACTAGGAGTTGAATGCATTGAGTGTGTATCTCTTTCTTTCATAGTGAATTACTTTGCTGGTGGTTGTGGTATCAACCCGTGGATGTTTCCTCTTTGAGGTTTTACCACATAAAAATACTTGTGTCTATTTTCGCTTTATATTTCATTATCTTCCATATCTTACTTTGATTGCATCTCTTGTATATTAATTTACTTATGAATTAGTTAAATCAATTCAATTGTTGAAACTTATTAAGTATGCTTGTAATTTTTGTATTCCGCAAAAATTTGATTTTGGAAGATTTGGGCCTATACCTATTCACGCCCCCTAGGTATATTCTACACTATTGCTTAAGGGAATTTCAGTTAGCTTTATATATGAGGAATGAAGAGGGAATGAAGAGGGAGCTTGAAGATGCTAGAGGATTAATAGCTAAGATGGCCTCTAACACGAAAAAACTTGACCACATGTTAAGTGTTAGAAAAAGCCCAATTGACAAGAGAGGTCTTGGCTTTGAAGATGACAATGAGATTTCCACTCCTAACAAGACCATGTTTGTTAAGAGTTTGAGCAACAAAGAAGCTTCACCTTTGCCATATCCTAGGAAGAAGATTGATCTAGGACAATGATCTTATAGTGCTCAAGTGAAGGTGGCACCAAGAAGACAACCTCAAGCTCAACCTATAAGAGCTCCTCAAGCTAACTTTCCTTAACACATGGCTCACCAAGGAAAGAGACCAATCATGCATGCTTAACCAAGGAAGCAAGCTAGACCGGTTCAACAACGAAGAAGCAATGAACTGACTTAACCACAACGACAAGGGAAAGCTCCAATACATACATAAGGACATGGTATGATTCCTCACTTTACTCCCACTTGTCATTTTTGTGATATTGATGGTTATATTAGACCAAATTGCTTTCATTATATTAAAATGCATAGAGTTGAGAGCATGATTGAAAAGAAAAATGCTAGAGCCATGATGCATGTTCCTAGGAAGAATAGAACCCATTTACATGATCCTAGGACATCTAGAGCCCATATACCATTGACCACTAGGAAGGAAAATGTTTCACCTAGGTTGATTGGAAGAGATGAATATTTTTGCTATGTTGCTCAAATTTCCTTGAAGGCAAATTCTTCTAATTTTTGGTATTTAGATAGTGGGTACTCTAAGCACATGACGGGAAACAAGAGTTTCTTTTAGACTCTTGTCATGGAGGAAGAGGAATTTGTCACCTTTGGTGATGGATCTAAGGGAAATGAACCATCTCCATTCCCGGTTTACCCTCATTGTCTAATGTTTTTTATGTGGATGGCTTGAAAGCAAATCTAATAAGAATTTCTCATCTTAGTGATGAAGGACTCTCCGTTTTGTTTAGCAAGAATGATTGCTCTATTCTAAAGCCCGATGAACAAACCTTATTGAAAGGAAAGAGATCTAACGACAATTGTTATTGTCTTGAAGCTAAAGTTGTCTCTTGTAATATGTCCAAGAATGAGCAAATTGAGTTGTGGCATGAAAGACTTGGCCACATGAACTATCAGGATTTACGAATCTTAGATAATTTCAATGTTGTGCGAGGCCTTCCCAAGCTTGGGAAGAAAGTCAATGGTGTTTGTAGACCTTGCCAACAAGGGAAACAAACCAAGAGCATGCATAAGAAGGGCAATTGTCTCTCCACCAAGGAACCCATAGAGCTTCTCCACATGGATTTTATGGGTCCCATGCAAACCGAGAGTTTAGGTGGAAAAAGATACATTTTTATTTGTGTAGATGATTTCTTTAGGTTCACATGGATATGTTTTCTTAAAGAAAATTTTGAAACGTTTGATAAGTTTTAAATGCTTTGTACTAAAATTCAAAATGAAAAAGACTCTAACATTAAAAGCATTAAACGGATTAGAAGTGACCATGAGAGGGAGTTTGAGAACGCCTACTTTGAAAGCTATTGCAATAGCTTAGGCACATCCCATGAGTTTACAGCTCCTAGGACACATCAATTGAGAGAAAAAATAGGGTCCTTCAAGAGATGCCCGTGTCATGTTACTTAGCAACAATGTCCCTAGGAACCTATGGGCCGAAGCCGTCAATACGGCTTGCTATATAGGAAATAGAATATTCCTAAGGCCCGGAACTAGACAAACCTCTTATAAGTTGTGGAGAGGTAGAAAGCCAAATGTTAGTTACTTCCACTCTTTTGGAAGCAAATGCTACATTCTAAATGACCGTGATCAACTTGACAAGTTTGATGCTAAAAGTGATGATGGTATCTTTATTGGCTATGCCTTGAATAGTAGAGCCTAAAGAGTTTTCAACTTGAAGACTAGAAACATCATGGAATCATCTAATGTTGTCATAGATGATTGTAGGCTTAAGACTATCAACCATGAGGAGAAGGTTGTTGTAGTTGATGATTCTTCTTTAGAGAATGTTGTGGAGATTCCTATTGATAGGAGGTCTAACCTTAATGAAGATGACATACAACCTCTTAATATAGTTCCTCTCTTGAACTATAATGAACTCGCTCCATGGGTTAGAAAACTCCATGATAAAAATGATATCATTGGAGAAGTCAATGAAGGTATTAGGACTAGGCGTCAAATAGCTAATCTTATTAGCTACATTGGCTACACCTCTCAAATTGAACCCAAAAAGGTTGACGAGGCCTTAAATGATGAATTTTAGGTTCTTACCATGCAAGAAGAGCTAAACCAATTCGATATGAATAAGGTTTGGACATTAGTTCCTAGGCCTAAAAGCACAAATGTCATAGGCATCAAATGGGTGTATAGGAACAAATCCGATGAGGATGGCAACATTGTGCGTAACAAGGCAATGCTTGTTGCACAAGGGTACTCTCAAATTGAAGGTATCGACTTTGAGAAGACTTTTGCTCATGCTGCCCATCTTGAGTCCACTAGGCTTCTCTTATCCATATCGTGTGTGCACAAGTTCAAATTGCACTAAATGGATGTGAAGAGTGCCTTCCTCAATGGCTTATTGCAAGAGGAAGTGTTTGTTGAGCAACCCAAGGGGTTTGTGGATGCACACCACCCCAACCATGTCTATCGCCTAAAGAAGGCTTTATATTAGTTGAAACAAGAATCGAGGGCTTGGTATGAGCGATTCACTCAATTTTTATTGACAATGACTACGCAAGAGGTAGTGTTGACAAGACTTTATTCATCAAGAAAAACAATGATGAGTTTTTCATAGCTCAAATATATGTTGATGATATTGTGTTTGGCTCTACCAATAACACCAAAGTCCAACAATTTGTTGATGTTATGTCTCATGAATTTGAGATGAGTCTTGTTGGTGAGCTAAGTTACTTCCTAGGTTTGCAAATTAAGCAATTAAATGATGGAATTTTTATAACCCAAGCTAAATATGCAAAGAACCTAGTGAAGAAGTTTGGTCTTGAAAATGCCAAACATTGTGATGCACCCATGAGTACCACTTTGAAGCTAAGCAAAGATGTTAGTGGAAAAAGTGTGGAACAAACTCTATATCGGGGCATGATGGGTAGCTTGCTTTATTTGACCGCAAGTAGACCCGATATCTCTTTTAGAATGGGTGTGTGTGCTAGGTACCAAGTGGACCCTAAGGAGTCCTGTAAGGTTTATAGTTTGTGTTGGCATAAATTCCATATCAAAATGTGTTTCTCTTGTAATGTTTAGTGGTTCGTATTGAAGAATTAAGAAGACAAAGGATGTCTCAACCACAATTCATTCAAGAAGCCGGCTTTTAAGAGATTCGTGCATCATTGTTCGACAAAGGTAATAAAGGACCTCATATCTCTTACAAGGCTAGGCACACACACACACATAGCATTCTTGTGTGTTCCTTCATGATTAAACATCACTTATGTTTCACTTTCACACACTTGACAAAATATGCTCATGCATTCATACTATATTGGTAATATTTTGTTTATTGCTTTTTCTAGGAGTATGTCCGGAAATTAGCATATGTGTGTGTATTTGTGCTTGTATGTTTTCGTATTCTTGTACATGGACTTGAACATGTTCTTATTTGATGTCTTATTGAGTTCCGGTCGTTTCGGTTACTCATTCATGTAGTTTCGAGTCCAAACGATGTAGCTACGCTACTTTTCGTTCTCATTCGTTGAGTTGACTTCATCGTCGTTCTCCAAGATGATTTCTCAACCATTTTTCAAAGTTGTGTAGTCTTCGTCGTGCGTAAGAGAGTCACGGTTTGTAATCCAAAAACGGATTAGAAATCGGAGTTCGGATGCCCAAGATACGGGCTGAAGAACCAAGGGAGCGCGCGAGAGGGGCTGCTGGCCGTGAGGGAGGCCGTGGGCCCCACGGCCAAGGGGGCTCTCTGCCCCCGTGAGGCCCACGCGCCCCCCACGGCCAGGGGGTGACGTGGCCTCATGTGATTGGTCTTCAATCTCCTTCTCTCTCATCCTTTATCTTCCCTCCATCTCTCTCCATTTGATTTCAAGAAGAAAAAATTGAGTTTTCACGTCAGAATTTCTCTCCAGAATTTCGGAACTTCAAAACACCATATCTTCCTCATCCGAAGTCGGATTTGAGCGATTCAAATTGGAGAGTGTTCATATTTGAGTCCTTTATCATTTCCAAGTGGTTTGGTGGCTGTTTGATCGAGATTTCTGGTGGTTCCACACTGATTTCCGAACCAGCTCGTGAATCAAAGGTATTGGACTTATCTTTGGGATTTCTTTCTTTTTAACCTTCAATTTGCTTGGGGTTTCTTCTTCTATATCTATGTTTATGTTTGGTAAAAGCTATTGAGAAAGGTAGCTTGAAAATCATTCTAATTGAAAGTCAATTTATAGATTATATGGACTAGTTTCTATGATTCTAGGTTATCCACATGTTTGTGAGTTGTATTGTGATTAGAATGGCATCTTAGGTTGTTTGTGACTTGATTGAATCAATTTTGTGATAAATGACCTTGAGATTTGATTTGATCCTTTGATTGATGAAATCTAGGATTTGTGTATTTGTTTGTGTTTTAGAGCAATCTAGGATTTGATTGATTTATATCTTGAATCCTTGCTCTATATTTTTAGCTAGAATATTGATTGATTAAATCTCATATATCTAGCATTTTATTGTATGTTGATTGCATCTTGAACTTGTACTTCATGAATATATTTTGATTCAAGTGTTGTATATGTGAATGAGACTTTGAGCTTATGTGTTTGGTGTTTCACATGCTTAGGTTTTATTCTCGTATTTTGCATCTAGACTTTTATTGAATGTGTTATCACATGTTTAGGTCTATTTGTACCATAGAATGTATTGATCACATGTTCTATGTTGATTTGATTGTTTGCATCATTTGCATTCACATGATCACACTAGGAAGTCCTTGTAAAAGGCATGAAGTCTTGGTTAGAGTCGGGGTGACTCGGATAGCCAAGCAAGAAGACTTGCCTAGAGTCGGGATGACTCGGATAGGTAAGCAAGAAGTCATGGCTAGAGTCGGGAGGACTCGGATAGTCATGCATGGGAGGCTCCCTAGAGGCAAGAGTGCCTTGGATAGTGAGTTGGCTAATATATTGGTAGGCCTAGGCGTATGGTTAGACATAGACTCCGATAGAGCGGGGTACACGGGAGGTGTATGCACTCTTGAGGAATTTCTAATCTACCATCGATGTTGGTTTTGTGTGTTGTCCAATATATGGTGGTTTCGCATCATTGAGGGATTTCACACTTTCCAATAGGGTTGGGTAGGCTTAGACTTCACTAGGTTGGGTGAGCTAAAGATTGGTCACTTTGTGAATGTTCTATGTTTACTTTCCAATAATATAGTACCCAATGGTTGTAGTTCAACCCGTGGATGTTTCCTCCTTGGAGGTTTTACCACGTTAAAAAAAAATCTCTTGTATTAATCTTTCTATCTCTTTCTCTTATATTTTAATTTTATATTTTATTATCTTGATTCATAATATTCACTTATGATGTATTGTGAAGCAAGACTTTGTATAGTGTGATTTGTGGATTCATTCTTTTGATCATTTTTGTATCTATGATTCTTTTGTATATTGTAATTTTTGTATAGTGATATTTGATCACTCTTGTAACTCATTGAACATCTATTGAAATACAAGCTTACTTTGTTGTTGTGTTTATTTGTTCTTATACCTCACATAACTAGATGATATACTTAGACCTTGCTCTCATGATTGTATTCTCGTATTGTCTATGTATGTCTTCCTTGGCTTATTTTGTTGTGTGTAAGGCTACCTTGAGGGACAAACGAAAGTTTGTTCAAGGGTTTGAAAAAAGGTGTAAAAACCTATTCACCCCCCCTCTAGGTATGCTTTAAGCAATTTAACTACGTTTGTATACTTTCAAGTCCCATCTCTCTTTTGTTAAGAGAATCATTTGCTATATGAATGAGACATCCAATTATGGGATTTGGTACTCTTTTGACACGAATGCTAGTTTAGTTGGCTTTAGTGATGCGGATTGGATAGGAAATTGTGATAATTGGAAGATCACATCGAGCGATTGCTTCTTTCTAGGGAACAACTTGGTGTCGTGGTTTTACAAGAAGCAAAACTCCATTTCCTTGTCCACGGCCAAAGCCGAATACATTGTCGCTGGGAGTGGATGCACACAACTCCTTTGGATAAAGCAAATACTTGTCGACTACGAATTCAATCAAGGTACTCTAACTCTTTTTTGTGATAACATCAGTGCCATTAACATTTCTAAGAATCTGGTGCAACATTTTAGGACAAAAGCATATTGACATCCGGCATCATTTCATTAGAGAACTAGTTGAGAACAAATGCATTATATTTGAACATGTAGGTACAAATGATCAACTAGCGTATTTATTTACTAAATCCTTAGATGCAACTAGGTTTCATGCACTTAGTAAATCTATTGAGATTTGTCTCGTGGATTGATGTGGTATGGAAATTGACCCCATATGGGGAACTCAAGCAAAGAGAGCAATCTTGCATACTTATTATATGCAAAAATTTGATAAGCATTATGCTTCTTTATTAATTGCTTGAATATCTTGGTTGCACATATGCTTATATGATATTTTCTTCAATAAGTGTGAGTCATTGCTTTGATTGCAATCTATGTCATATTTATGTTCAAACATGCATTTTTAGACTAGGAGATTTACTTAGGAAGTACTCTTTGTATGACCTATAATTATCTCCATGACATGATGATTCTTAAATGACATGCTTAAAATGAAAAACATGAATTCTATGACTTGCTTAAATGAAAAGCATGATTGTTGATTGCAAATTTCAAAATTCAAAATTAAGTGTGAAAAGTAAATGAGACTCAAATGAATAAAGAATCTTGTTTCCATTCTAAGGATTTTAAAATCCAATGTTTCTCTTCCTTTATTTGTCGAACATGACTACTATCATATGGGTATCTTACCCAGAAAAATCGAATAGGGTGCAAAAGTCACTCATGCAATGTTTTGCTTATAAAGTTGGATATAGTTGCCATTTAAAAGCGAATGAATGACATTTCTATATCCTTGCTTTGATTCATGACAAATGGTAAAATTGGTTTGAATTATATTGGAAACCTTTTTCATTTGCTTTGCCAAATACCATTGATTTTTTGACTTGAATGCAACATGTCTTGCATACAAAGCATTATTATCACACATTTTCATAAAATAAATCTCTTTGTTTCTCTCCGACTAATTGACTTGCATAATGTTCTTGTATATGACTATGCAAATGTCTTGTATGCTACTATCTCTCTTTGCTAAAATGACCCGATTGTGGGATACTCATTTGCCTATCTCATGACAAAAAAGGGGGAGTAGTATGTGGTAAGGGAGAGTGCTAATTGAGAGTAGCTAATTCGCACATTTGGGAGAATGCTTAATTGATGGGGAGTAACCCGTTGAGGTGGAGCATTGCATTGCACATTCATTGCATGATGTTGCTTGATTTCTTTAAATGCAAATGCTTGTTTTTTATTTCACTTGATCATCTCACATACACTTGTTTTGGAAAGTTTAATTTTTGTTTTGAAGGATTGATTGTTCTACAAGAGATTGAAGACTTGAAGTTTTAGCTTTTAAATATCACTTTGTAATGTAGAAAATAATTGTTGACCTTTAGTTTCCATTTTGTTGTGAGGATCAATGTGAGTGGTCGAAATAGCCAAAAGGGGAGATTGTAAATTCCTCAAGTTTGATTGGCTTATTTCAGTGACAAACCACATTTGGAGTTTGTGATGTAAGGGTAGCTTAGACTTTTAATTGTTGATGATCAAGCTCAATGAAGGCCCTCTCAAGACCTCAAGTAAGCACTCCAAAGGTAAAACACTTGTGCTTAATTGCATTGAAGAGATTTAGTTGCACACACACTCACAACTCATGCATATATATACTTCTTGTATGTTGTGTGATTAATGTATGTGCATTCATGTTCTTGAATTCTCTTCATGCTTGTTTTAATTGATTACATCTTGTTTGTTAAATGCCATGACATGTTAAACTTTAGGATGCATTGTTTTTATATGGGCATTGTACACCCGCTATTGGGTCGCCCTATGTACAACGCTTATGAAAGGCATTGAGCAAATTTTCTCTTACCCACTGTACACTTGCCCTACGTACAGCGAGGCACCTAATCGACTTTAAAGTCGCTGGTGTATCGTTGTTCAGCCACTGTACATATAGCGGGTGAACAACGGCTCTCCAAACTCGAGAGCAACTGCCTCTTGGTCGCCCAATTCTTGCCTCCATGTACAACGGATTATGAAGAACTTGTTCTTCATTTTCCTAGGTGAACCGTTGTACGTACAGCGGGTGAACAGCGGTTAAGGCAAATTTTTGATATTTTATCAAAACATCGTAGCATCAATTTGACCTCATATATATATATATATATATGATACTTTGACCATAGGTCGTTTTGAGAGAGTTCAAAACATATTTTTGACTTAGAATATTTTCCAAGAGAGAAAATCACTCAAGAACTCATATTTGATTACTCAAACCCATTTCCATGTGCATCAAACATCATCTAGCATCATCTAGGATCATCTAGGATGAAACTATGCATGAGTCTTCTTCAACACACTTAACTTGGTAAATTGATCACTAATTTCATCCATTTTTAGTGTATTACTTAACAAGAAATCTCATTTATTACTTATATGCTTTTAGAACATATTCTATCTACAAGATTGAGATTATTGTGTTGATTGATTGAGAGTTGTATTTTGATAGCTATGTTGTATGTCATGTCATATAGCAATATTGATATTTAGGATTGTTATTATTGACATCTTTAATCCTAGATAAGCATTTAGTGTAACCTAGCATTAATTGCATATTGAATATCATTATATTCACTTAGGTTATTGATCTCTTCAGTGGGAATTATGTCTTGTGGCTAAGATTACTTAGTGCGCAAGCAAGTAGGTCTAGAATCGCTATTAAAGGCCCATTGGGTAGTTGTGGTGGGTTAGTGACCGTGTAGGGTTTGACGGTGGTCAACCTTGGTTGTAAACATCATTATAAGTAGTGGATTTGAGGACCGTGTGTGGCTCGTATAGTAGCTTGTGAGTTTTTCCCCGTTGAGGGTTTCTCAAGTAAATCAATCAACGAGCAATTTATTGTTTTCCGTACTTAGAATTAGGTTGATTGATTTTTAACTAAATTGGGGTTTTTATTGAATATTAACTAATAAAAAAAAATTGGTAATTAACTTGATTAAAACCTACTCACCCCCCGTCTAGATATATTTAGACACACCATAATATTTGTTTCAATGTGCATTCTCTTCACACTTCACATTTGCACTTCTTTGTTGTATCTTGTTGTGTGTTAGTGTGTCTAGTAATTCGTTTCCTGAAGTTTGTTCGGAAACGTCCACGCATGCACGTTGGTTTGCTTGGTTCAGCGCAAAGATCACCTTCGGAGAATGCTCTTAGCTTCTCCTTTGGCTTCACCACAATCGGTGAAACGACGGTTTGATCGGCGCCCATGACTACCGAATGAAACCGCCGTTTGATTCCAGTAGTCTCTAGAATGATTCTACGGTTATGATCGGCGGCCTCGACCGTCGTTTAAACCTGATTGATTTAAAATATCTCGGTCTCAAATCGGCGGTTGGAATCGGCGGCTATGAAACCACTGAATGAAACCGTCATTGATACGTGATGCTCTTGGGTTCAATTCGACAGTTGTGATCGGTGGTTGGTGGCCGCCGAATGAAACCGTCGATTGGCGCGTTTCAAGGGCAAATTTGTCTTTTTACCAAGCTTTTTATTGCCTTCTATAAATACACCAGTATGTCACTCTCTTTCATTCAGCTCTTTGAACATCAAGAACCCTAAAAGAGAATGAGAGATTTTTGAGAGAAAAAGCACAAAGATTGCTCCTTTGATTCTCCAAACTCATATCCATGTGTATCAAACATCATCTAAATATCATCTAGGAATCTAGGATGTATCTATGCATGGGTCTTCTTCAACACATATGATTTGGTAAGTTGAACACCATACTCATCCATTTTAGTGTTCTTACTTATCAATTAATCTCTTTTATTACTTGTATACATTTAGATTAAATTCTATCTACACAATTGAGATTATTGTGTTGATTGATTGAGAGTTGTATTTTGATAGCTATGACATCTAGGATTATTTTATCTTAAATAGCTAAGTTTACATATGACATGTAGATACATGATATCTAGGATTGTTATTATTGACATCTTTAATTCCTAGATAAGCATTTAGTGTAACCTAGCATTATTTGCATTTAGAATATTATCATATTCATATAGGTTGTTAATCTCTTCATTGAGAATTCAGTCTTGTGACTAAGATTGCTTAGTGCGCAAGCAAATTGATCTAGAGTTGCTGTTAAAGGCCCGTTGGGTAGTAGTGGTGTGTTAGTGACCAAGAATGGTTGAGGTTTGTAAACATCATTACAAGTAGTGATTTCGAGGATTGTGTGTGGCTAGCATATTAGCTCGTGAGTTTTTCCCTGCTGAGGGTTTCTCACGTAAATCAATCAACTTGCAATTTATTATTTTCCGCACTTAGATTAGGTTGATTGTATTTTTGACTGGATTGAGGTTTTTATTGAATATTGACTAATCTAGAAAAATTAGTAATTAAATTTATTAAAATCTATTCACACAAACCCCACCCCCCCCCCCCCCCCCCCCCCCCCCCCCCCCCCCCCCCCCCCCAATGCACCCCTAAAGTCCAATCGAACTTCATTTAATGAAATTTTGGCTGATCCGAGCCATTGGAGACCTCAAAACAATCACCTCGTCGATCATGTTTGATTAGTGTAAAAGAAAATAGTTAATGGAAAATGTTAAAAGGGTAAATTACACAAACTTACCCTAGTTATGTACATAATAACACTGACTACTCCTTGATCCGTTAACTAACAGTTGACTAACCATTGACAACAGTTAGTTACCAATTGGTGGAGGGCAATTTAGTCTTTTTCAGTGTTAATAAATAAATAAATTATCCAATCACATGTCCCCACATCAACCCTAATAAATTTATTAATAAAAAAAATATGTTCACCTTCTTCATCCTCTCCTTCAATTTACAAAGACCAAAACGTAACCCAATACCGACCAAAACGCAACCCAATACAAACCAAATTGCAACCTAAAAAATTTGCTTCTTCTTCTCCATCCTCCTCCTCCTTCTTCTTCTTCATCCTTCATCTTCTTTACCATAATCACAAACTCAACAAAAAACACAAACAATAAAAATTATTTAAAAATTTAGAAAAATATATATATGATAGAGATTCTACATGGAGGAGATGTGGTTCTAGATATCTTTATTTCTGTAGGAGATCTGGAACAAAAATCTCTATTAATAAATATTCTAGATCTCCATTTTAAAAGAAGATCCGGAACCAAAATCTCCATCAATAGAGATATGCGATCTCTATTAATGGAGATCGATCTCCATTAGAGGAGATCTAGTTCTCCTCCATTGATCTCTATGAAGATCGGTCTGATCTCCACGAGAGATCATTGATTTGTTTCATCATTTTTTTTACTATTAGATTTTTATATATATTTTCTGATTTTCTTATAGTTTCTTGATTTCTTTTTTACAGTTTCCTGATTTCTTTTAATTATTCAATTTTATTTATTTCTTTTAGACATTTTTATGATTTTTTTAGTTTTTTGATTTTTTATATACATATTTTATTTTATTTTTCTGATTTGTTAATTAATTAATTAATTTAATATAATATTTTATATTTTCGAAATACTAGAGCAAGGGCAAAACAGACATTGCATCTTTTCAGTGATTGACTAACGGTGATCAACCATTAATCAACGGGTCAAGGGAAAGTTAGTGTTATTATGATTTTTTTTTACCAATTTTTATGTAAATATACATATAACTATGGTAAGTTTGTGTAATTTGCCTATGTTAAAAATCACAATTCTAATTTACCGCCAATCTTTTTTTTTTTTTTTTTGAACAGCCCAAACAAAAACAAAAACTAAAAACTAGGAATCATCCTAGCAATAGCAGTACCCTTGTTGTCATCCTCTAAGATAGTAAAGATCTGGGAAGGAGGCTCTTCAAAGAATGTTATCCCCAAATCCAAAGAATGGCCAAGCTTTGCGAGAAAGTCAGTAGCTCTGTTGCTTTCTCTATAAGTGTGTTGTATAGTGCAGCTCCACTCCTTCTTAATTAGAGACTTACACGCATGAATGATGTTGAAGATGGGATGATTTGAGGGAGTTTTGTTGGACAGAAGCAGCACATCACATTTGGAATTCGACTCCACTTCCATTTTCCTGAAACCAGTCTTCCAAGCCAAGTTAAGCCTGATCGAACCAAAATTGTTATGATTTTGGCCCTTAATTTCGTATCCTTTAGGTTGTTTTCGAGTGTATTTTGGTGCCTAATAGCTCGTTTCTAGTCAATTACAAGCATTCAGTGCATTTCGGGTAAGACGTGAGATTTGGTGGCAAAAGGGGCTAAAATTGTAAAAGGTGTGTGCAGAATATCCAAATTCAAAGGGTCATATCTCCCTCCTCAGATTAAACCATGTTTCTGTTTATATATATTCGGAAAGCCCCAGAAGTCTACTTTCCAGTGGGTTTTATGGATTGTGATTTCGATTCTTCTAGAGAAGGTTATGCCTATTTTTGTAACCGCTGTGCAGGGAACCGCGAACCAACCACGACCTAACCACGACGCAACCACAAACTGCACTCTCCAGCTCAGCGAAAGGTACGTTTTCAAGCCATTTTAGAAGAGTAATGTTGTTCTTTCATGCCTATTTCGAACCCTAGCCTCCACAACATATAAATACACCATTTTTTACATATAACAAAGGTCTCTCCTTCTTCAACCATTCCTAATCTCTCTATTTCTCCTCTCCAATCTCATCAACAAACATCTAGACTATTTCAACCAAATCACTCCTCTCTACCTATCTTCTACACCCATTTCCTTTGTCACTTTCCATTTGACTTCACATATCTAGACATATCTTCATCACCTAATCTTTACACTAGGATAATAAGGAAGCTCAAGGAAGGATCAAGTTTACAAGAGAGACCCAATGGTGATTTGTCTATATTTTACTTCCGTTCTTTGTTTGTGATTATATGTAATTGAACCCCCATTCTAGGGGGATGATTTGAGACACTCTTGGACAGTAAGTATTTGTTAAAGCTTCGAATATTATGTTTCCACAATTATAGTTTTATTTACTTTTTAATTAGATCTTGCTCTTATGTGATTGATTAAGTTATTAACACACTTGTTGATTGCAATATGTTGTAGGATTTACTTGTGATAAAATCGATTGAGTTATTGACACACTTAATTGATTGTAGCACATAGTGAATAGGATAGGTTGTTGGAGGGTATATCAACCACAATTGCCTAGGCCTTTGATCGTCACTAATCAATCCCACCTTGACCCCCTCTCCTTAATCGGTTAGGCATTTTGGTGGGAAGTTGTTTAGGGTTTGTAGTGATGACCTAAACACACTTCCAAATGAGATCGGTCCTTGATTGTGTGGATCATACGTTAATGAAGCCATGTATGAATTGTTCATAGTCCATTAGCTACTCTATCATTTCCCTAGACTTCCACTTAATTATTTAAATCCATTTTCTTATCTAGGTTGTTGGTATTGGATTCCTATCTCCATTCATATTTTCTTTATATTCTTGTCATTTACTTTACATGCATTGTTTGATGGTTTCTCCAACCATACACTATCCAACTTACCATGATTTATTTTCTTGCACATTAGTTAGACCAACTTAGATTAGATAGCAAATCGATTAATCTAACCTAATCCCTGTGGAACGAATCCTTAGCTTATTGCTTTACTAGTTTTTAAAACTTAGAGCACATTGCTTAGGAATTTCTTATAAATATCTTTTGAATTCACAATTTGGTAACGTCACAAAAAGCGAGTATCAAAGCCCTTCAAAAAAGCCCCACATCTCAGCTTCAGTTACATTACCAGAGCCCTTGTTCAGAGTAAACCCAACTAGCCAAGTATTTATTTCATTCCTGATGACACCACCAGCTGCGATAGATCCTAATTCAGAGGAGTCTAAGAAATAAGGCAACTTTCCTTAAGGACACTGTTATCCGAATTAGTATTAGCAACCAACCAATCGTCCACATATTTCAGAATTATCTTACCTGGGCAGGGGGGAGGTCGAAATTCAGACCAAACACCTTCTCACATCTCCACTTCTAAATGAAACACAGAGTAACCATAAATAAGAGGTATCCATGCAAACGACCCAATAACAGCTCATTACACTTGAGATTATCAACCATCCAGCTACTCCACACGGTTTTGTAAGAGTTGCTCAATGTAATACCCTTGCAGATGTCTTCCCAGATGTAGCTGGACACACTGCAATTTCTGAACACATGATCAATGTCTTCTTAACCCACCACAAATCTAACACAAGTGGTATCCAAAGTGATACCTGTAGCAGCTCTATTATCATTTGTCAAAAGCTTATTATGCAGGAGAATCCATAAGAAGTGAAGGACTCTAGGAGGTAACTTGAGATTCCATATGAAATTCCATTTCCAAGGATTGAAATCTGCCTTGTTGAAGTGGGTATCATACGCAGTTCTCATAGAGAAATTCCCATTTTTGGTTAAGCCCCAAATAACCGAGTCCTCAATATTACTATCACTAGCTATATGAATGCTAAAAATACGATGAACTATATTCCAAGGCAACACTGAAGACGATTTCAATAAGTCCCATTCATAATCAACTAAATAGTCACTAACATTTTCTTTGGATTGAACATCCGAGAGAGGGTAGGAAGCGTACCCATGGAGTTTCCCCAGCTCTGGTATCCAAATATCTATCCTGAACCCCACACTACTGCCATTGCAGATTCTCCAATGAACCCCATCTGTAAGGACCTCTATTTTATGATTGGCTTATTTTATGACAAACCACATTGGGGATGATTGTGTAATGCGTAGCTTAGGTCTTCTTGATGATTATCAAGGTAAGCTTTCAAGCATCTCCATCACTTCAAAAGCGAAAGGTATACTCACTTGACTTTGTCTCTTGAAGAGATTAGGGTGCACACACACACTTCATGCATTTGTAATTGACATGCATTTGTACCTCATTCTTTATGTGTGCATTCCTCTCACAACCACACTTGCACTTCATGTTAGTCTTTGGTGTGATGTAATTCGTTTCCGTTTGTGTAACCAGAAACGTCTGCGCTTGCACAATGGTGTACATGTCTTAGCTCAATGATTGACCATTTGAGAAGGTCCAATTCTTCTCTTGGATTAGTGTTAGTTATGGTGTGGTTGAATGGAGTAAGGTGTCTAGTTTCAAAAGATTGGATTTCAATGTTTCAAATGTTTTCAAAACTGACCTTTGCATGATCTTGTGACCATAACGTTTTATACAAAGTTTCAAAATGAGTTTTGAAATATTCTGTACAAACTAGACACCACTTATACCTTTCCAACGGTATATTATTCGTAATATTTCGTAACCGTTTGGATAGGTTTTGAAATCTCCAAAGTGACCACCAAAATAGGGTTGTTGTTGTCTGTGTTTGACCTTTGGTCACTCAATTGACCATAAATCTTTCTATAGACATCGAAACATCATTTCGTAAAATGAAGTACAAAGTAGACATCAATACCTTTCCAACGGTATATTATACGATAGGTTTCGATGTCGTTTGGTCATGTTTCAGAGTGCTCGAATCTTGAGCTGCTACATTGTCGCGTGTACCACGGAAACGTACCACAGAAATGCCCATAATTTTTCTATTTCTTCCAAAACGACATAGTTTCACTTGGGCTCTATAAATACATCATTTTCTCATCTTCCACATCAACCCAACCAAGAACACAAACACTAGAGAGAGAGAGAGAGAGAGAGAGAGATCCTAAAGAGAGAAAGCTTCATCCAAGCTTGTTTAACTCTCCAAACCCAAAACCCATGCATCCATTGCATAAATCTTCCATAGGTCTTCATCATTCTTGACTTGAATAGAAACCCTAGAGAGAGACAGATCCTAGAGAGAGAAAGCTTCATTCAAGCTTATTTAACTCTCCAAACTCAAAACCCATGCATCGATAGCATCCATTGCATCAATCATCCATGGGTCTTCATCATTCTTGATTTGGTATGTAAGAACAAACATCCCATCTTTATTTATTGTTTGTCCAAGAATTCATTTTTAATGCATAGGATTTGTAGAAATCATTTTTGAATGCATTATTGTGTTGATTGATAACATGATTGGGTTTGTAGTTTGATAGCTTAATTGATTAGGTTATTTTTGCCTAAAAAGCTAGGTCATAAATATTCTCTACACATTTATTGTTGACTATGTTGGTAAATTGTCTTTAAATCATCTAGTCAAGGTTTATGAATATTTATGTATGTTGAATTTGTGATAGTTTGCATGATTAGGTTGTTTTACCTAAATAGCTAAGTCTTGAATGTTCTAGTGAGATTGTTTGATGACTATGTTAATAGATTCATGTTTATTTATATAGTCAAGCTCTCTTGAATGTTCATGTGTGTTTATTTGACAATTAGGTTGTTAGATTTAATCTACACATTTAATTGAATCCTCATGTATGGGCATGCATGCATTGTTTGATAACTAGGTTATTGGATTGCATTATAACTGTAAGGTTCCCATTTGTTGATTGGCTCATTTCGTGGACAAACCACATGTTGGGGGTTCTTTGTAAGGGTAGCCTAGGTATCGATGTTATTGCTCAAGCCCTTTGAAGACCTCGTCTTGATAAGCACCGAAGGTAAATTTCTATGTGCTTACTTTTCTTTAAAGAGATTAGTTGCACACACACACTTAACATACATTGCATATGTGTGCATTCTCTTTACTTGTCACATTTCACACTTGCACTTATGTGTTATATTTTGTTGTGTGTAATTGTGTCTTGTTGTCTTGTAATTCGTTTCCCGATAGTTTTCGGAAACATCCGCGCATGCACTAGAATGTGCTTGGTTTAGCGCGAGGACCGCCTACGGAGAATGCCCTTGGCTTCTCCTTGGTTTTCACCTTTATTGGTGATCGGCGGTTATGATCGGCGGCCTGGCCGCCGAATGAAACCGCCGTTTGCTTCCAGCAGTGTATGGAGCAATTCTGCGGTTATGATCGGTGGTCTCGATCGCCGTTCGAAACTGCCGTTCAAGACCTGATTGATTTTATCTCTCGGCCTAATTCGGCGGTTGAAACGACGGTCACGTATGAAACCGCCGTTTTCATACCTGATTGATTTTTAATCTCAGGTTTGATTCGGCGGTTGGATCGGCGGTCACGAAACCGCCGAATGAAACCGCCGTTGGTCCCCTGTTCCTCTCGGGCCATTTCGGCGGTTATGAACGGCGGCCTGGCCACCGATTGAAACCGCCGATCGGTGCGTTTAAGGGGCAAACTTATCTTTTCACATGCTCTGTTTTTCATGCCTATAAATACATCACTTTCTCTTGTTCTGAATGTAACTCTTTGATCATCAAGAACTCTACTTTCAAAAGAGAGATTTTTAAGAGAGAAAGCAATCAAGTTTGCTCATTAAACACTCAAACCAAAATCCATTTGCATCAAAGTTCATCTAGCATTCTCTAGCATATCTAGGATGCTTGCTTGCATGGGTTTTTCATCATCACACTTGCTTTGGTAAGTTTTTCACTATTATCATACATAATTAGTGTTTAATTTATTATGGCATCTCTTTTATTACTTGATTGTTCTTAGATTATAATCTAATATTCAAGATAGAGATTGTTGTGTTGATTTGATTGAGTGTTGTTTTTATGATAGATATCTAGGTTTCTCTAATATATGATTATCTATGCTAATTGACATGTCATTTAGCTTTAATATCTAGGATTGTTTTTAATTGCATATTCATCATTTTAGATAAGCATATAGGGTTTCCCTTGCTCTATGTTGCATTTGGATATTCATATATTCACTTAGGGTGTTAATCTCTTTTTAGAGAATTAAGTCTTGTGTTGTGACTGGGATTAGGTTGCTTAATTCGCAAGCAATCGGACTAGGTTCACTCATACCGGGATTAGGTAGGTGTGTGATTACTTCCGGGATTAGGTTGTAATCGTTTACACATTTAGTGGATTCGAGGTTCGAGTTTCGAGTGTGGCTTACTTACTAGCCCGTGGTTTTTCCCGTGAGGGTTTCCACGTAAAAATTAAGTGTTATTTAATTTCCGTATTTTAGACTTGATTTATTGCTTTATCTATTTAGGGGTAATTTCGTAATTTGGACTAACACGAAAAATTGGGTAAAAAGCTTAAAATCTATTCACCCCCCTCTAGATAGTTTTATACACACCGTGCTATAATTTGTTTCAATTGGTATCAGAGCGGGTTCCTAGACATACATAGGTGATCCTTGCTTATTTTGGTGTGTTTTGCATTTTGTGTGATTTTTGATCATTCATACATTTGCATTCATTTCATTCATTCATAAACACTATGAGTGGAAACGGTGGAAATGGTGGTGGCAACGAAGGTGCTTCAAGCACAAGGCCTCCACTTCTTACCGGATTGAACTATTCCCAATGGAAAGGGAAGATTGAATCCTATATATGCCAAATTCATGACCGTGCATGGATGGCGGTGGAAGACGGATATGATCTACCCAAGATGACTCCCGATGGTGGAGGAGAAGAAGTATTGAAGCCTAAGGCGCAATGGAACGCGCAAGAGTTTGAGGCTTCAAAGTGGAATAGGAAGGCGATGCATGCCATCTTGTGTGCTATGGATGAAAATCAATATAAATTGATTCAAAATACTATGATAGCTAAGGAGGCTTGGGACATCCTAGAGATTGCACATGAGGGAACCGAAGTGGTGAAGGACTCTAAGCTTCAAGTCCTCGAAACTCAATTCGAGATGCTTAAGATGGAGGAGAATGAGTGCTTCAACAACTTTGAGATCAAGTTGATGGATATAGTCAACCAAAGCCATAAACTTGGTGATCCATATTCAGATAGGAGAATCAAGCAAGAGATTATGAGATCTCTACCCGATAGGTTTGAATCGAAGATGACGGCTTTAGAAGAAAATAGTGGATATAAGGATATGAAGCCGAGTGAGGTGATTAGGAGACTTCTAGCTTATGAGTCTAGGAAAGGGCCTATCTCCACACCCACTAAAAAGCAAAAAGGAATTGCTTTAAAAACCTCCAAGGATGAAAAGGAGGCAAAGAAGGTTGACTCGGATGAAGACCTTGCCTTATTTGTAAAAAGGTTCAACAAGGTTATGAAGTTTAGAAGAAAGGGCTTTGGATCAAAAGGTCAAGAGTTGAAGAAAAAGGGCTCTTTCAAGAAGTTTGAACCTAGGCAAGAAATGACCGAAAGGAAAGGGGTCCGATATTTCGAGTGTGGTGGCATAGGTCACTTTGCCCCCGAATGTGCAAATCACAATGAGAGGAAAAAGGGAAAAGTGATGGCCGCCACTTGGAGTGGAAGTAGTGATGACTCCATTGAGGGAGATGAGTCTTCAAGTGATGAAGAGCTCATGGCTAATCTCCTAGCTTTTGCCTCCTCCCATAAAAGCAAAAGTGCTAGTGAGAAAGAGGAAATGAGTCAAGAGGAAAATGACTCAAGTGGAGAAGAAAGTGATTCCTCGTCTAACTCCATAAGTAGTTTTATGGAGAAAAAGGTGTTTGCTAAATGCCATGCCGAGTTTAATGATTTAGCAATCAAGAGCACAAGAAAGATCAAGATGTTGAGAGAAGAAAATCTTAAGCTTGCATCTCATAATGACCACTTAGGTGAACAAGTGGAAAAATTCAAGAAGATGGAAGATAAGCTAAGAGAGGAGTTAGTCTTATCTAGGAGGAATGAAGAAAGTCTAAAAAGAGAGCTTGAAGAAGTTAGAGATTCTATGACTAAGATGGATTCTAGCACCAAGAAGCTTGACCATATGCTTGGTGTTGGAAAGAGTCCATGTGATAAGAGGGGTCTTGGGTATGAAGATGACAAGAAGATCTCAACCTCTAACAAGACCGTGTTTGTCAAGGGTTTGAAGAACGAAGAAACTTCATATGTGCAAATTCCTAGGAAGAAGTTAGAAGTAGGACAATGTTCAAATGCACAAGTGAAGATGGGGCCAAGAAGGCAAACTCAAGCTCAACCACCTAGGGTCCCTCAAGCCAACATTCCTCCACAATTGGCTCACAAAGGAAAGAGACCTATCATGCAACCTCAAGCTAGGAAGCAATCTAGACCGGTTCAACAACAAAGACGGATTGAACCCTTTCATCCACAAAGACAAGGACAAGGTATGATTCCTTATTTTACTCCTATATGTCACTTTTGTGGATTTGATGGTCATATTAGACCACATTGCTTTCGATATATAAAAATGTGCAAAACTAGAAGCATGATAGAGAAGAAAAAGAAAAGAGCCATGATGCATGTTCCTAGGAATGATAATATTATTATGCATGATCCTAGGACATCTAGAGCCCATGTACCAAAGACCACTAAGAAAGCTAAGATTTTTTCTAGGTGGATTAGAAAGAATGAAAATGTTTGCCATGTTGCTCAAATAGCCTTGAAGGCAAATTCTTCTAATTTTTGGTATTTAGATAGTGGATGCTCTAGGCACATGACGGGAAACAAGAGTTTCTTCAAGACTCTTGTTATGGAGGAAGGAGGATATGTCACTTTTGGTGATGGATCCAAAAAGAAGGTTGTAGGGAAAGGAACCATTTCTGTTCCCGGGTTACCCTCCTTATCTGATGCTTTATTTGTTGATGGCTTGAAAGCCAATTTAATAAGCATTTCACATCTAAGTGATGAAGGATATTCCGTCTTGTTTTGTAAAGATGATTGCTCGATCCTAAAGCCCGATGGACAAACCTTGTTGAAAGGTATGAGATCTAGTGACAATTGTTATTGTCTTGAAGCTAGAATAGTCTCAAACAATGTGTCCATGGATGAGCAAATAGAGTTGTGGCATGAAAGACTTGGCCACATAAACTTTAGGGATTTGAGAACCCTTGGAAAGTTCAATTGTGTGCGTGGCCTCCCTAAGCTTGGGAAGAAAGCCAATGGTGTTTGTGGACCTTGCCAACAAGGAAAGCAAACTAAAAGCATGCACAAAAAGGGTAAGTATCTCACCACCAAGGAGCCTCTTGAGCTTCTCCACATGGACCTCATGGGTCCCATGCAAACCGAAAGTTTGGGTGGAAAGAGATACATTTTTGTTTGTGTTGATGATTTCTCTAGGTTCGCATGGACATATTTTCTTAGAGAAAAATCCGAAACTTTTGATAAGTTTAAAATGCTTTGTAATAAAATACAAAATGAAATGAACTCTAATATTAAAAGCATAAAACGGATAAGAAGTGACCATGGGAGGGAATTTGAGAATGCTACTTTTGAAACCTTTTGTAATGGTTTAGGCATCTCCCATGAGTTTTCGGCTCCTAGGACACCTCAACAAAATTGAGTTGTTGAGAGGAAAAATAGGGTCCTTCAAGAGATGGCCCGTGTGATGTTGCTTAGCAATAATGTCCCTAGGAACCTATGGGCCGAAGCCATCAATACGGCTTGCTATATAGGAAATAGAGTTTTCCTAAGACTTGGTACTAGAAACACCTACTATGAGTTATGGAAAGGCAAGAGGCCAAATGTTAGCTACTTCCACACTTTTGGAAGCAAATGCTACATTTTGAATGACCGTGATCAACTTGGCAAATTCGATGCTAAGAGTGATGAGGGTATTTTTATTGGCTATGCCTTCAATAGTAGAGCCTATAGAGTTTTCAATTTAAAGACTCTAAGTGTTATGGAATCATCCAATGTCGTATTTGATGATATTAGGCTCAAGTCAAATGATCATGAGGAGGAGGTTATTTTTAGTGATGTTTCTCCTTTGGAGAAGGTTGTGGTGTCTCCTAATGTTGAGACATCTAATGTCAACAATGATGACACACAACCTATTGAAAGAGTTCCTCTCTTGTACTCTAAAGAACCCGCTCCATGGGTTAGGAAACTCCATGATAAATAAGATATCATTGGAGAGGTTAATGAGGGTGTTAGGACTAGACGTCAACTTGCTAATCTTATTAGCTACACATGCTACACCTCTCAAATTGAACCCAAAAAGGTTGAAGAAGCCTTAAATGATGAATTTTGGGTTCTTGCCATGCAAGAAGAGCTAAACCAATTCGAAAGGAATGCGGTTTGGACTCTAGTTCCTAGGCCTAAGACCACTAATGTCATAGGCACTAAATGGATATTTAAGAACAAATCCGATGAGGATGGCAACATAGTGCGGAACAAGGCTAGACTTGTAGCACAAGGGTACTCTCAAATTGAGGGTATCGACTTTGAGGAGACATTTGCTCCCGTTGCCCGTTTAGAGTCTATTAGGCTTCTCTTGTCCATTTCTTGTGTGCACAAGTTCAAATTGCACCAAATGGATGTCAAGAGTGCCTTCCTCAATGGCTTCTTGCAAGAGAAAGTGTTTGTTGAACAACCCAAAGGGTTTGTGGATGCTCACCACCCCAACCATGTCTATCGCCTCAAGAAGGCTCTATATGGGTTGAAACAAGCACCGAGGGCTTGGTATGAGCGTCTCACTCAATTTCTTGTTGACAATGACTACACACGTGGTAATGTTGACAAGACACTATTCATCAAAAGAAACAATGATGAGCTTTTCATAGCTCAAATATATGTTGATGATATAGTGTTTGGCTCCACCAACAACACCAAGGTCCAAGAATTTGTTGATGTTATGTCTCATGAAT
Organism: Acer yangbiense; assembly: GCA_008009225.1. Taxonomy (NCBI): domain Eukaryota; kingdom Viridiplantae; phylum Streptophyta; class Magnoliopsida; order Sapindales; family Sapindaceae; genus Acer; species Acer yangbiense. The sequence goes on from CM017763.1 coordinate 24,366,740, forward strand.
TTGAGATGAGTCTTGTTGGTGAGCTTAGTTACTTCCTAGGTTTGCAAACTAGGCAACTAGATGATGGGATTTTCATAACCCAAGCCAAATATGCCAAAAACCTAGTGAAGAAGTTTGGTCTTGAAAAAGCCAAACATTGTGACACTCCTATGAGCACCACTTTGAAGCTAAGCAAGGATGCTAGCGGTAAAAGTGTGGACCAAACCTTATATCGTGGCATGATAGGGAGCTTGCTCTATTTGACCGCAAGTAGGCCCGATATATCATTTAGTGTAGGAGTTTGTGCTAGGTACCAATCCGATCCCAAGGAGTCACATCTCTCTTCGGTTAAGAGAGTCATTCGTTTTGTGAATGGGACTTCTAATTATGGAATTTGGTACTCATTTGACACTAATCATAGTCTTGTAGGATATAGTGATGCGGATTGGGCAGGAAATTGTGATGATAGGAAGAGCACATCGGGCGGTTGCTTCTTCCTAGGCAACAACTTGGTGTCTTGGTTTTGCAAGAAGCAAAACTCGATTTCCTTGTCCACGGCCGAGGCCGAGTACATAGCCGCGGGGAGTGGATGCACACAACTCCTATGGATGAAGCAAATGCTAGTAGACTACGGATTCAACCAAGGTACTCTCACTCTCTTTTGTGATAACATGAGTGCTATTAATATTTCCAAGAATCCGGTACAACATTCTAGAACTAAGCATATTGACATCCGCCATCACTTCATTAAAGAGCTTGTTGAAAATAAATGCATAGTACTTGAACATGTAGGTACTAATGATCAACTTGCGGACTTATTTACTAAACCCTTAGATGCTACTCGATTAAAAACTCTTAGTAGATCTATTGGGTTATGTCTTGTGGAGTGATGATCTATGATTGACCCCATATGGGGAACTCAAGCAAAGAGAGCTATTTTGCATTCTTGTCACTTGCAAAAAATTTGAAATATCTTATGCCTCTTCTTTTAATTGTTTGAGTAAGCTTGGTTGCACATATGTATATATGTTTTCAATTCAATAAGTGTGAACCTTGCTTGTTTACAATCCATGTCATATTTATGTTCAAACATGCATTTTTGGACTAGGAGATGTATGTAGGAAGTATGATTTGAATGACCTATGATTATCTCCATGACATGATGATTCTTAAATAACATGCTAATGTCAAATGAAAAAGCATGAAATTCATATAACATGCTCACATGAAAAGCATGAATTGATGATTGCATATTCTTAAAATGCAAAACCTTGTGTGAAAGCTTATGAGACTCAAAATGAATAAAGGATCGTGTATCCGTTCAAAGGAATTTACATTCCAAATGTCTCTCCTTCTTTATTGGTTGAACATGGCTACTATCATACGGATATCTTATCCGAAAAAATCAAATAGGGTGTAAAGTCGCTCATGCCATGTTTCGCTTATAAAGTTGGATATAGTTGTTCTTAAATTGAAATCAATATATTCTATATCCTTGCTTTTCTCATGACATTGGTGAAATTGGTTTGAATTCTTATTAGAAACCTTTGTCATTTGCTTTGCCAAATACCATTGTATTTTGGACTTGAATGCTACATGTCTTGTATGCAAAGCATGTTTGATTCACAGATTTTCTTTCAAATAAATCTCCTTGTTTCTCTTCAATTAATTGAGGTGCATAAAGTGACTTATATATATATGCAAATATCTTGTATGCTTTTATCTCTCGTTGCTATGAGTGACCCGGTTGGGGACTACTCCTTTGCCTATATCATGACAAAAAGGGGGAGTAGGATATGGTAAGGGGAGTTGCAAAATAGAGGCAATTTTGCATATTGGGGAGAACATTCATTGAGGGGGAGTAACCCGTTGAAGGGGAGCATTGCATACACATACATTTCATAATGTTGTGCCTAAACTTTTAAAATGCAAATGCTTGTTTTTGTTCTCACTTGATTCATCTCACTTTTTACTTGTATTGAAAATGTTAGAAACTTTCTTTTCAGGGCTTGATTATTCTACAAGAGATTGAAGACTTGAAGTTTTATTTTCTTATCTCTTTGTGTTGTAGAAAATCATAGTTGTCCCGTAGTTTCTATTTCTTTGTGAGGAATCAATGTGAGTGGTGGTTTTGTCACGAAATAGCCAAAGGGGGAGATTGTAAGGTTCCCATTTGTTGATTGGCTCATTTCATGGACAAACCACATGTTGGGGGTACTTTGTAAGGGTAGCTTAGGTATCGATGTTATTGCTCAAGCCTTTTGAAGACCTCATCTTGATCATCTATGTGCTTACTTTTCTTTAAAGAGATTAGTTGATTGCAAGCATTCTCTTTACTTGTCACATTTCATACTTGCACTTATGTGTTATATTTTGTTGTGTGTAATTGTGTCTTGTTGTCTTGTAATTCTTTTCCCGATAGTTTTCGGAAACATCCGCGCATGCACTAGAATGTGCTTGGTTTAGCGCGAGGACCGCCTACGGAGAATGCCCTTGGCTTCTCCTTGGTTTTCACCTTTATTGGTGATCGGCGGTTATGATCGGTGGCCTGGCCGCCGAATGAAACCGTCGTTTGCTTCCAGTAGTGTATGAAAGTTCATAAAAATACTCGAGGTGTGTTCATCAATATAAAGCTAGAGGGGGGGTGAATAGCACACATGCACACACTTAACATACATAAGATGCGGAAATAGTGACACTTGATGTTTACGTGGAAAACCCAACCACTGGGAAAAACCACGGCTGTTAAGTGCGCCACATGACCTCGTGAAAAGACGGCATTGATTCTCGGACCCTCACCCTAGATTACTATGGACACTACCAATCGCCACTCTTGGTTCAATCCCTAGTGATATTTACATACTCTTGAGCACTCTAATACCACGCGGGCCTTTTATAGCGGCTCTAGTATTTGCTTGAGGTAAGCACACTTAGCCCCAAGACTTACTTCTCTATGAAACAACCCTATGTAATTGTGTCTAATGTTGTACTCTAAATGCTACCTAAGATGACAATATAATCAATCCTAGATATCACATATAGCTATATGACATGGCATATAACTTTAGCTAAGTCCCTAGATACAAAGCTATCATAAAAACCCACAAACATTCAAAGGATTAACGATTAAAAAACAATCTATCAACCTAGTTATCAATACATCACACAAGAATGTTCATGGCGCGCATGACCTAATCAAATAACTATGAAAAATAATCTCAATCAATAAATGAGTGCTTGGCATATGAACATTAAAGCCTAGCGAAACACGAGTCCCATGCATTAGCATATGCTAGATGATCCTAGATGATGCTTAGATGAAGATTTATGCCTCTCAAGTCTCTCTAATATCTCTCCTTATGATCAAAGACTTGTATTCTGAACCAGAGATAAGGATGTATTTATAGAGACCAAAAACAGGGCAGGTGAAAATACAATTTTGCCCTTGAAACGCACCGATCGGCGGTTTAATTCGGCGGCCAGGCCGCCGAAATGAACCGCCGAATGGCTCCCGTGTGGAACAGGGGAACTTGGCATTCGGCGGTTGGAAACCGCCGATCCCAACCGCCGTTTTGGACCCTCAATCAGGTCTCATTCGGCGGTTTCGAACGGCGGCAAGGCCGCCGAACGTAACCGCCGTTCAAGGAGAAGCCAAAGGCATCTTTATCAAAGCACATTACCGTGGTGATCCTTAGGGAAACGAATTACCCACACTAAAAGCGAATGTTAATGCCTAACATGTCATGGCATTATCATATAACAAGATGCAATCAATTCAACATGCAAGAAGAGTGAATAAATCAATAAAGCACAATGCACACAAAATATAAACACACCATACAAGAATAAGAGGCATGTTGTGTGTGTGTGGCAACTATATCTCTTCAAGCCAATGTAAATGATAACTTGAGGTCTTGGAAAGGGTCTTGATCTTCAACAAACACCTGCATGTGGTTTTAAGCCAATCAATAATGGGAATCCTTACAGTGTATGGAGCAATTCTGCGGTTATGATCGGCGGTCTCGACCGCCGTTCAAGACCTGATTAATTTTATCTCTCGGCCTAATTCGGCGGTTGAAACGGAGGTCACGTATGAAACCGCCGTTTTCATACCTGATTGATTTTTAATCTTAGGTTTGATTCGGCGGTTGGATCGGCGGTCACGAAACCGTCGAATGAAACCGCCGTTGGTCCCCTGTTCCTCTAGGGCCATTTCGGCGGTTATGAACGGCGGCCTGGCCGCCGATTGAAACCGCCGATCGGTGCGTTTCAGGGGCAAACTTATCTTTTCACATGCTCTGTTTTTCATGCCTATAAATACATCACTTTCTCTTGTTCTGAATGTAACTCTTTGATCATCAAGAACCCTACTTTCAAAAGAGAGATTTTTAAGAGAGAAAGCAATCAAGTTTGCTCATTAAACACTCAAACCAAAATCCATTTGCATCAAAGTTCATCTAGCATTCTCTAGCATATCTAGGATGCTTGCTTGCATGGGTCTTTCATCATCACACTTGCTTTGGTAAGTTTTTCACTATTATTATACATAATTAGTGTTTAATTTATTATGGCATCTCTTTTATTACTTGATTGTTCTTAGATTATAATATAATATTCAAGATAGAGATTGTTGTGTTGATTTGATTGAGTGTTGTTTTTATGATAGATATCTAGGTTTCTCTAATCTATGATTATCTATGCTAATTGACATGTCATTTAGCTTTAATATCTAGGATTGTTTTTAATTGCATATTCATCATCTTAGATAAGCATATAGGGTTTCCCTTGCTCTATGTTGCATTTGGATATTCATATATTCACTTAGGGTGTTAATCTCTTTTTAGAGAATTAAGTCTTGTGTTGTAACCGGGATTAGGTTGCTTAATTTGCAAGCAATCGGACTAGGTTCACTCATACCGGGATTAGGTAGGTGTGTGATTACTTCCGGGATTAGGTTGTAATCGTTTACACATTTAGTGGATTCGAGGTTCGAGTGTGGCTTACTTACTAGCCCGTGGTTTTTCCCGTGAGGGTTTCCACGTAAAAATCAAGTGTTATTTAATTTCCGTATTTTAGACTTGATTTATTGCTTTATCTATTTAGGGGTAATTTCGTAATTTGGACTAACACGAAAAATTGGGTAAAAAGCTTAAAATCTATTCACCCCCCCCCTATAGATAGTTTTATACACGCCGTGCTATAATTTGTTTCAATAACATCTAGTTAGACATTTTGTGAGTGGTCTTACACATTATTGCATTTGAGCATCATTGTCATATGTTCATACCTAGACTTTTAATTCTCTTCAATGAGTCAAAGTCTTGTGGCTTCTAGATGAAGTTGCACAAGCAAGTGAAGTCTTGCAACCAAGGGTTGGTTGGCAAGCATTGCCAAGCGCCGCTATAAAAGGCATATGGGTAGATTAAGGGGTGCTCATGCCAAGAGTAGTGGATCAGGGGATATCACTAGGATTGAACCAAGAGTGGCAAGTGGTAATGTCCATAGCCGGAGGTTATCGTGAGTGAGAGTCCATGTATCACTTGAGGGTATAACCATCTTTTCATATAGTGTATTGTTGTGGCTTAAGTGGCTTAAGTGGCTAGTCCCGTGGTTTTTCCTTGTTGAAGGTTTCCACGTAAAATTCAAGTATTCTTTATATTTTCACACTTTTACCTGATTTTTGTTGTTTGTTGAATTGGGTTAATTGTGATTAATATTGACTAATTGAAAAATTGGTAATAATCGATTAACAACTCATTCATCCCCCCTAGGTTGTATTTTTAGGCATGCATATAATATTTGTTTCAATTGGTATCAGAGCGGGTTCCTAGACATACATATGAGTTCCTTGACACTTTTGTGTGTCTTGCATTTGTGTAGATTTTTGTTCTTTGCATTCACTTGCATTTTTTTTATTCATTTCACCATACACCATGAGTGAGAGTGAAACTTTTAGAGCGAGAATTGCTTTAGTGACCTCTAATGTTGAGAGGAAGGCAATTGACTCCGATGAGGAGGTGACTCTCTTGATAGAGAGATTTAAGAGATTCATGAAATCTCAAAAGAAGGGGTTGACCTCCAAAGTGAAGAAGGAGAAGAAGGTGACCTTACTTAAGAAGGATAAAGCAATTAAGGATTTTTCCTCAAGGATTGATGACCCTTGCCTTGAGTGTGGTGGATTTGGCCACATTCCCTCCATGTGTGGTAACTTGAAGTACAAGAAGGGAGGAGATGCTATGATCGCTACTTGGAAAGACAACGAAGTTGAAGTAGTTAAAGAATGTTCCACAAGCTCGGTTGAGTATAGGAACAACTGCTTGACATTTTCGGTCTCCTACCAAGAAGAAGCTCAAACCGTCACCAAGTGTTTGTCACTTGAAAAGTGGAGACCAAATAGGAGCAAGTTTGAGAGAAGCTAGCATTGATGACATGACCTATGAAAGCACAAGTGGGAGAAGCTTCAATCAAGAGAGTACATGCTCTAAAATCTCTTATGATAATGTGGTGAACTATCAAGAGATTATTGACTCTCTTCAAAAGTGTTTGAAGATGAGGGAAAATGAAATCCTTGAGTTGGAAAAGGATAACCTTCAACTAAAAGCCAAAGTGACTCACTTGGATATAAAAGTGAGATGTGGAAGGGAAATTGAAGGCAAGTTGAAAATGGAACTTGAAGAAGCAAGAAGTTCACTTGCTAAGATGACTTCGAGTTCAGACATGGATGACTCCTTGAAGACGGACATGATTGATATGTCCCAGTATAAGGAGATTGAAGATTGCCACCAACGGATGAAGGCAATGAAAGGTGAGCTTGCCAACAAAGAAAACTCCTTGAAGATTGTTAAGGAAAGAGAGATGAGGTGCCTTGAAGAATTAAAAAAGGCTAAGGTCAAACAACCTCAAGCTCAAGGTAAGAGCAAAGCTTTATCCAAGCATCTTCCATCTCAAGGAATGTCCACATAAGCCTTGGCAAATCAACCAAAGCCTAGGCAATCCAAGAAATATGGACATGTCCTTGAGAAGACAACCACCTCCTCCAACAAGCCAACTATTAAGAAATGAGGTAACCACATGACTCAACCTTTGAGAAAGGTTTATCATGCTCAACCACAAAGGCACCAACATCCGGCTATTGCTCCCAAGAAAAGCCAACCGGTGCATCATCAAAGACAACCTCATCAACATGGCAATGCCTCGATGAGAGCTCAAAGTGATGGTATAAATTCTCTCTTTATACCTATTTGTCATTATTGTGGTATGATTGGTCACATTAGACCAAATTGTCTTAACTACGTCAAGTTATGTAGAATTAAGAGCATGAAAGAAAAGAGAATGAACTGTAGGGCTAGTTTGCATGAACCTAGAAATATGTCTATAACCACTAAAAATGAAAAAGTTGAACCTAGGTGGGTTAGAAAGATCGAACCCAAATGCAATTGTACTTAGATGGCACCCGTGGATACTATCGAGTCCAATGGACTTGGTATGTCTAGTGGGACTTGTCTCATGCCCTGATACGGCACGGTATTGACCCTATATGGGGAACTCAAGCAAAGAGATCAATTTTGCATACTTGTCACATGCAAAAATTTGATAAAAATTATGCTTCTTTATTAATTGTTTGAGTAGCTTGGTTGCAAATATGGTTATATGTTTTTCTATTCAATAAGTATGAACCATTGCTTCGTGTGCAATCAATGTCATATTTATGTTCAAACATGCATTTTTGGACTAGGAGATATACTTAGGAAGTACTCTTTGAATGACCTATAATTATCTCCATGACATGATGATTTTTTAAATGACATGCATGCTTAAAATGAAAAGCATGAATTCAAATGACATGCTCAAAAATGAAAAACATGAATTGTTGATTGCAATTGTTAAATGCAAAAATGTGTGAAAAGCAAATTATAAGACTCAAATGAATAAAGGATCTTGTATCTGTTCTAAGGATTTTAAAATCTGAAGTCTCTCTTTCTTTATTAGTTGAACATGGTTACTATCATACTTGTATCTTACCTGAAAAAATCGAATAGGGTGCAAAAGTCGCTCATGCCTTGTTTTGCTTATAAAGTTGGATATGGTTGCTCTTTAAATATGAATGAATGACTATCCTATATCCTTGCTTTGATTCATGACAAATGGTGAAATTTGTTTGAATTCTTTAAGGAAACCTTTGTCATTTGCTTTGCCAAATACCATGATTTTTGAATTTGAATACAACATGTCTTGCATGCAAAGCATCTTAATCACACATTTTCATAAAATAAATCTCATTGCTTCTCTTCCAATTAATTGCGTTGCATAAAGTGGCTTATATGATTATGCAAATGTCTTGTATGCTACTTTCTCTCTTTGCTACAAGTAACCCGTTAGGAATACTCTTTTGCCTATCTCATGACAAAAATGGGGAGTAGTATGTGGTAAGGGAGAGTGCTAATTTGCACATTGGGGAGAGCGCTTAATTGAGGGCGAGTAACCCGTTGAGGGGGAGCATTGCATTACACATTCATTGCATGATGTTATGTATTTTCTTTAATGCAAATGCTTGTGTTTATCTCACTTAATTACCTCACACACACTTGTCTTAGAAAGTGTAGTTCTTATTTTGCGGGGATGTTTATTCTACAAGAGATGGAATGCTTGAAGATCTAGTTTGATTAGGCTTCTCTTTGTAATGTAGAATAAACTATTGCTGACCCTTAGTTTTTACTTTTTGTGAGGATTAAATGTGAGTAATGGTTTTGTCACGAAATAGCTAAAGAGGGAGATTTTAAGGTCCTCATATTTTGATTGGCTTATTTCGTTAACAAACCACATTTGGGGATGATTTTGTAATGGGTAGCTTAGGTCCTCGATGGCAAGCTTCCAAGCATCCCTGGTGACTTCAAAAGTAAGAGCGAAAGGTAAATCACTTGACTTGCCTCTTGAAGAGATTAGTTACACACACACACTTTTCATGCATGCTTTATTCATCTTGCATTTGTTCTTCAATTCTTATATGTGTGCATTATTCACACTTCACACTTGCACCTCTTTGTTGGATTTTGCTGTGTGACAGTGTCTAGTAATTCGATCCGTTTGTGTGATTGGAAATATCCGTGCTTGCACGATGGTGTGCATGTTTTAGCACGATGGTTGACCATTTGAGAAGGTCCTATTCTTCTCTTGGATAAGTGTTAGATTTGGTTCGGTTGTTTGGAGTAAACTGTCTAGTTTCAAAAGATTGTATTTTAATGATTTAAATGATTTTCAAAACTGACCTTTGTATGGTCTTGTGACCATAACTTTTTATACAAAGCTTTAAAATGAGTTTTGAAAATTTCTATACAAACTAGACACACATACCTTTCCAACGATATATTATTCGTAATATTTCACGACCGTTTGGAATGTTTTTGAAATCTCAAAAGTGACCACCAAACAGGACAACTCTGTTGTTGTCCGTTTCTGACACTCAATTGACCATAACCTTTTCTACAGACATCGAAATGTTATTTTGTAAAACCAAATAGAATGTAGACATTCATATCTTTCCAACTATATATCATACGAAAAGTTTTGATATGGTTTGTTCATGTTTCAGAGCGCTCGAATCTTAAGCTACTGCACTGTCGCGTGTGCCGCGGAAATGCCCTAATTTTTCTATTTCTTCCAAAACGACATAGTTTCACTTGGGCACTATAAATACATATCTTTCTCACCATTTTGAGAGTAGAGCAACAAAATCAAACCCTAGAGACAGAGGCTCCATATTCTTGAGAGAGAAAGAGAGGTTCTTGAGAGAGAAAGCACCAAGCTTGCTTGTTTAACTCTCCAAACCCAAAACCCATCATCTTCATACATCTTCATTGAATATCATTTATTGTTCTTCTTACTCTAGATTATGTATTTATTGTTTGATTAAATACCTTGACTCATTTATTGCATATATTTATGAGTCTTGATAACATGATTGGGTTTTTAATAAGATAAATTAGCTTGATTTATATAAACATAAAATCCTAGCTATCACAAAACAATCTCAATTAATCAATGAGATAACTTAGATAGATGTTATATAAACTTAGAATCCTAACTATCACAATAAAAACCCAATCATGTTATCAAGACTCATAAATATATGCAATAAATTAGTCAAGGTATTTAATCAAGCAATAAATACCTAATCTAGAGTAAGAAGAACAATAAATGATATTCAATGAAGTTCTAACTTACCTAGTCATGAAACAAAGAAGACCCATGCTTTAGAGATGCTTAGAGATGCATGAAGATGATGGGTTTTGGGTTTGGAGAGTTAAAGAAGCAAGCTTAGTGCTTTCTCTCTCAAGAACCTCTCTTTCTCTCTCAAGAATATGGAGCCTCTCTCTCTAGGGTTTGATTTTGTGGCTCTACTCTCAAAATGATGAGAAAAATATGTATTTATAGTGCCCAAGTGAAACTACGTCGTTTTTGAAGAAATAGAAAAATTATGGGTATTTCCGCAGTACAAGTGACAGTGCAGCAGCTCAAGATTCGAGCACTCCGAACCATGATCAAACGATATTGAAACCTTTCGTATGATATATCGTTGGAAAGGTATGGATGTCTAATGTTTACTTGATTTTATAGAATGACATTTCAATGTCTGTACAAAACGTTATGGTTAATTGAGTGACCAAAGGTTAGAAACGGACAACAACAGAGTTGCCCTGTTTTGGTGGTCACATTGGAGATTTCAAAAACAATCCAAACGATCATGAAATATTACGAATAATATACCGTTAAAAAGGTATGGGTGTCTAGTTTATACAAAAATTTTCAAAAATCATTTTAAAGCTTTGTATAAAAAGTTATGGTCACAAGACCATACGAAGGTCAGTTTTGAAAATCATTTAAATCATTGAAATCCAATCTTTTGAAACTAGACACTTTAAACAACCAAACCAAATCTAACACTTATACAAGATGAAAGTTCTCACGATGTGTAAACTATTAATCTAGAGGGAGGGTGAATAGATTTTAATCGTTATTACCCAATTTTCGCATGTATGTCAATTTTACGAAAATACCCCTAACTAGTCACAATAATATAACAAGTGTAATAAGGTGCGGAATGTAAATAACACTTGATATTTAAGTGGAAACCCTCAAAAAACCACGGGCTGTTATGTGAGCCACACACGAACCTCGAATCCACTAATTGAAATGATTACAACCTAATCCCGGTTTAATGATCTAATCCCGATCAATAATCATCACAACTACCTAATCCCAATATGAGTGGACCTAGTCCAATTGCTTGTGATTTAAGCTACCTAATCCCGATAGCAACACAAGACTTAATTCTCTAAGAAGAGATAATACAACCTAAGTGAATATATCTCTATTTTGTATCTAGAATATATTCTAAGAGTATACAAATAATATAAGAGATGTCAATGATAAATAAAACACTAATTATATATGATAATAGTGAAGAACTTACCAAAGAAAGTGTGTTGACCAAATCCCATGCAAGCAAGCATCCTAACTATGCTAGAAAATACTTAGATGATAATTTGATGCATATGAGAATGGTTTTTGAGTGTTAAAAATGTGTTCTTGATTTGATTTTCTCTCAAATGTCTCTCTTTGAAGTTTAGGGTTCTTAGAGTTAAAGAACATATTTCAAAAAATGAGAAAGTGTGATATTTATAGACATTAAGAACAGGGCATGTGAAAAGACAAGTTTGCCCCTGAAACGCACCCATCGGCGGTTTCAATCGGCGGCCAGACCACCGATTATAACCGCCAAATTGAACCCGAGAAGAACAGGGGAACAACGGCGGTTTCATTCGGCGGTTTCGTAACCGCCGAATCAACCCGAGAGATTAAATCGATCAGGTATGAACGACGGTTTCGAACGGCGGTCGTGGCCATCGATCGTAATCGTAGAATTGCTCCAGACACTTCTGGAAGCAAACGGCGGTTTCATGGCCGCCGATCATAACCGTCGATCACCAACAAAGGTGAAAACCAAGGAGAAGCCAAGGGCATTCTCCGTAGGCGGTTTTTACGTAAAACCAAACACATTCTAATGCATGCGCGGACGTTTCCGAATACTATCGGGAAACGAATTACAAGACACAAATACACACAACAAGATACAACATCAAAGTGCAAGTGTGAAATGTGACATGTGAAGAGTATGCACACAAATGCAAGAAAGCTAAGTGTGTGTGTGTGCAATCTAAATCTCTTCAAAGAAAACCAAGCACTAGAGATTATACCTTTGGCCCTTGAGGTCTTGAAAGGGCCTTCGAGCTTAAAATTCAATCACCTAAACTACCCTTACACAATAAACCCCAACACGTGGTTTGTCCACGAAATAAGCCAATCAAAGAATGGGAATCCTTACAATCTCCCCCTTTGGCTATTTCATGACAAAACCACCACTCACAGTGATCCTCACAAACATAATTGAATTTACGGGATAACAAAGATATTCTACATTACAAAGAGATATAAAAATATAAAAAACTTTAAGTCTTCAATCTCTTGTAGAACTATCAACCCTTCAAAACAAAAGATTATACTTTCCAAAGCAAGCGTATGTGAGATGATCAAGTGAGGATAAAACAAGCATTTGCATTTAAGAATTTAAGCACAACATCATGCACTGTATGTGTATGCAATGCTCCCCCTCAACGGGTTACTCCCCCTCAATGTATATTCTCCCCAACATGCACAATTGCTACTACAATTTGCAACTCCCCTTACCACATTCTACTCCCCCTTTTTGTCATGATTTAGGCAAAGGAGTAGTCCTCAACCGGGTCACTCTTAGCAAAGAGAGATAGTAGCATGCAAGATATTTGCATAATCATATAAGTCACTTTATGCATCCCAAATTAATTGAAGAGAAACAAGGAGATTTATTTGAAAAAGAAGATGTGTGAATCAAACATGCTTTGCATACAAAACATGTAGCATTCAAGTCCAAAATACAATGGTATTTGGCAAAGCAAATGACAAAGGTTTCAAAAAGAATTCAAACCAATTTCACCATTGTCATGAGTAAAGCAAAGATATAGAAATTTCATTGATTTCAATTTAAGAACAACTATATCCAACTTTATAAGCGAAACATGGCATGAGCGACTTTGCACCCTATTTGATTTTTCCGGGTGAGAAACCCGTATGATAGTAGCCATGTTCAACTAATAAAGAAAGAGAGACAATTGGATTATACAATCCTTTGAACGGATACAAGATCATTTATTCATTTTGAGTCTCATAAGCTTTTTTACACAAGTTTTGCATTTAAAGAATATGCAATCATCAATTCATGCTTTTTCATTTGAGCATGTCATATGAATTTCATGCTTTTCAATATTCATTAGCATGTTATTAAAGAATCATCATGTCATGGAGATAACTATAGGTCATTCAAATCATACTTCCTATGTAGATCTCCTAGTCCAAAAATGCATGTTTGAACAAAAATATGACATGGATTGTAAACAAGCATGGTTCACACTTATTGAATTGAAAACATATATACATATGTGCAACCAAGCTTACTCAAGCAATTAAAAAGGAAGCATAAGATATTTCAAATTTTTGCAAGTGACAAGAATGCAAAATAGCTCTCTTTGCTTGAGTTCCCCATATGGGGTCATCACTATCCTTCATCAATGAAGGTCATGAGGTCCTATGGACCTACTAAGTCCATTGGACTTAGTTGAACCTATTAGAGACGAGTTTGTCTCGTAGCAAGCGGATTCATCTTTTCTTATCCACTTAGGTGAAACAATTTTCTTCCTAGTGGTCAAAAGTTCTAGAGATCTAGATGTCATAGAATCATGTAAATGAATTTCTTCCTTCCTATGAGCATGCATTCTAGCTCTAGCTTTCTTCTTCTCAATCATGCTTTTAACTATACACATTTTAATGTAACGAAAGCACTTTGGTCTAATATGACCATCAACACCACAAAAATGACATGTAGGGACAAAGTTAGGAATCATACCATGTCCTTGTGCATGCATATGAGCCTTCCCATGTCTTTATGGTTGTCTTGGTTGTTGGATAGGATCTCTCCTTCTTTGTTGTTGACCAAGACTTGGTTGCTTCCACGATTGAGTTTGCATGATTGGTCTCTTCCCTTGATGGAGTTGAGTTTGAGGGAAGGTAGCATGAGGAACTCTTGTAGGTTGAGCTTGAGGTTGTCTTCTTGGAGCTACCTTCACTTGTGCACTATGAGAGCATTGTCCTAGATCAATCTTCTTCCTAGGAGTTTGCACCGATGAAGCTTCTTTGTAGCTCAAGCTTTTGATAAACACGGTCTTGTTAGGAGTGGAGGACTCCTTACCATCTTCAAACCCAAGACCTCTCGTCACAATAACTCTTTCCAACACTTAACATGTGGTCAAGTTTTTTGGTGCTAGAAACTATCCTAGTCCTTGACCCTTTAGCCTCTTCAAGCTCTCTTTTTAATTCTTCTTCATTCCTCTTAGATAAGTCTAACTCCTTTCTTAGCTTATCTTCAATATTCTTGGATCTTTCCACTTATTCACTTAAGTGGTCAACATGAGCCAAAAGGTCTAGATTCTCTTCTCTCAATCTTTGCATCTTTTCCTTGGTCTTCATTTCTAAGTTTTTTAACTTAGCGAGGAATTCATCTAGAACCTTTTTCTCCACATATCCATGTGTGGAGTAAGATGAAGAGTCATCTTCACTAGAGTCACTTTCTTCTTGGCTTTCATTCTCTTCTTCATTGTAGGAGATCGGAAAGGCAAAATAGTTGTTCTCACAATCATTCAAGCTTGAGGGACTTCCTTCAACAACTTTCACTTTGTTGTCCCGCTTGTGAGAGCAACCTAATGCCAAAATTTTTGCCACAACCTCTTCATCACTTGAAGTGGCGACCTCCTCTCTTTCATCTTCCAAGTTAGCACATTCCTTGGAGATATGCTTGAATCCTCCACATTCGTAGCATTGAGTCTTCTCTCTTGAAGACATCTCATGATATGGCTTGACATTCTTGATTGTGGTCTTCTTCTTCTTGAAGTCATTCCCCTTTGAGCCATAACCACTCTTTTGTAGATTCAAGAACTTCTTGAATCCCTTGGCAATGAGTGCCATGTCTTCATTTGAGTCATCCTCATCCTCTTCCATCTTGGATGTCTTCAAGGCAATATCCTTTTTCTTCTTAGGAGGTGATGTGGTAGCCTTTCTTGATTTATAGGCTAGAAGTCTTCCAATGACTTCGCTCGGCTTCATTTCTTTGTAGGTGTCATTTTCTTCTAAAGCCGTCACTTTAGGCTCGAACCTCTCGGGAAGTGATCGCATGATCTTTTGCTTGATTCTTCTATCCGAGTAAGGATCACCAAGTTGGTGACTTTGGTTCACAATGTCCATTAGTCTCACTTGGAAGTCATTGAAGTGCTCATGCTCTTCCATCCTAATGGTCTCAAACCGAGTTTGGAGAACTTAGAGCTTGGAGTCCCTAACTACCTCGGTTCCTTCATGAGCAACTTCTAGGATGTCCCATGCCTCTTTGGCTATCCTAGTAATTTGAATCAACTTATATTGATTCTCATCGACTGCGCAACAGATGGCATGTATAGCTTTGTTGTTCCACATGGAATCAACAAATTCTTGCGTGTCCCACTATGCCTTAGGCTTAAGCACTTCTTCTCCTCCATCCAACGAAGTCATCATAGGTGGAGCATATCCATCTTCAACCGCCATCCACGCCCTATCATGGATTTGGCATATGTATGCTTCCATCTTCCCCTTCCATGAGGAGTAATTATCGCCGGTTAGCAATGGTGGCCTCACGCTCGATGCTCCCTCTTTGCTCATCCCGAAACCACTCATAGTGTTTGGATGAATGCAAATGAGATGAATGCAAAATGTATGAATAAATCAAAAAATCACACAAGATGCAAAACACACCAAAATGAGCAAGGATCACCTATGTATGTCTAGGAACCCGCTCTGATACCAATTAAAACAAATTAACGGTGTGATATAATATTAATCTAGAGGGGGGGTGAATAGATTTTAATTGTTATTACCCAATTTTCGCATGTATGTCAATTTTACGAAAATGCCCCTAACTAGTCACAATAATATAACAAGTGTAATAAGGTGCAGAATGTAAATAACACTTGATATTTAAGTGGAAACCCTCACGGGAAAAACCACGGGCTATTATGTGAGCCACACACGAACCTCGAATCCACTAATTGAAATGATTACAACCTAATCCCGGTTTAATGATCTAATCCCGATCAATAATCATCACAACTACCTAATCCCGGTATGAGTGGACCTAGTCCAATTGCTTGTGATTTAAGCTACCTAATCCCGATAGCAACACAAGACTTAATTCTCTAAGAAGAGATAATACAACCTAAGTGAATATAAAAAATATCCAAAATGCAATTTAGAGCTAGGTTACTCTATATGCTTATCTAGGATAATGATTTTGCAATAAATTCAATCCTAGATATTAAAAGCTAGATGACATGTCAAATAGCTTAGCTAAACATAGATTATGAAAACCTAGATAGCTATCAAAATACAACACTCAATCATGTCAACACAACAATCTCTATTTTGTATCTAGAATATATTCTAAGAGCATACAAATAATATAAGAGATGTCAATGATAAATAAAACACTAATTATATATGATAATAGTGAAGAACTTACCAAAGAAAGTGTGTTGACCAAAACCTATGCAATCAAGCATCCTAACTATGCTAGAAAATGCTTAGATGATAATTTGATGCATATGAGAATGGTTTTTGAGTGTTAAAAATGTGTTCTTGATTTGATTTTCTCTCAAATGTCTCTCTTTGAAGTTTAGGGTTCTTAGAGTTAAAGAACATATTTCAGAAAATGAGAAAGTGTGATATTTATAGACATCAAGAACAGGGCATGTGAAAAGACAAGTTTGCCCCTGAAACGCACCCATCGGCGGTTTCAATCGGCGGCCAGACCGCCGATTATAACTGCCGAATTGAACCCGAGAAGAATAGGGGAACAACAGCGGTTTCATTCGGCGGTTGGCGGTTTCGTAACCGCCGAATCAACCCGAGAGATTAAACTGATCAGGTATGAACGGCGGTTTCGAACGGCGGTCGTGGCCGCCGATCGTAACCGTAGAATTACTCCAGACACTTCTGGAAGTAAACAGCGGTTTCATTCGGCGGTTTCATTTGGCGGCCAGGCCGCCAATCATAACCGCCGATCACCAACAAAGGTGAAAACCAAGAAGAAGCCAAGGGCATTCTCCGTAGGCGGTCTTCGCATAAAACCAAGCACAATCTAGTGCATGCGCGGACGTTTCCGAATACTATCGGGAAATGAATTACAAGACACAAATACACACAACAAGATATAACATCAAAGTGCAAGTGTGAAATGTGACATGTGAAGAGTATGCACACAAATGCAAGAAAGCTAAGTGTGTGTGTGCAATCTAAATCTCTTCAAAGAAAACCAAGCACTAGAGATTATACCTTTGGCGTGCTTGTCCCTTGAGGTCTTGAAAGGGCCTTCGAGCTTAAAGTTCAATCACCTAAACTACCCTTACACAATAAACCCCAACACGTGGTTTGTCCACGAAATAAGCCAATGAAAGAATGGGAATCCTTACACAAGAAATGAATATGACCTTCTCAAATGGTCAACCATCATGCTAAGACATGCATACCATCGTGCAAGCACGGATGTTTCCGATCACACAAACGAAAACGAAAACGAATTACTAGACACTATCACACAACCAAATCCAACAAACAGGTGCAAGTGTGAAGTGTGAAGAATACACATATATAAGAATGGAAGCACAAATGCAATATGAATAAAACATGCATTAAGAATTGTGTGTGTGCAACTAATCTCTTCAAGAGATAAGTCAAGTGATTTACCTTTCGCTCTTGCTTTTGAAGTCACCGGGGATGCTTGGAAGCTTGCCATCAAGGATCTAAGCTACCCATTACAAAATCATCCCCAAATGTGGTTTGTCAACAAAATAAGCCAATCAAAGTATGAGGACCTTACAATATCCTCCATCCAGTTACCATCTATTTTCTTAAGACCCTTAATCTTGTTTCTCCTTCTTCTAATAACAATGGAAATGTGAAAATTTTAGTATTTCTATCACCTTCCTTGAGCCAGCAATTTCTTGATTTCTGTTGCCAGAAAATTTCCTCTTGCTCTAGAATGGCACTGTAATCATTCAAAAGGGTTTCTTCAAGATTAGCTAGGAAGAGAGAAGGACTATTGCTGAGGTAGTTTTGAACCCCTTAGATCCTGGCTAGCAGTATTTTCTTGTTGTGGAAAATATTCCCAAACTTCTACTTATTCCAAATCTTAAGGATACCTGTGAGATTGTGAATTCTGTCAGTAACCGAGGCTTCCTGAGAACTCCAATTATTATGATTCAGTTCTTTAAAATCCTTGTGTTTAAGCCACATGGCCTCAAACTTGAAGGGCTTGCGGTTGTGCTCTGGAATATGGATACTATACAGTTGAATGAGAATAGGGCAATGGTTTGACATAACTCTAGGGAGGTGTCTTACAAAACCCTCCCCATATTGGATTCTCTAATCCATCGAGCAAAGTGCTCTATCAAGTCTTTTCCAAATCTCCTCACCAATACCCCTCTTGGTCATCCAAGTGAATTTTGAACCAAAAAATCTCAAATTCACCAAATTATTTCTATCAATCTAGTCACCAAAACCATTATTAGAAAACTTAGTTCTTCCCCCTCTCTTTCAACACTATTAATAATTTTATTAAAGTCTCTAGCCACGAGTGATCGGACCAAAAATGGTATGATTTTGGCCCTCTCTCTTCCTTCTCTTTATGCTTGATTCTCGGGCATTATCCTGTGATTTAATGGTGTAAATTAAGTGTTTTCAGGTATTTATCAAGTTCAGGGGCATTGAGGTAATTTTAGAGAAATAGAGGTAAAAGTGTAAATTCTGAAGAAGGTTTGAAGTTATCGTAAATATGCAAGAGATCAGGGGACCGAATTGTAATTTTCCACGTAAAGCAGAGAAGGGTGCCACGTAGGACAAGTGGAACGCTACGTTTTGAAGGGTGATTAGGCTTCTAATTACACCCCATCCCGTTTCTTTATACACCCCCCCAGTAGCCCACGTCAGAAGCATAAGTGAAATGGTGCACTTTGGATGTGGGTATGGCTTCTAAGCGCACCCTACTTCATTGCTAACTGTATCCCATGCAAGGCAAAATAGAGGCTGCTGCGCACACCTCAGGAATCTGCTGAATGGCCCCCCTTCACCTGTTCATCTCCTTCAACCTCACGAACAGCCATGGCACATAAACCCTAAGCCACCGCCTCAACGACGTCGGAAACTGAGCTATCTCCGGCTGGTTTTCGACCCAAAAGAACGACGACCTCAACAGTTCACCGGTTGCAACAGTCCCAGCGCTCCAATCGACCGGAATTGTCACCTCCAAATCACGCCACCTCTCCACACCTAATGTTGCCATTTGTCCCTCTTTTGTCGCCATTTGGTCATTCGTTGTCGCCATGGCGACAGGGAGTGTGTTTGGGCATCAGATGTGTTGCCAATTGCGTCGCCCCTATGTCGCCATGAACCCAAAACAGCGACATCCACTGTGTCATGCATGATTGGCTGAATTTGGGTGGGCAAATTACAAGAAGACCCCCTAGAGGGGCCAAAATGGCAATATTGCAAAGTCTAGGGGTGTTTTGGTAATTAACCACCCATACCTAATTTGATAATCCTATAAATACATCACTATTTTACAACTCTTGACATTCTTGTGAATCAAGAAACCTCCTTTCTCTACCATTCCTAATCCTACCATTCTCCTCTCCAATAAACACTTAGATTACCTCACCACAAACACTCCTCTCTTTCCATCTTCTCCACCCATTTCCTTTGTCACTTTCCATTTGACTCCACCTATCTAGACATATCCTCAACACCTATTCCTTGCACAAGATTCAAGCAAGGAAGCTCAAGGAATGATCAAGCTTACAAGAGAGACCTAAGGGTGATTTCTCTACATTTTACTTCATTTTCTTGTTTGTAATTATGTGTAATTAAATCCCCATTTTAGGGGATGATTTGAGAGACTTTTTGTACATGAGTATCTATTAAAGCTTTGAATATTATGTTTGCATGATTATAGTTTTATTTACTTTTTAATTAGATCTTGCACTTATGCGATTAAATGAGTATTGACACACTTGTTGATTATAATCTGTTGTAGGATTTATTTGTAATAAAATTGATTGAGTTATTGACACACTTGATTGATTATAGCACATAGTGAATATGATAGGCTTTTGGAGGGGTGATCAACCTCTATTGCCTAGGTCATTCGATCGTCACTAACCGATCCCGCCGTGACCCCCTCTCATTAATCGGTTAGGCATTGTGGTGGGAAGTTGCTTAGGGTTCGTAGTGATGGTCTAAGCTACATTTTCGAATGAAATCGGTCCTTGATTGTGTAGATAGCGCATTAAAGAAGTCTTGTATGAATTGCTCATAGTCCATTAGCTACTCTATCATTTCCTTAGAATTTCTATTAATTGTCTAATCCATTTTCTTATCTAGGTTGTTGTATTGGATTCCTATCTCCATTCATATTCTCTTTACATTTTTGTACATTTAATTTACATGCATTGTTTGGTGGTTTCTCAAACCACACACTATCCATCTAACCATGATTTACTTTATTGCACACTAGTTAGACTAACTTAGATTAGATAGCAAATCGATTAATCTAGCCTAATCCCCGTGGAACGAATCTTAAGCTTACCACTTTACTAGTTTTCAAAACTTAAAGTATATTGTGTAAGAATTCATTTATAAACATCTTTTGATAATTCACAATTAGGTAATGACACGAAAAGGGAGTCATCAATGAGCCACGGTAGAGAAAAGCAATTCCTGATAACATCAAGGTAGTTCCAAAGCACCCTCCTAATAGTAACACACGGGTTAGCATACACCATAGTAAGAATCCAGAAAGAATTTTTATCGTTAACTAAAGTTGTCACACTGTGTCTAGAACTAGCAATCACATGAACCTTTACTGTATTCTCATTTCAAAGTAACCAAATACCCCATGAAAAACCCTCGACATCCACCACAAAATTCTTAGAAAAACCTAGTTTTCCATTGACACTCAAAACCTTTGAGCCACTAATTCTTAGTTCAAGAACCGCCAAAATCTCAAATTGATACATCCCACGTATATTTGCAATGTTCCTAGAGAACACTTTCTTCCCAGCTCCTCTTACGTTCCACACATAGATCATGGAGAAGAAAATGTGAGAGAGATCTCTATTTTGAGATCACTGCCATAGCCTCTTCAAGTTCCAAGGCGACCATATCAAAACTGTCCACTTTCGGACAAAGATTCTTCAAATTATTTGAACAATCCCCTGCCCCATTAATATCAAATGATTTGCCCTCAAAATTACTAACTTCTCTATGGAGTTGTCACAGCACAGCCACGTTGTCTAACACCTCATATTCTAGCTCACAAGAAGTTGGGATGAGACTGAAATTGACTCTATCAAGCCCGAATGTTTTCTTGTAAAAATCAACACCTCTCCAATTTTCTTCTAACGGATCGAACGTTGCTGCCAGTTTATTCCCTTTTTTGGAAAATTTCTTGCTACTCTAGGAAGGAATCCTGGTTGCTAACTTGCTCTGGGAATATTTCTGATTAGAGATCTCTATAAGAACAACTTTTCCTTTGTTCTTGACACATGCCGTAGATTTGTTACTTGCTTGAACACCACCTTCAATCATTGTAACATCCACTTCTTCACTTAATACGTCGAACCTTAAGCCGCTCGTTGTGTTAGCATTAGGAGGATTACTTATATTCAAACTCTTTGGTTTGACACCACTTTTCTCATGGAAGGTTTTACCCACCACATTGCCAGCAGGATCACCCTCGTTTCTTTTAACATTAGAAAGACCATTGCCAGATGGTTTCCTATTAGTAGTATTATTCATTGGAGCACTTGCATTACCACTACAAGTCTAACCATTCCTACCTTTGTAACCTCTATTACCCTTCTTACCATATGATACCAAGAGCCATAGGCCATAAGTAGGCACTTCCTTGTCATTGTTCTCATTAACCTTGTTGCTAGCTTCCGGTTCTTCATGAATTGGAACCGCCAACCCTACCTTGCAAGAATCCTTACTGTGACCATAACGACCACAATTGAAACAAATTGAGCCAAGTTTTTCATACTCCACCCTAATAGACCTCTCTTCAACGTTAAGTGTAGCTACAATGGGTTTGGATATATCAATTTCCACACAAATTTGTGCAAACCTACCTCGAGCTTGATTTAGCGTGACGGGGTCAACTTTGCACATCTGCCCCAGCATTCTTCCTATGTTGCAAAGAAACTCCAAATCCATCCATTCCATAGGAAGTTTGGATAACCTCACATAAATAGGCATGCTCTGGATTTGGTCTTCACCTGGAACAAAATTTGGCATCTATCTCTACACAACTAAGTACTAATTCGCAATGATCCAGGGGCCGCTGGTAAGGACATAATCCAGGTCTTCTTTTACCTAAAAGCAAGCCAAAAAATATCCGTCACCAAGGTTTGTGAGTTGCCACTGCCCTAAGAGAGACCATTTCATCGATAAATTGGTGAGCATAAAACTCAATGTATGGGCACGTCCCATATTATTCAAAATCAAAGCATTTGTCCATGGTTTTTGCAATTATTCTTTCAAATTAGCCGATAATGACATCTTCACACCATTTGGACCCTCTGTTATCAAGATATCATCCCTCTCAATTTTGAGTTTCTTTTTCGAGTTACCGGAACTAGCCCAGGAGCTAAGGCTTGCCATATTCATAAGCTTAGATTTGAAACTGCCCATGGCTTCAATCCTTTTGTTACCGTTTACCTCATCATTACGGTCAAGGCTGTCAGATTCTGCTCTGGCTCGTTTGGCGGTACCATTACTCTTTAAACTTTAGGTCGAATCCACGATCATGTTACTGTTAGGGGGGGTTGAGCCGAGAACACAAAATTCTCAATCGGGGTTTCCATATTCCTTTGGATTAGGGGAGCAAAAGAAAGAAAGACGAAGAAAGCAAAGCGAGATGAAGAAGACAATGTGGTGCGTGAACTGTACTTGCGTCACAGTCCAGATCCAGATACACACCAAGCGCATACAAATTAGCCCCACGTGGTTCATTACATCCAATTTTTGATTGTGAAAAAAAAATTATCGTCAATCTTTCAAAAATAATTGTTTATAATAAAATTAGTTTTCATAATTGCTAGCTAGTAACCAAAAGAGTCCAAAATACCCTTGACACCTTATCACACATCTTCATCTTTCCTATCACTTTCTCTCATTTGTTGAATTTTTCTCACACTTTCTCGATCTCTAAATCTAGCCAAACCAAGTCCAACTCATGAAGTGGTAATAAACAAAATGTAAGTAATATTTGTTCTATTATGACTCAACAACACTTTTGAGCTCGGGATATAAAGTTTATGTGTTAATTTTTCACTAAAATGCATTTCTAGCTTTTGTAACATGATACATTTCATGAGTTTTGATTATATGTTGCGATATTTTATAATTTATGAACATGAATTGTCGATTCCTCAATGAAAGTCTCAATTATCGATTTTTGTCATATTCAATTTTTTGTGACATATGTTGAGTTTATTGTGATATATGTTCAATTTTCTATGATATATATATATATATATATGTGTGTGTGTGTGTGTGTGTGTGTGTGTGTGTGTTCAATTTCCATAATATATGTAACGTACATGTTTTTGCGTCCGCCTCTTCATTTTAGCATGGTCGGTGTTTGAATCACATTGTCCTCTCTTGTGTTGCAATCGACATCGCCAAATACTTCTCTCTCTTTCTCTCTTTGATGGAGTCATGGAGTAGTTGTAATGTTATTTTTTTTATTTTGAGAAATCATAGGGAATTTTTTTATGAGAGGGTATTTTAGTAAGATTGTGTTTGTTATAAACATTATTTATTTATTTATTTATATATGATAGGTAGAAAAGGTTCTGACAAAACTAGAATGTTTATTTTTTAATTTTCCCAAAAGAAACTATGCATTATGTTTATGTAAAAACTGTCTATGAAATTCATTTTTAACCAAGTACAATGTTTTAATTCTTATTAACCATATTGTAAAAATAAAAAAAAATTCAGTCCATAACCACAAATTGTAAATATAACCCTACTTAGTGGTGTAAATATGGGCCAGGCCGGGCCTGGTGGGCCTGGCATGGTCGGCCCGCCAAGGACGGCCCGCCTATGGCGCAAGCCAGGCTAAGCACGACCCCCATGCCTAGCACGTGCCGGGTCTTAAGTTGAGGCCCGTTGTGCCGGCCCAGCCTGGCACACAAGGCCAGTGTGCTAAGCCCAACGATAGGCCCGCCTAAATATATATATATATATTTTTTTTTTCTATCGTTAGACACACATCATTTTTTTTTTTGAATTTTTTGACCGTTGCTGGTGTAAGCAAACGGTCAAAATTTTAAAAAAGGGCAAAAAATTACAATTTGCCCCCTCATGTTTTCTATTTTATATTTTTACCCATATTTCAAATATTTCTATAAATACCCCCACCAATTCCAATTTCCATACACTTTCCCTCAATCTCTCATTCTCTCCATTCTCCAACTCTCCATTACTCTCTCTAATCTCTATTCTCTACACCATTTCATATTTTCATAATTTCAATCTTACTCTCTCTCTCTGCTCTCACACACTCTCTCTCTCTCTATTCTCAAAACTACTAATCTACTATTCTAATACTATATTACTAATCTACTAATCAAGTTCTTCTTCTTCATGAGCTGGTGCAACTTTCGGTGCCGGACTGAATAGCTTCCTTGAAGCTCAATTCGATGGATTTGAAAACAAGGAGGGATTTGATCTGTTGTTATGGTGGAAGACCTTACAACTATAGATATATGGTCCTATCACACCTAGTATGTGACGTACATTGTTTCTTTTGTAAAATCCTTGATTTTTGTTGGTTTGATTCCATTGCAAAACACTCTTTATTTGTAATGGTTAGTTGCTTAGATGGTTCTTGGTGAAAAGAAACTTCAAAGGAGAAAAGCAACTTCTCATGCAAATATCGTCTTCAAGAGGAAATGCTCTTTCTTGGATGCTAAGGTATCAAGATACTTCTTCCCCTTGCAAGGTGTAAGCGCGCACATACACAATTCATATATGTGTGTCCCTGCATCGTTGTGCTACATTTGGTATAAGACACTCACACACTTATTAGTCTTATATTGACAAACGTAGAAGAATTGCATGTTCTATGACTATCTCTAGTAAATAGCATTCTTGTGTGACTTTATGTTTATTTCTTTATGTTTCTTTTGTTTTGGACTTAAACATGATCTCATATGATTCCTTATTGAGTTCTGATCATTTCAGTTACTCACTCATTAGGTTTCAAGTCCAAACTAGGAAATTACGCTACTTTACGTTCTCATACGTTATGTTGTCTTTGTCGTCGTTTACTGAGTCGAATTCTCAACCTTTTATCAAAGTTTCATAGTCGTCCTTCTGCATTAGGGAGTTATGGTTTGTAATCCAAAGATGGATTCGAATTCGAATTCGGAGTTCGAATGCCTGAATACTGCTGAAGAACGCGAGAGGAGCGCAATAGAGGCTTGAAATGGCCAAAGGCCATTTTGTGTGGGAGCCCGTGAGGGGTGCGTGAGGCTCACGGGCCAGCACCGCTTTCTGCCCCGTGAGGCTCACATGCCTCACACGGGGATGGTGATGTGACCTCCTTCGATTGGCCATTGAAACTCTCTCCTTCTCTCTTTTAAATATCTTCCTCATTCCCTTCAAATGTGTGTGCAGAAAAAATTGAAAAAGATAGAGCAGAAAATTTCTTCAAGTTTTTGAGTTTTTGTTTTGATCATATCTCTCTCATTTGAACTCTGAATCAAGTGATTCAAAAGCCAAAAATGTTGGTCTTGAAACGAGGAACAAATCCCAAGCAGTTTCAGAGCCAAATGATGTCGTGATTTTGAGCAGTGAACAGATTTCAGTTCATGGTTCATCATTTGTAGATGAAACATCTTCTTCTCACTTTCTCTTTTGATCATCTCTTTTAATCTTCCTATTTGATAGATGAAATGTGTTAAGAATGATGTTAATTCATATTCTAGGTTTGTTTGATCGATTGATTGTTGAGTTTTATCTTTGTGATCTCATTTGAATATCTTTTAGCTAAACTTGATTCACATGAAATTGATTCTAGAAATAACTTGTATGATGTGCCTCATGATGATTTCTAGGTTTAATTTCATGATCTAAGAACTAGGATTTTTATGAGTGATATTGAATATCCTAATCTTGTTCTTATTGATTCACATGCTTTGATTTCTAGATAACTTTGTGATTGAGTGTTGAATAGCATATTCTAGTTATCTCTTGCATGTTCATAGAGCTTGTATGATCAACTTTCTCTATTTGATTGTGTTTGCATCATTTGCATCACTTAGATCATTTTGCCTTGCAAAAGGTTGAAGTCTCGTTCAAAGTGAGTGAAGCTTTGTTTAGAGCAAGAAGACTTGGCTAGGAAAGTTTTCCGGATAACCAAGCAAGAAGTCTTAGTTAGAATCAAAAGGATCTGGATAACTAAGCAAGAAGTCTTAGCTAGGAGTGTGATACTCCGGATGGTTGAGCTAGAGAAGCTTGACTAGGATCTTTGTGATCTGGATAGCTAAGCAAGAAATTTTCCTAGAGATGTGAGCATCTTGGATAGGAAGTTGCTTCCTAGAAGTGTAGGACACACCTTGGATAGGGAGTAGGCAAAGTGACTCACTTGGCCTTTAGGGTATAGATTAGGAGTTGATAGCTTATGGTGTATATCATGTGTTGATTGCCTTGAGTGTGTATCTCCTTTTCATCATAGTGAATTGCTTGCCGGTGGTTGTGGTATCAACCCATGGATGTTTTCTCTTTGAGGTTTTATCATGTAAAAACAATTGTGTTAAGTTTCGTTTTTATGTTTCTTTATCTTCCATATCTTGTATTGATTGCATCACTTGTATATTGATTTCCGCATATGTTGGTTAAAACAATTCAATTGTTAAGACACATCAAGTGTGCATTTCATTGTTGTATTTGAGAAAAAGAAAAGTGGAAGAATTTGGGCCTTACCTATTCAACACCCCACCCCCTAGGTATATATTGCATTATATTGCTTAAGGGAATTTCATCCTCAAAACATGTATTCAGCATGAGTGGAAGAATTGATGAAGAAAGAAGTTCTTTGTCTCTAGAGATGGTGGAGGTATTGGCATGCATTCGGGATTGGGAGCTTGCTTGAAAGTGGATGCAAAATGAAATGGTAGATGAACAACTTATTCAAAATTTCTGTAATTTATATGTCGATGAGAGTTCTGGCAGTAACCAGATCTAGGACTTCTAGGTTATACATGTACATTAACTTGTAAGTTGTAATACAATTACACTCTTTTTCCCTTACCAAGTTTTTATCCTACTGGGTTTTTCTTGGTAAGGTTTTTAATGAGGCAATCATGTAAATATGTAATACTAAGACTTTGAAATAAATAAATAATTCTTCATTTTATATTTTCATAATTTCATCTATTTTTTTTATTTTCTTTAATCTTTTAGCTTTATTTATTCTTTGAATTATTTTATTAAATAAAATAATAAATCTATCTATTTTCTACATTTTTTTATTAGACTAAAATAATAAATAAGATAGACAAATTACCATTAAAAATACATAAGTAAAATTGTTAAAATAATATTATAAGTGACTGCAATTGAATTAAAATATTTAAATTATAATTTTTTTTTTAAAATTTATAGGCCTACGTGCCAGCACGGCCCATGCCTTCGACATGTGCTGAGCCCCCGTTTTTGTAAACGGGTCGGGCCTAGCACGGCACGGCAACTTGCCATGCCATGCCAGGCCAAGCTAGTTTACAAAAACGGGTCTCAATGGCCCAACACAAATGGGCCGTGCCGGCCCACATTTACAGCACTAACCTTACTACATTTCTTTTTGATGAGTACTCGCACTCCACACTTAACACGTGAGGAGAACCCAGCTCCACTTCAAATCCATACCAAAAAAAATACACACCCCCTAGTGAGCACTTGCACTCCTCACTATGGTCATGTTTGGCATAGTGTATTGTATAGTATTGGATTAGATTATATTTAGAAGTATTGTATTTGACTGTATAATTCTTATACAATCTCGTGTTTGATGTTATTTCGTATTATACTATATTAAGTTATATAATGTTTGGATACAATTTTTCTTTCCCAATATTTTGTTAAATAATAAAATTAATACATTTTTAGAAAAAAAATATATTATAAAGTATATATTTGTTATATTAAATTTTTTAAATAATATTTATTATTTTTATTATAAATTGAATTTTTATGAATTGAAAATTTAAATTATTAAAATAAAAAAAATTAAATAATGATTAAAAATGACTGAAATTAATTCTTTCTAAATATTTTTAATATATTTAAATTAAATAATTATTTATATTTCATGATACAACACAAAGTTTGTTATATTTAACTAATATAAACATTATTCATGATTTAATATTTAATATTTGATATAGAATTTATATTAATAATTTTTTTTTTTTTTATTTATAAAATTATTGGAATCTTGATACAAATTCACGGAGAGCTGATTCAAGATCATGTTCAGGTTTTGAAAGTTGGAGATCAAGCCAGGCGCTCATTTCCGAAATCTTTTTTCTCCATGTGTCTGGAGAGGCATTGTCAAGAGTAAACCAGGGGCCATTAGTAGGTCTTGCCGGCATAGGATGGGGCGGAAGAGGATTATCAGCAGGCTCTTCAACATATGGAATGTTGGAAGATTCATCAGGAGATTCATATGTACGAGTGGAAGGCTGAGGATCAGTCCTGGAAGCCATGAGAGTTTGGCGAAATTCTTCTGCCAATTCTGGTTCTGGTTCTGGGGATAGTTCTGTGTCATCTGAGAACTGTGTGGACTGGAGGGAATGAACATCAGAATCTTCGTCGGAGTGAAAATGACGATGTATTGAAGCATGTAGGACAGGGTCAAATGGATCCAACACAGGTTGTTTCTCCTTCTTCGAAGAAGAAGATGGTGTGGGATCTTGTTTGGACCGGGTTGGTCGGGATCTCAAGGGAGGATATCGTTTGAATAATTCTCCAGTGGATTTGAAGAATTGTGAGTCATCTGGGGGAGGAGGAGAATATGGTGGGGACGTAGAAAAGAGTGAACGAGTATAAGGCTTATGGTAAGAGGAGATAGAAGCAGATTGCAACTTGTCTGTGTTCATTTGCTCAAGTTGAGCCTTGAGCTGTCTGATTTCTCGTTCTTTTTGGTTGAAATCTGGGCCAATGTACCCTTGGTTGATATAGCTATGTAGATCACTGTGCAGCTTGGCAATGCGACCCTGAAGATCAGAGTACAGGGAGCCTTAAACTGTCAACATGTGTCCAAGAGTTTTCTCCAAAGCGCCTATCCGTCGGCTGAACAGGGTACTTCATAGAGGAACACCATGAAAACAGATAAGGACCTTAAGCCAATGGAACCAAAATCCTTTTTTGATGTGCAGGATCCTTTAATTAAAGGCAAGCACAGAGCATACTTGGATCATTACAGTCTACGATTCTCAGATCATTTAGAAAAGAAAGGAAGATTTAGAAAGCCATAGAAAGCAAACACACCGGAAATATATTTATCAGTTGATTTATGAGAGTGAGGAACTGTGTAAGAAGCTGGGAATGTGAGGTTTCAGAGGAAGAAAAAAGGAGAATATCATCCACGTATACGAGAGCGGAGTAAAGGATAGGGTGGAAGATTCTGGTAACGGCCTTTTGGAACAGAGATGGAGCTGTTTTGAGACCGAAGGGTAAAACGTTCCACTGGTATTGGGCATTAGGAAGACAGAAAGCCATTTTGTATCTGTCACAGGGATGTACACCGATTTGCCAGAAAGCACCTTTAAGATCGAATTTAGAGAAGATGGTTGCTTTTGAGAGCTGGGCAAATAATGTATTTGTCCTGGGAACTGGGAATTTGTCATCTCGTAAGAAGAGATTTAATGGCTTGTAGTCAATGACAAGTCTCTTTTTTCCCCGACGTAATTCGGACCTTTTCTCTACATAAAAGGCTTGGCAGGCCCATGGAGAGGAAGTGGGCTCAATGAGGCCTTGTCGAAGTAATGTATCACATTCATCTTGGGCCAATCGTAAGTCAGAGGGAGACATTCCGGAGTGGGTGGCTTTGGTAGGATTGACGTCTTCATTTAGCTTGAAAGGGAGATGGATGAAGAAGTCTGGATTTTTCCACAAAGGAGAGGGATGATGGAAGTCTGAATGGCTGTCTACACAAAACCGTAGCAGTTTCCATTGGATATGCTGGAAAGTTGGGTGTATTTCGGATAGAGGGAAAATCTTTGGGAGAAGAGTGAAAGGTTTAAAATCTCTTTTATAACGGATTCCGTTAGGGAGAATTCTGAGGGCTCCGCACTTGCTGTAGACATCCCATCCAAGAAGGATATCTTTGTCAGGGAGAGGAGTGCCAAGGATTCGGGTCCAATAGGTGAAAGAGGGGAACAGTTTGATACCAATTTTAGACTTTGATATCAGATGAGTAGCAAAAATCCGGCCATCGGTAGCCCTGAAATGGCGGACGAGTGGGGTCCATGCATGGGCTGGAAGGACCTTGGGGTTCATCATGGAGGTGTGAGCACCAGTGTCGAAATAGGCAATAACATTGATAGGCCTGGAGTATTTGGTTTCAAGAATTTGGACGTGGGCTTGTGGTCCAGTTGGTTCAATAGAGGGAAGTGGCTTGGCTACTTGGGCTTGGAAGACATCTGGGGTGTCCTCAACATCTGAGGAATAGTAGTGGTCAGTATCAGGATCTGAATTCGGGACACCAGTGTCATGAATGACGAAGACTGTGTCATCTGAGAACTGTGTGGACTGGAGGGAATGAACATCAGAATCTTCGTCGGAGTGAAAATGACGATGTATTGAAGCATGTAGGACAGGGTCAAATGGATCCAACACAGGTTGTTTCTCCTTCTTCGAAGAAGAAGATGGTGTGGGATCTTGTTCGGACCGGGTTGGTCGGGATCTCAAGGGAGGATATCGTTTGAATAATTCTCCAGTGGATTTGAAGAATTATGAGTCATCTGGGGGAGGAGGAGAATATGGTGGGGACGTAGAAAAGAGTGAACGAGTATAAGGCTTGTGGTAAGAGGAGATAGAAGCAGATTGCAACTTGTCTTTGTTCATTTGCTCAAGTTGAGCCTTGAGCTGTCTGATTTCTCGTTCTTTTTGGTTGAAACCTGGGCCAATGTACCCTTGGTTGATATAGCTATGTAGATCACTGTCCAGCTTGGCAATGCGACCCTGAAGATCAGAGTACATATCTCTGAAGACTTTGTCCATTGACAGGAAACGTTGATCTTGGGTTTTGACGCGGTTGTTGACCTTATCAATCTTTTGATCAATGGAGAAGAGAACTTTGTTTTGAGCTTCTGCATTTTGAGTGTGCCAATTGAGGACTTGTTTTGCTTGAGATGGTTTCTTGAATGTACCATCAGGTTGGACTTCAGAGGTTTGGATATAGGGTTTGGAGTGGAGATTCTTGTCAGAAATAGACCTGGGTTCTAGAGGTGGGAAGTTAGCATCGTATTTGGACGCCATGAAACAAGGAATCGGTTGTGGCATAGGAGTCTGATGCTGGATATCAGGAAGGAGGCCTTCAGATCGAAGGATCTGTAGTGCTCTGTCATAGATGGGCAAAGGCTTGTGTTTGACGGGGTGAAGACCTATCCAAGGTTTGGATGACCTATCAGGTTTTTGTGGTTTGATGGCTGGTTTGCAAGGGATGGAAAAAGCCGAAAGGCATTCTCTGCAATCACAGTTAGGATCACACATTGTAGGGTCAGTATCCCAAATGAAGTGGCCGTTGATTTTGTCAGTGAAGATAGGAGAACCGTCAGCTTCAAAGCTGTGGATAGGGATATCATCTTCAGTGGTGACTGGTTTGATCATAAGAGCTTGGAAGATGGGAGGAGTTGTCGGAGGAATGCTAAAAGAAGCATCGGAGACAGGTTTGAAAGTTGTTAAGATGGAGCCATCCTCTTGTCTTGTGTGGGAGGACTCAGATGCGATGACTGGAGTGGTGTTTTGGAAGGCTTTTTCGTAGTTGGATATCCATTCCAAAGGCATAATTTCAAGAAGTTTTTCTTTAGGAATCTGCTTTGGGATCTGGATGATAGTGGGGATATCGTCTTCTCTTTCTGCCTTGATGAAAAGGGTATCACCGGTATGGCCGGGGATAGGAAGATCAAGGGCATGATCTTGGAGGCGGTAAGCGATCTGGTGGTGGAGTGTAGCCATGAAGGAATCTGGTTGCATATCAGCACCAGTGATCTGAATCTGAACTTTAAGGCAGGTGTGCAGATTTGGATCCTGAAGAGGGATGTTGAAATTCAGGTAGTAAGTCAGGGAGATACTACCAGCATGAAGGGTGGATAAGCAAGTACCAATGACCGCTTGCTCATAGCTTTTGTAGATAGTGTTGAGTAGTGCTATCTTTGCAGTGACTGGAATACCTTTACGCCCATGGAGAGTGAGAATAAGGCGCACAGCACCAATATGAAGGTGAGAGTAGCCTTCATTGATCCAGTGGTTGATCATAGGTTGACCAATCTCAAGATCAACATATTGTTCAGCAGGTGAAGAAGGGATGAGACAGTTATCAAGCCCGGTGGATTGAACGTATTCTTTTACTGGAAGAGGCCTGTGTGAAACAAGGCGAGACATGTGGGAGACCATGGACTTGTGTCGTTTGAAAATATTGTAAGGGTTGAGCAAAGGGACAGAAGTGTCTGTGATCTGGGCATTTTGAGGAATATGAGAATATTCTACCAAATTTTCAATCCTACTAGAAAGAGTACGACGTATGGAAGGAGTAGGGGTGATAGATAAGGAAGAAGATAATCTGGGAGGAGTAAGGTTGGTATTGTTAGCCATAGTGTAGGAAAACCTTTCTAAATGAAGCTGAATTTTTAATATTTTATAAAATTATGTTAATCCTTTATATAATTTTATTCGAAAAAATAATAAAAAAAAAGTTTACCTCCAACTTTAATACAACTTAAACTCTGATCTATGTGTTGGATAATACAATGTCTCATGTATTATAAACAGACCAAGATCCTCTCCTCACCTCACCTCATCCTTACATTTTTCTCACATTTTCAAAGCATGTGATTGGTTGTTAATAAAGTGTAAATCACATCTTAACCATTCATTCATTGCAATGTTTATGTGTCATAAGATTAAATGAGATAAGGATGAGGTTTGGTGAGGAGAGGATCCTTGTCCATTAGAAACACTGTTTTTATTAATTAATGCAAATACAATGTGATTGCTCAAACACATATACTGTAATATGCAATACATTTTAACTATCGTATCAAATACTATATATGGAAACAAACAAGCCCTAATTGTTGTTCGGAGGAATCTCCACACCTTTTTTTTTTTTTATAACACTGTACAATCCAAAATTCAACCAAAATGATTTAACAAGTGAGTTATTCTTATTATACAAATTATGGTAGATAATATGGTGGATTACATGGTAAGGAAAATTTATTTGAGTTAATTTTTTAAACTAATTTTTCAGATCGTTCTATCATCGGTGTTTACAATTTGGAATACCGAAAATGCTTTATATAAATTTTGGGCTTGTTGTAAGTTGTAACGATAAAAGTGGCTCAAACGTGGTAAATTCAGCTCCTATTCTTACACAGTGTGAACTACAACATTAAAATAAAATATTCTGGTTAGAGAATGATTGGAGTTTTCGATTTTGTATCAACTATTTGTCACGTTCTTAAACATCAATGTCCCACTGAGCTAATTATAGCCAAAGGCTCTGTCCTACATCATGTACGTGAATATGATAGCTGTCACAATAAATGAGCTTTTGTGAAGTCATTCGGCCTCTCAATTATATAGGTATGAATCATGAATGTCTGCCAGTCAACTTTTCCACCCTCACTTTATTTTTGCTTGGCCCAACTACTCCCAAGTCTTACTACCCAACAACACATTGATTCAATAATGAAAAATCAAACTCTACCTAAACCTACAAGAAAGTAAAACACAAAGTAATTTAGTAATATGAATCTTTTATTTATTTCCACTTTCGTTTTGATATCAATGATATTTATACTTCTATGTCGATTAGTATTAGACTATTAGTTGAAATTATATGAAGATGGCACATTTGGAGATCATAAACAAAACCTTCCTAAAGTTTAAGAAATGTTGCGTAGACATCTACCGTCCTTAGTTTTCTATTGTACAATCATATCAGCTATAGGTATAAGTAAATAAGGCATGTGCTTAGGGCTAAAAAAATAAAAAATTAAGAACCTCATTTATTTATATATTTTGAAAATATTGTTAAAAAAAAAATTAAAATTACTAATAAAAATATATTGAAAGGCTTTTTTTTTATTTTTTATTTTTATTGCTTTGTTATAGAGAAATGTACCTAAAAAATAGGGATATATTAATAATTATTTATTTAACTAGTAACCATGATTATTGACTATTGAGTATCCATTTTTTAAAATTATTATAATTAACAAAACCTTTAAACTTCGTAATATTTTATTGTTTAAAAATTATCTAAAAAAAAATCAAATTATTCTCATTTATCTATAACAATTCAAGTACAACTACAACTTTCTTTTTGCTATCATTTTTTTTATCTCTTTACAAGTTACATCACTTATATCTCAACTGTTTGCAATATTCTTTAAATCTATAATTATATTATCTCTAAAAGAAATTCTAACATTTAAAAGGTATATAAATTCAAATTTAAGAATTTAATTTTTATAATTTTATGAAAAATCGAGTGTTTAATTTTAATATGATTACATGTTGTTTGTCTTATTATATTATATTACAAGAAGAAAATTTTGAACTGCAATCTTCTAAATTTAGTTAGATATTTCAATTCAGGTTCTATTGTTAATTTTTTAATTTTAATTTTATTATATATATATATATATATAATTGGGGTCAATTTTTTTTTCTCCCTTAGGGCCTCAAAATCTATTGAGCCAACCCTAATCATATCCTAACAGGACTCCAGCCGTTAGTTTTCTACTATTAAATCCTAATAGGACCTGGATCCTCTTCTCATATTTTTCCACACCTTTTCAAATAATTTCAATACTGATGTGTCATGAGATCAATAAAGATGAGGTGAGGGGGGGATCTTTATCCATCATAACAACTGGCGTAATATAGTCCTTTTAAATCAAAATTAAAAAATTGATTTTTTTTTTAAAATTTTAGAATATTTAATTAAAAAAGTCAAGATGGAGATTTATATGCGCAATCTCTTATGAGTGACGGGATTATTTTTTTATTTATTTATTTATTATTTTTTGGAATTGAAGAAAATGAGGTTGGGTGATGTTTGATGATTGTGGTGATTTTTTTCCAATTGGTTGAGGAAGATGAAGAATTTTATTTTTGATGATTTGGAGATGGTGATTGTTAGTTTCAAAGCTTTATGATAAAGTTCTAATAATTAATTAACTTTTGAAGTAAAGTTTCAATAACAAGCATCATGAACAAAGCTTGTTGAATTTGGGTCTTAATTTGCAAAATTCAAAGTACCGTCGCATGGGTGGTTTCAGGGTGGCTCTAGGGGGAGCTACACGAAGTGTGATTGAAACACCTATTCTGGTGGTTGCAAAAGTTTTCAACCGGTCCTCCAATTTAAAGACACAACCACTAGTTTTTATAGTCAGTGTTGTACCGCTATGAAACTGGCCGGTGTGTCACAACCGACCTCTTTGACATTTTACTATTGGGCAAAAATGGCTAGTTTCTCAAATATTCTATAAATACAAGTCTCTAGCTCATCCAAAACACTTCCAATAGTTTAGCTAAGTTTTCAAGCATCCAAATGAAGTATTCCAATTTCCAAGTCTTGTTGAACCAAAATCTTCCATTCATACACATCAAAGGATTAAATGTGCTTAGATTGTCATATCTCCTCTTTAAGAGACCTATTTTCTTGTGCTTCAATTTCTATTCTTCGTATTTGAGTGAAGAATACACTTTGTGAGGGTAAGATTTTTTACTTGAGAGTTTGAGAGACCAAAAGATAGTTGTTCTCTTAGTGTGATTGGTGAAGTGAGTCACCATTGTAACTCTTTGTAATGAAGTTGTAAAGATTGGGCCTAGAGGATCTTGAGTAGTGGAGATTCCTCTAGCTTGGTAAGCTTGGGGATGTGGAGTAGGTTGGTTGGCCGAACTACGTAAAAATTATTGTGCAACATTGATGAAACATCAGGTAGGTTTTATATCATTACTTCCAAAAGTGTTATATTGGTGTAATCTTAACTAACCTTGGAGGTATTTATGCAATATTTAATTTAATAATTTATTTATAAGACAATTTTTGTCTTTTTATACTAATCTTATTTTATTATAAATTATGTATCTAAAAAAAATTATCATATTTAAAAATAATGTAAATCAAATATATTTTATTTTTAAATATTAATTCTTTATTCATATCAATTTAGAAAAGAAAAAAAAAATGAAACTGTGTTGATGCCCATCTATTTTAAAATTATGTATCTATGATTTCCAAATGTTGTTTCAGTATTTAGAGTCGTAAGGTTATAATGTATTATAATATAAAAAGTATAAACCACCTTTCAAAATTATAAAAATTTAAAAATTAAAAGATGACAAATTTAGTGGCTTATTCTCTGGAATTACCATGAAATATTGGTGGTGCCCAAGGAAGGCCGTGCTACCTTGCCTCGTGCTGTGTAAAATGTGCTGATGAATAAGGCAAATAACTAGATGCTTTCAACTTTCAAAATAATTAGTAAGTATCGGCTTCATAAAAATAAAATAAAAGACAAATGTCGAATTCAAATATAAAGAAATAATTATTATAAAAAAAAAAAAAACATATATAAGAATACAGAATCCGTGAATCGTGATCATGCCTGTCTAACATTCTTGTTTGATACTGTTCTTGAGTTGACTGAAACAGTTTTACAATAAAATAATTATTAGTTTTGTTTTTATCTGATTTATAAATTGATAGCTAATCTTGCTTTTGAGTTGATTACAATTTACACCTACGTAGCTGTACCTGCTACCTCTTCTGTTAATTATATTCGAATATTTGAATTTGTCATTAACTTATCAGTTATCCTATTAGTGAGGTTTCTGATAAATCATATAAAACTTTAATAGAGAACGCATCCCCACTAACCCCTTCTCTAATAAATAAATAAATAAATATATATATATATATATATATTTATATAATGACTCCCTCAAATTTGAATTTCTACTAGTACTCGTGAAAATTACTTGCTAAACCTAAAAATTAAATTATAAAAGTAAGGATCGAAAATTGGTATTAAAAATCATAAATATGATGTATACAATTTCAGTGTCATGAAATAATAATATCGTACATAACCACGAAGAGATGAGGTTATTGGTCTAGTGGTATAACTCTCACACTTGCACTAAGAGGTTGTGGGCAGAGACGGACCATAACAGGGGGTAGGGTCTAGAATGGGCTTGAGCCAACCCTGACCTATCTTAAAAAGAAATTAGAATTGAGAAAATTATAGGATAATCCTTACAATTTATTTAATTCTCTATTTGGATTAATTATATAAGCAAATGCCTTGCATGTCATTTCACTTGTTTCTTATTTTATTTATTTATTTATTTCAATTTTTACTCACTCCCACCATTTCAAATAAAAAAGACTTTTTTATTATCCACTCTCTCCCATTCTCTAAATTTGGCTTAAACTCTTTATCTAAAAAAGTTTGGTTCTCAAATTAGATATATTTTAATGAATTATATATTTTTTATTAATTTATTTTATTTTGAAATTTTAGTGTTTATCTAATTTATAGTTTTGTGAATTATATAATTTAAATATTTTATTTTGTTTTGAAATTTTAGGGTTATTATAATTGTTTGTTTATAAAATTTTAGGGTTAAACTAGTTCAAAATTACAAAGTAATGATATAAAAATTGAGTGCAACATCAAATGAAATTACAACTATATAATACATTGTTTAGTAAAAACTTGTTGATGTTGTTTTGGTTTGCATGAGCTAACAAATGAAGAATTTATTTCAATTTTTTTTCTTGAAGTATTACATATCTTCGGGGTTTTTTTGGGGGAGGGGGACTCGAACCCACAACCTCGTGGTGTAGGTGTGAGGAGTATACCACTGGACCAACCTCATCTCCTTTAAATTTATTTCAATTTTACCTTGTCAAAGTTGAGTTAAAACATTTCAAAAAATTATTTGGTACATTATTAGTAGCCTTACACCGAAAATGTATATTTTTAAATGTATACAATATTGTTTCAATTTTACCTTGTTAACTACTAAGTGCATCTTTATTTTTCAATTATTAGATTTCTTCATTTCGTAAAGGCTTATTAAGAAGATTTATTCTAGTCCCCCCTAGCGATGAATCCTGGTTACGTCCCTAGTTGTGGGTTCAAGTCTTTCCTCCTCCCAAAACCCTGAATTTATATAATACTTTCACAAAAATAAATAATACATAACCACATCAAATATTTATATTCATAATTGTAACATAAAAGGTTCATGAGATTTTTAAAGTCTAAATGGTCATCTTATTAGCTAGTTAACAAAACTGTAACCCGAGGAACAAGTAGGGATGGCCATTTTCCCCCAGGACCCCAAAACCCCGCTCCCCCATCCCCATTTCCATTTAGGGGATTTTTTTTTTTTTTTTTTTTGGGGGGGGGAAGGGGGGTGTGTGAGATGGGGGAGCTTTTTAACCCCAAATTCAAATGGGGTTGGGGATGGGGGGACCCGGCCCCATCCCCATTTCCCCATTTCCCCATTTCCCCTACAAATTTCTAGAAATGGGGATGGGGATGGGGATGGGGATGGGGATGGGGATGGGGGTAGGTGCCCCCATCCCTATTTCCCCATTTCCCCTAAATATTATAATATTATAATATTATAATATATTAATATATATATTTATTTATATTTTTATTATTTTTATTATTTATATTTTACTAACTATATATACATCTTTATAATAATATTTTTATTATTTATGTATGAGATGTTATTTTGTATTTGAATTTAATGGATTATGCATTTGTGAGTTTAACGGGGGACACGGGGAAACGGGAATTTTTTTGGGGGGGAAATGGGGATGGGGATGGGGATGGGGGGACCTCCCCCCAAAACTATCCCATCTCCATTTCCCCCAATTGGGGAAATTGGGGGGGGGGGGGGGGGGGGGGGGGTGGTGGTGGTTTAGAAAATGGGGGTGGGGTTGGGGCAACCTACATCCACCCCCATTCCCCCATTGGCCATCCCTAGGAACAAGGTACGAGGTAGGAAGAGACTAGACCGAGCTATAGCCTATCCAAAATTTTGAAATTATATATATATATATATAGAGAGAGAGAGAGAGAGAGAGAGAGAGAGAGAGAGAGAGAGAGATTAATAAGGGATCCCTCATTTTAATTTAATTTCGGTAAGAACCACTATGAAATCACATCGATTTGAATGCATTTTGATCTGATTTTGTTTTTGTTTTTGTTTTTGTTTTTTTGTAGTTGATAAGTTCATTGAAATTTACCTATAAATAAAATTTACGAATTTTTCAAGAACGAAAACTATTTTTCATAAATTTCCTTTATTTTTTCAATTTTCTGATGCCTTCATATTTAAAAAAATCGGTAAAAATAGCTTAAGTACTGAAAAAAAAAAATTAAATTTTATTTATAGATAGATTTCAATGAACTTATCATCCAAAAAAAAAAATTTTCAAATCAAAATTCATTCAAATCGATATGATTTCATGGTGGTCCTTACCAAAATTAAAATAAGAGATCCCATATGAGAGACCTACTCTATGTATGTATGTATGTATATATATATAGTGAGTCTCTCAAAAGGGATTCTATATTTTAATTTCGGTAAGGATCTTGATGAAATCATTTCGATTTTTATGAATTTTATTTGATTTATTTATTTATTATTTTTTTTTATGGATGATAAGTTCATTGAAATCTATCTATAAATAAAATTTGAAAATTTTTCAAGCACTAGAACTATTTATCTCGATTTTGTTAAATATGAAGCCATCGGCAAAAAAAGTTCTAGTGCTTGAAAAATTCTCAAATTTTATTATAGGTAGATTTCAATAAACTTATCATCCACAAAAAAATTCAAATCAAATTCATAAAAATCGATGTGATTTCATCAAAGTCCTTACTAAAATTAAAATAGGGGATCCATTTTGAGAGACTCACTCTATATATATATATATATATATGTGTGTGTGTGTGTGTGTGTGTGTGTGTTATATTATTTCAAAAACCATTATTATATAAAATAAATTAAATTATAAAGTTTATAATTATGGATTTCAATTTCTATTTATCTCAACATCTCATCATAATGACCACCATCCAATGAGGTTTGATGGTTAAAGCTAAATATATAAAGTTTATAATTATGGATTTCAATTTCTATTTAGCTCAACATCTCATCATAATGACCACCATCCAATGAAGTTTGATGGTTAAAGCACTTATTTAGCTTGAGAATGTGACAAAGCGAAAGTGATAGGTTAGTCGAATCCACAATAAAATAATTGCTTCAAAGGAATAGTTTTTATTTTTTATTAATATCAATCAAATTTTACAAATAATTATTCCGACTCTTGCTTAAAAAAAAAAAATTAAACCTGAATCCTCTCGGATTTGAGATCCATTAATTTAACAAATGGTTTCGAGTTTTATATTTAAACCCATTAAGTTAACGGGTCGTATTCAGGTGGGATAATTTTAACATAACTCAAACATGAAACGACACGAATTCATAATAACACGACTCATTGTCAGGTCTAATAATATACGTAAGAATATCACTTGCATCATCAAGTTTGACAATGCTTGACTTCGAGTTACCGCAGCACGAATCACAAGAAAAAACATGTGAGGACAAAAAAAAAACCATGATTTTGACGCATGAAGTAATTCTTGTTGCATATTGGTCACCATCCGTAGTCTAACATTGGAATATATAATTTTCACTAAACAACACTATCTTCCATCCAAAACTCACCACTAGTCCACTACCATCAGCTCCACTCCACCATCCTTGCCATCCATCATTATATACCCAGAACCAGAAGCACATTCTCTTTCTTCAATCTCTCTCTCTCTAGCTAGCTACTTCCCCCAGAAGCGCTTTTGCAAGCACCCTGAACTCCAATATGCCAAGTAAGTTTTTTTTTTTCCCCTTATTGTAATTAACATTCTCTCTTATCACACTTAAAAGCTCTTAATTTTACTCAAAATCTTGATATTAATTTGGTTTATAATGTTCTCTTTCATTAACAACCAATTACAAGCTTTAAAGATTGATCAAGAAATCTGCAGCTTTTAAACCTAGTCGTTCATG
Source organism: Acer yangbiense (assembly GCA_008009225.1). Classification (NCBI taxonomy): domain Eukaryota; kingdom Viridiplantae; phylum Streptophyta; class Magnoliopsida; order Sapindales; family Sapindaceae; genus Acer; species Acer yangbiense. The sequence goes on from CM017763.1 coordinate 24,408,356, forward strand.
AGGAAGGGATTTGAACATTAATTAATTCTTGATCATCGATTTTTCTTTTGCTTTCTTCAAATATTATTATTATTATTCCATTACCTACCAGTCAGCTGTTCTGCATGGACGTACTTATAACTAATTAATAGTATGTTAAGTCATTTATCATATCTAGTACTGCATAACAAATTTATTATATTAACAGTATGTTAAGTCAATTATCATAACAATGTTAAGTTACTTCTAACTAATTAACAGTAATGAATAGTTTTCACTTCAGCGTCTATATAGTTCTGTACAGTAGTATTACCCATTAAGGTGAAGCAACATTCTTCAAATTTGGAAGGTCGTGGGCCATAACAAAAAACTTAAAATAAAAATGCAAATATCAATATAATTGGGGCAAAAATAAGATAATATTTAATTATATTTAAAAATAAAATAATAAAATGGATTTGTCCCCTTCGAGTCCGAGCATTACATCCCCACTAGAAAGATTTCTCCTCACCGTGCATATAGTATTTGAATTTGGAAAATCCCAATAGACTCTTAGTATGTTTGGTGTTATATATATATATATATATAGTCCCGTTCACATCAGTGCGCACTGATGTAAATATATAAGGATATTGAATGTGAGCCACTCATTATGGAGAAGTTTTGACAAGTGCATACAAGCTAAGTCAAAGTATGGAAAATGAGTGACTTACATTCAATGTCTTCATATATTTACATCAGTGTGTACTGACTTGAACATTTATATATATGTTGGCTCTTATTGATGTTAGGATTGTCTCTCCTCATCAGTTCGGTTTTATTTGGGATCATCATATTGAGGATTGATATTCAATATCAATAAGGCCTTCGATACTCTGGATTGATATTCGTAAGGCCTTCGATACTCTAGATTGGTGTTTTGTTCGCAGAGTGCTTAGGCGTTCGGCTTTTCCTCTGTTTTCGTGGATTGGATTGATGACATCCTTAGTTCTTTGAGGCTTTCGGTGTTGATCAACGAGACTTCGAAGGGTTATTTTAGATGCTTTAGAGAGGTTCGTCAGGGGGATCCTCTCTCGCCTCTTTTGTTTTGTATTGCGGAGGAGTTTCTTGGCAGATTGCTTTCTGGGATGGTGGAGTCTTCTCAACTGTTACCGATTTCTTCTCTAAGAAGGTTTGTTGCTCTGACTCATCTGCTTTATGCGGATGACGTTTTGATCTTTTGTACAGGTACGATGAAGAACCTGAGAGGTATCATGCATGCCTTTAGGATTTATGGTAGCATTTCAAGTCAGATGGTTAACTAAAGCAAATCTTCCATCTATTTCAGTTCGTCCGTTTTTTCGTCCCATATTGGGAATTTATAGTCTTTTGTTGGTATACAGATTGGGTAGTTGTCGTTCTCTTACTTGGGGGTTTTTTTATTCAAGGGTAAACCCAAGCAGTCTGTGTTGCAGCAGGTTGCAGATAAGATTCTGTCCAAGTTAGCTAAGTGGAAAGGTAGGGCACTTTCTATAGCTGGCCATGCTACTCTGATTAAATCAATCATCACGGGTTCCTTTGTGCATTCGTTCTTGGTCTATAAGTGGTCGGCTTCATTGTTACGGCAGATTAACTGTAAGATCAACAACTTTCTGTGGACGGGTTCTTGTGAAGAGTCCAAGTTGATCTGGGTTTCTTGGGCCCGTTGTTGTTGGCCTTATTCTCTTGGCGGTTTTTGCTTGAAGGATCTGGGTTTACTTAATGACTCCCTTTTGAAGTAATTCACTTGGATGTTCATGACGTCCTAGGGGTTTGCCTTCTTGTTTTTACGAGAGCGTTATATTCGGCAGCTCGGAAGTCATTAGGGTGGGGGGATGTCACCTCTTCGATTTTGTCTTCTCTTCGGGCTCATTATTCTAAGCTTTTGAAGGATGGTATCTGGCTTATTAGTGAGCATTCTTAATGGGATTTTTGGCGAGTCCTCTCAGGTTAAAAGTTTCTGATTTTATCCAGGATGGCAAATAGGTTCTGGATGTTTGTTTTCGGGCATGTTTTGCGGACCTTTGTTTTCGGATTGATAGGATCGTGAGATTCTCTAGTTTGGGCTCATTCTCGGGATGGTTGGGTTTCATGCAAGGTTGCTTATTCCCTGATTAGAGGTTCTCCTTATGTTCCATGGTGGAGAGATGTGTGGTCTCGATTTATTCCTCCTTCCCATTCTGTTTTGACTTCGCGTCTTTTGCTGAACAGGCTTCACATAGAGGATCATTTCTGCTAGGTGGGGTTTCATTTAGCGTTCAGGTGTTGTGTTTATGGAATTAGTAGTTAGTCAGTTGACTATTTTTTTTCTTCAGTGTCCTATGTCGGCTACTCTTTAGGTGGCAGTTTTCTCTATTTTTTAGCAACAGGTTTCTACTGACTCGTGGCCTTATTTCTTTTCGCAGGCTATGGCGGTTGCTTTTAGTGATCATGTTCGTGTTCGTGTTCTTTTAAAGACGTCTATTCATGCGGTGGTCTGGAGTGTGTGGTTTATTCGTATTCAATGGATTTTTGAGGGCAAGTCTTTTGATTTTATATTTGCTTTGTCCTTGGTTTGGCGTGCGGTTTCTGACGCTAACCAATTGGAGATTGGATGTATGCATAACAATATGGGTGACCTTTTGATTTTTTGACGCTTTCGTATCCGTGGTCGACCGGTCAGAGCTCCGATTATCAAAAGTGTGGCTTGGTCACCTCCTGCTCTAGGTTGGATCATAGTCAACACGGATGGGGCAGCCTTGAATTCTCTAGGTGTAGGGGGTGAGGGTGTTTTCCGTAATTATCGGTCATTTGTTAAGGGTTGCTTTGCTACCCCCCGGTCAAGTGTTTGCCTTTAAGGTTGAGCTTCTTGGGACTTCCACGGCAATAAACTTTTCTTGGAAATTTGGTTGGCATCGGATATGGTTGGAGAGTGATTCTTCCTATGTGGTTCAGTTGCTCTCTTCTCGTTCCAATATTGTTCCTTGGCGTGTGTGGCAAGCTTGGCAGAGGTGCATTTTTCAGATCTCCAATGTGGAGTTTCAGGTGTCACATATTTATATATAGGAAGGGTAACCAAATGTAAATGCTCTTTCCAAGTATGCTTTAGGGTTGGAGGTTGACTGTTAGTGGTTCTCCACCCCTCATTTCTTTTCTTCGCTGGTGGGAAATGACTGCATAGGCCGGAAATCGTTTCGTTTTTCTTGATGTTTTCTTTTGTTTCCTACGTGTCTCTTGTCTGGTGGGTTTTTTTTTTTTTTGGCTGTTATAGTCTTTGTTACTCTTTGTTATTATTATTTTTTTCTTATCTATATAGTTTCAGATACTCCCTAGGGTTTTTCAGCATATGATCGCTTGTAATGTTTTTTCCCTTTAGGTCAGTCCATTTTATAATATATATATATATGAACTTTCAAGTGAAAGATCTCTTAAGGATGTTGATGAAATTACATCGATTTTTATAAATTTTAATGTGAATATTTTTTGGTAGATGATGATTTCATTGAAATCTACCTATGAATAAAATTTGAATAAAATTTGAGAAATTTTCAAATATTAGAACTATATTTTTGTTTTGATTTTTCTTCTATTTCTCCCATTTTTTCGATGCCTTTATATTTAACAAAACTGGTTAAATAGTTCTAGTGTTTGAAAAATTCTCATATTTTATTCATAGGTAGATTTTATTAAACTTATCTTCCACGAAAAAATTAAGATCAAAATTCATAAAAATCAATATGATTTCATCAAAGTTCTTACTGAAATTAAAGTAAAAACCCTGAATTTATGTAATATTTTAAATATATAATAATAATAATAATAATAATAATAATAATAATAATAACAGAAAAGATAATTAAGTAAAAAAGAAAAAGTGCTCTTTTTAATTATTTCTTTTTGCTTTTTCATCATTGTTTCTTTCTTCTGATTTATTCAAAGAAAAAGCACAAAGGGATTGTATCATTCTTTTTTAACTTATCCAAGTCTTCAATAACTGGCATTTTTTCTCTTTTTTTTTTTTTTTTTGATTTTAATCTATCATATTTTATTCATAAGTCAACATCATCTTCCAAGCTTAATTTGGAACTGCCTGAAACTTGAAATTAAAAGATTCATATCATGATAAAGATTAGACATTATCATGGAAGGTTAATATATATTAAAATGTTAATTTACTGTTTTGAAAAATAGTTAAAGTTGATTTAATTTGGATTGTATAATTGTCTCATTGATATATGAAAGAAGAGAATGAAAATATGTAATAAAAAATAATAATAATGAAGGATATATAATATATACGTGATTATTAATTGAGACACCTAAACAGATTATGAGATTATCTTCCATATTCTCAATATTTTAACTTGGCAAATAACGCATGTTTTTCACTTTTTTCTTCTTTCTCATATGTAATATCATTATATTTGTTTAATTCCTTTCCAACTTATAAATAATAAATAAATAAAAATAAATAAATAAAATAAAAAAGTGACCTCGAGATTACTTTTGCAGCAGAAAGTGCATAATTTTTATTTTCTTTTTCTTTTAGTAGTGTATCTGAACCTTCCTTAAATGTAAGCCAAACCTCCCTAAATTTTAATTTGATTGGAATTTGTACTCAAAATTTCTTAAACCGTACAAGAAATCCTTATCGGTTAAGTTCATCATTGATTAGTACCAAGAAACACACTACATAAGTGATGTATTGACGCTCCATATAAAAGAGTACATAACAAGTAGGGATGGCAAGATATATTTAATTGTAAAAAAAAATGAAGAGAGAGAAAGCTAGCAAGAGAGGGTCTCAACTCTCAACTCGTTGGCCATGGCTATGGAAATGGAGGAGAACGTTTTGTTCATGAGAAGCAAAGAGATTTTAGAGAGAATCTTGTGTCTATCTTTGTTGACAATTTGAATTGGAATTTGGTGAAGTGGATTACGAGGTTGAAAGATGATTTGGTGGTTTGATTTAGTGTTGGAAGGATGTAAAAAATATGTTTTTGGGAGTTTTAGAGTTGAAGGGTCGTGCAAGAGGTACCAGAAATGGGTCTCAAATGAGGTAATTATAGTGTGTGAATTTAGAGCACGGAATCCTAGAAAATGTGCTGATGTGGAAGGTGATGGCGCTATTCAGGTGCCCTACGTACCGTGCCTGAACAGTGGCGAGTCACTGTAATTGAACCTAGAGCTTGGGTCGCTATTCAGGCAGTACTTAGAGCGCCTAAACAGTGGCAGGTTACTGGAATGAAAACTTGGGGAATGGGCAAGGTACGAGCGCTGTTTGTAGGGCTCTTTTACAACGCCAAGTCTCTGGAATTTGGGCGTTGTGCAAACAACATCTGGAGGGCGCTTGTACCGTGCCTCCTCTTCTTGTTGTTCTCTAAAATTTCCATTTTGCTCCAAATAATTCCTTTCTTTACTATTATGCCCTTGGAAGCCTAAGAACTTGCACAAGCTTATTTAAACATTAAAATACCGGTTTTACCTAGAAAACGAACACAAACGGTAGGAAAAGGGGTACACCAAGTGTAGAAATGAGTACTATCAATTATCTTATAATCATTTGGGCAAAATATTTTAACAAAGTTTGGGGTAGTATAGCATTATTGTTTTTGAAAAAAAATAGAATGGTGTTAAAATTTGATGCCGTAATGAATCAAAACAAATGTAACATACTTTTAGAATATGTGTTAACATCAGCAATGTACAAAATTGAAGTCCATCCAAAACGATGGTTTCATATATATTTGTTGTGATTTATAAGGTGAAATGGAGGAGAGGCTTCTTGGGTCGGAAGCAAAAGAGAATGGTGATTTAAAATGGAGGGTTTGGAGAGAGTCAAAAAAGCTATGGAGGATTGCATTGCCTGCAATGTTAGCAAGAGTGACTCAATATGGAATGTTTGTGATCACTCAGGGATTTATTGGTCACATTGGAGAAGTGGACCTTGCTGCTTATGCACTCATACAAATCATTGCTATTCGATTTGCAAATGGTATTTTGGTAAGCTTTTATTGTTTTATATCAACAATTCCTTTAATTTTAATCATATGTAGTTAAATAATGAATAAATGATCGAACAATAAGTTAATTGCAGCTTATGATGAGTTCGGTATTATTATTAGTTTAAAAATAATTAATGTTTGTTGTGATGACACGCGAATAATCCATTGTCAAGTGAATCGGGTAAACATATGTTTTTTTTTCTTTCAATAAACCACCCGTGGTACGGCAAAACTAATGTTCAGTTAATTGCATTGAAGTTGGGCATGTCAAGTGCGACTGAGACTCTATGCGGGCAAGCATTTGGGGCAAAGCAATACCATATGCTTGGTATCTACTTGCAGAGATCGTGGATCATAAATATTGGCACTGGAATTATATTGCTCCCAGTATTCGTCTTTGCTGGACCGATTTTTAAATTACTTGGAGAACAAACAGAGATAGCCAACAAATCAGGATACATCTCCCTCTGGTTCATTCCCATTCTTTTCTTCTTTGTGTTTTGCTTGACCATCCAAAAGTACTTACAAGCTCAGCTCAAGAACATAATTGTTGGATGGCTCTCTGCTGTTGCATTTCTTCTTCATGTCTTGTTGTCATGGATTTTTGTCAGCAAACTTGACCTGGGGATTCCTGGTGCAATGGGTTCAATGATCATATCAAGTTGGTTTATTGTATTTGGAGAGTTTGTTTATTTGTTTGGGGGTTGGTGTCCCAACACTTGGACTGGCTTCTCTACATCTGCTTTTGTTGATTTACTTCCTGTCTTGAAGCTCTCAATATCCTCTGGTGTCATGTTGTGGTAAGTTTATTTCTCTTTAAATCTTTACAACACAAAATATTAATTCTCTAATCATGTCGGTCTTGAAAAATGTTTCAGGACCAATGTTACATAACGTTTCTGCATTAATAACTCTCTTCCTCTGTTTTCTTTTTAATTTGTTTGGTGATTTTTATCCTCTCAATAGCTTAGAGTTATGGTACACTGCAATTCTAGTCCTACTGGCAGGATATATGAAAAATGCAACAGTTGAGATTTCAGCCTTCTCCATTTGGTAAGCTTATTATATATATATATATCAATACTAAAAACTAAAAAAATCTGTTTAATTTTAAGTTTTTGACCCAAAAAAATATATGTACTAAATTGAATTCACTTTACAGCCTGAACATCATAGCTTGGCAATTTATGTTGTGCTTTGGATTTCTGGCCGCCTCAAGGTGATGTTTCAACCCCTTTCCAAATCTCAATTACAAATACCTATTGAGTCTTCGGTGAGCAGGCATACCACGTTGTCATGTTTAGGTGGTATATATATATTGGTCTTTCTACTGTAAGCTAGTTCTGATATAAAATATATCAGGACGAAGAATGTAATCCTGATATAAAGTACTGATAACATTGAAGAAACTTTCCTTTGATGTTCATATAATTGACGGTTTTACTTTTTGTTTGTATAGTGTACGTGTTTCTAATGAACTTGGGAGAGGAGATGCCAAGGCTGCAAAATTTTCTATAAAAGTTGCAATAAGTACAACAACTTGCATTGGAATTTTCTTTATGATAATATGTTTGGTGTTAAAACGCCAAATTGCTTACTTGTTTACGAGTGATGAGGAAATAGCAGAAGCTGTCACAAGCCTCTCTCTTCTTCTTTCTTTAACAGTTTTACTCAACGGTTTCCAGGCAGTTCTCTCAGGTATGCAATACTAATTTCTCTTTCTCTAACAAATTAAGTCTTTTTTATCAGTAAATATATACATATACTTTAAAATTAACTTGTAAAAATGATTGATTGTATTTGTAGGGGTGGCTGTTGGTGCTGGTAGGCAGGGTGTGGTTGCATATATTAACATTGCCTGCTATTATTTGATTGGAGTGCCTGTTGGTGTTGTTCTTGCATATGTGGTTGATTACAAAATTAAAGTAAGACTCCCCCTCTTCCATTGGTCAACCTCATCTCGTCTTTTATATTGGAATAAAGGATTTTAATTTAAAAACCCCTTAAACTTCAAAAATCCCACCATTTGCATCGGTCAACATGTGTGAGAAGTTTTTTTTTTTTTTTTTTTCTTTTTTCGAGTGTTGTGAGAGTAGATATTTCAACTGCATATACAGTTCTTAATTTTAGTAAATCCCAACACACCCCTACCTGTTTGGTGTCATATTTTATCATAGAAGTTATACAGGCCATATAATGTGCAAAAACTCTTTTAAGCAAACTTCTTTCATTTCACAGGGTATATGGATTGGAATGCTACTTGGAACTGTAATGCAAGTACTCGTGCTCGCCTATGTTACTTGGAAAACCAATTGGGATGAGCAGGTGAATAAGGCATCGGAGAGACTCAACAAGTGGCTCTTGACACCTTCAAAGGAACCTACAGGCACTAGCACCCAAGAAAGGTTGAATTAATATGGTTGAGTACTATTCAATTCTCATCTCAAATATCTAACTACTGAGTATTGACGACTCTTTTCATATGGATTGTTTTTTTATATTGTTATAGTCAGTTCCGTAACATTACGAATCGATAATTTTGAAATTTTCTTTCAAAGACCGTCCTAATTAAAATGCTATTAATAATTTTTGTTTTAAAAGAATGCTAATTATAAAATTGAAATGAATTAATTTTGTTCATTCATTTTATTAATATTTAATAGACATGTGTTATTAATTTTTGAAATGATAAATTGAGATAGGGAGAGTGTGAAGATTTAAAGAGAGTAGCTAAGTGAAAAACATTTAACGAAAGAAAGAACAGAGATTGTATTTCCATGAAAGCTTTCTTGTAGAGAAAAGCAATTCGTTGAATGAATATTACAAAGCATTTTAGAGCTTTAAATAGCTCTGTAATTACACGTTTAACTGACTTGCGTGAATCACGGAAGCTAGCACATGGGTACACTGATGAGCTGTGCCAGCTCAGCTTCTTTCTAACCAATTCTGAGTTTTCCCGCCAAGACACTAAAGAGAGGAGTAATCAGCTGTTGCGGGTCCACTGGACTAGACTAGCTCAACTTCCTTTTACTGGGAAGGAATAGGATAGCATAGTGGCATACTTCGGCAGTTGAGGCAGGACAGCACAATTTGCTTGAGTATTGTTTTGAGTACTGTTTTGAGTATTTGCTCTGTTAGCTATGCTATTATTCTTAACATAGCAAAAGCCATTTTAAAGTATCAGCCCATTGAAATTCAGTTGGCACATACTGAATTGAAAGGGCACCAGACTGAATTTTCTCCCGTATAAAATGGACATATATTTCAATGTGCTTGGTTCTAGCATGGAATATAGGATTCTGAGCTAAAGAACCAGCACTCTGATTGTCACACCAAATAATTGGCTTGTGATCTAGCCAGTACCGGCCCTGGGCATAGGCCGACGAGGCAGCCGTCTAGGGCCTCCATTTCCCAAGGGCCCCCAAATTCATTTAGTGTGTATTCATGTTATGCTCGAGTAGAGTTTTGTTTTAAAAAAAAAACAACTTGCATGTCAATTATTATTTAAAAGGCCCACCAAAGAAATATTTATATACAGCCCATATGTTTTTGTTGTTAAAAAAAATGCCCATTAAAGAAACAAAATCATTATGCCATTTTTTTTTTAATTTTTTATATACAAAATCATTATACTTACCCTATCATAACATATTAAATTGCAAATTACAATTCATTATATCAGACATTCAAAATTTTTTAGGGTTCTTTACTTCTTTGGCACTTGGTAGCTCTTAGCTCTATTCTTGGCTTTTTACGAAATTGGGAATTAATGGGAAAGTAATTGTTTTTGGATTGGAATTTGGAAGCTCTCTTCTTGAAATCAATCGTAGTTGTTTTAGAAGATAATTTAACACATCTTTTTCCTTTTTCTTCTTCTTTTAATCCGAAAAACCTCTTTTCGTTTTTCTATTTTAAGTTTTGTTAGAATTTTGTGTGTATTATGTATTATAGAACTCGGAGGTAAGAATTCAGGAACCCAACTACCCAATAGAAAAAATTGTTCTTGAATTTTTATGTATGCATTGCTAGAATTGTTCTTGAATTTTGTATGCATTATATTAGAATTTCGTTTTTTCTATTTTAATTTTGTTAGATTTTTGTATGTATTATGTATATGGAACCCGGAAGTCGGGATTTGTGGGCCTCAATTTTGTAGTTCGCCTTGGGCCCCCGAAATCTCAGGACCGGCCCTGGATCTAGCTTAATCCCCAAGTTCAGAAAATAGAGAGTCAAGCCAAAGTACCTCTGTAGCAGGGATATGAATCCTTTAATCAAATGACTCAAATTAAAGGGATATAATCATTTTTCTCCCCTGACCTTTACCCTATTAGAAAGGTAAGGACAGGGTTTATCCATATTAACCTTTAATCCCCCTAAAATGGAAAGAATGGAAAATGAACCCATTCTGTCACATTTTCCATCCAAAATAACGTTGACCATTACAATAAAACGGGTAATATTGTAAAAGCAATAAATAATTCAACAAATAAAAAATTAAAAACAAAAAAAAAAAATCTGGAAACCACCACACCACGTCACCACCATCATCTCTCAACCTAAATTCATCTCTTCACCAACATCATCATCAACTACCACCACCACCACCACTAAAAGCATTAACACGGATGGGGCTACTTTTGGTAGTCCTGGTCTTGCTGGTTGTGCAGGAGTTTTTCGCACATGTAGGGGTTTCGTTAAAGGTTATTTTTCTATTCCTCTTGGTGTTTGCTTTGTTTTTTAGGCTAAATTGGCCGCTGCCATCCACACTATTGATTATGCTTGGACTTTTGGCTAGCGTTAGTTATGGTTGGAGAGCAATTCGACTTTTGTAATGGATATCCTTCGTTTTAGGTCTCGTAAGGTTCCTTGGCGTTGGCGCCCCGCTTGGGATAGGTGTTTAAGCTTAATCTCTCAAATGGACTTTGCTAACACTCATATTTATCGGGAAGGTAACCAAGTTACAGATAGTTTAGCTTCCAGGAGCCTCAGTATCGTCTCTCCTACGTGGTGGTGGACCGCTCCAAAATTTTGCAATTTCTTTATTTTCAATGATTTTTGTAATAGACCCCCTTTTAGGTTCTGTTGATCTATTTTCTTCTTTTGTTTTCTTTTCTCTTTTGTTCTCTTTCTTTTTTCTTTAATAAAATGTTGGGATGGAGTTGATTCCGATCCCCAACAGCCTTATAAAAAAAATAGTTATAATGACCATGAAAATAGGAGATAAAATCAATTCATTTTAATATTTTAATTTCCTATTATTTCATTAATTGTTACCTAATCTAGTGTGTATTATATATGAATAATGCTAGGCTTCCCAAATTCTTCCCAAATGTATGTAGCATGTGAGGTGTCAACATCTTGTAAATCATGAGATTATGTGATGAATGATGTGATGTTAACACCTCACGTTCTACAAACATTGTGGAAAGAATTTGGAAAAAAAAAATTGGGAAGCCTAGCATTACTCATTATATAATATATATATATATATATATTAGATTTTACTAGAACAAACTAAGTAAATATTGAACTCTTATGGCGACTACCTTTATTATTTATTTTGTTAGGTTCAATATTAATCTGATTTTGATAAATTTACTTTATTAGTTTATTATTTAAATTTTCTTCAAAATTATTATAAGTTAATTTTGTTTGACATGAATATTATAAAATTAAGTTACAAGTATGTAAATAATTGTGACTTAAATATATCAATGGTATAATAATATTTTAATTAAGCTATTGAAATTTATATTTTATAAGCTGGGAACTATTAAAATATTTTTTTTTTCAGTTATGCATACTGTTAAGAACAGACATAAATTTTACAACAAAATAAAAGATGTTTTCTCATACACTCTTTGATTATGTAATTGAAATGGAAATTAAGAAGAAAATTAAATTGATTTGGTTGTAAATAATTTTCTCGATATAAAATAGACATGTTAACACCAAACGGTATCACATTTTATTGAAAGGTATGAGGTGCGAGATTCCGCACCTTTTCTTGTACAGGATTCCTATTGACCTACAATATTAGTTTTGTCTTGGCCCCCTTAAAGCTAAAATCTTGACTTAGCCTCTAGACTAAAGTGATGTATTTCGGAAAAACTAGGGACTAAAGTTATAATTAATATAAGTATATAACAAAGACATTTAAATTTAATATAAGTATATAACAAAGACATTTAAATATGGTGACCTTTCATAAAAAAAAAGTAGGGGCTTTAGTGAAATTCCCTTTATAAAGAAATCAAGTATGCCACATCATTTGGATACCAAATTTTAGTAAATTACCATTATTGTTTTGTATACAAAGGGAATGCTTTTGAAATTATCTCAAATGATTAATAATAAATAAATAAAAGGACAAAGGTTGAGTGTCGGTGGAAAAGAATGATAAAGAGGGAAAGAAAAGCAAAAAGAAAAAAGGAAAAAAAAAAAAAGTAGTCTTGTGCTTTTGGATTGATTCGATCTCCACATCCGACAATAATTCAGTGGAATTAAATCAAACAATGAATTTTTATTCAAAATAAAAGCATGGATTAATAATATTATTATTAATAATAAAAGCATGGATATTAAAATCACAGTTTCATGGATTCAATAAAAATATCTTGAATATGCTCAATGTGTGATATCCTTGATGAAAGCATCAAGACTTTTGCAATTGCAACCTGAAAAATGTCTTCCACTTGTTTTGCTCTTTTAATCAACTCTTCCCTCTCACTACCTTTAGTGTCCATAAATGTGTGTATAGTATTGGCAATTTCTTGTCTTGTGATCACCAAATGTTCACCTCTTATATCCTTGTTTAATCTCCATCCAATCTTCCACAACCTGCTTACTGACTGTGAATTGGTCCCCAAAGATAGGAAAAGCAAGCATTGGAACACCTACAAAAGCAGCTTCAAGAGTGGAATTCCACCCACAATGTGTCAAAAACCCCCCAATAGAAGAATGGCTCAACACTTTCAATTGGTCACACCAAGGCACTGCCAATCCCAAATCATTTAAGACCACTTGAAGGCGACAAGTATCATCGCGCCCCACCCATAAGCATCGAACACCACTGATTTTCACTCCAGCAACTATTTCATCCAATTGAGCACTTGAAAATTTAACAAGACTTCCCATAGAGACAAACAAAACACAGTTTGTAGGTTGAGAATTTAGCCATTCTATATAGTAACGAGGGTCTTGGTCGTGATCACTATTTATTGAAGATTTGCATGGAAGTTCAGATTTGTAAGGTATTAAAGGACCAACTGTATAGGTACGAATGCTAAAATTTGTTTTTATAACATCCAAAACTTGTGATTCTAGCTCATAGACTGAAGGAAGCAAAAAATATTGTGCTTTGGATACTGGCAATTTAAAACCTCGGCCATCTATGGAGTATTGTTTGTTATAAATAAAACTCGGGATATCAACTACACGTATCGAAGAAATTCCTGGGATGAAATCTATAATATCTTCTGCATGCTCTGAATCTCAGGTTTTCTTGAAACTAAGAGGTTGCAGAGATTCAACATGGGATTAATGTGTCCTCTACGAGGAAATTAATGGCATTGCCACTATGTGGCATGCACACATTATTATTGTTGGTATCCATTTGTATCAATTTTGACATTGTAGTACCTGTAAATACAGCTCCGCGTGTTTTCTTGTATCAAGCAATTGAGTGAAGAAACACTATATATAGACTATATAGTGTCATGTGAAGAGACAAATTTTAAAAAATTGTTAAAATTTTAATAGAAAAATGAAATATATATATATACTATATACAGAATCAAATATATTTATTATGTGATTTGAGTGAAAAATATTAAATGTCTCATTTATTAAAAAAAAAAAAAAACTAGAAAAAATATTCAAAAAAAAAACTAGAAAAATAAATAATAAAATATGGGTTAAAATAGAAAATTTTGAAAATTAAGGAATATAATACAAAAATTAAAATAAAAACAAATTTGCTAGAAAAAAATCTGTTGTGCCAGCTCATCTATCTTGATGGACGGTGGAGATCCATTGTGATGGACGGTTGGAGATTCAATGTTTTTTAGAAAAGGTTTTGTTTTGTTTTTTGTTTTTTTGCCATTTTTTTTATATATTTTTAAAAAAATTTTGTATATTGATTTCATTTAGTGAATTAATTTTTTTTTTTGAAAGATAATGAATTAATATTATTAATTTTTTAAAAGAAATAATATTATTAAAAAATGCCACGTGTCCCCAAAAATATTACAACATGACTAAAAGTACGGTTTGCCACCCTTGGACAAGTTAACTGTTGACTAACTGAGGGACAATTTTGAATTTTTGATATATTTACAAAAAGATAAGGATCAAAAGCCATAATACATATAAGTCGAGTTAAAAAATAATGTTCCGTTAAAATATAGGGACCAAACTATAATTTTCCTTTTATTTTTGTTTAATAAGCAAATAGTAATAGCTAACCAAAATCGAAAAACATTGATCAGATGTTTTCATTTTTTGGTTTCCATTAAACTCAGAAACAAATAAATTAATAATATCAGGATGAAAAATATGAATCACAGAAAAAGTTTTGACAAATACATACATTTTGAGTCAAAGTATATAAATCTAATGGTTCACATTCTTCGTCTTGATATATTTTATATTAAGACGAATTGACAATAGAAAAATTTTATACATATATATAATTAATGAGGAAATAGCACTAGCCACAAAAACTGAAAACATAATTTGATGTTTTCATTTTTATTGTTTGCATTAAACTCACGAGGTACTCACGAGGTCCACAGTTAAATACTTAAATTGATAATGGTTACATTTTTAAATAAAAATAATTATTTATTTTACTTGAATATAAAATCAAATTTTAAATTTTAGATAAACATATATAGTTCTATACTTCCATTCACAATAATATATATATATATATATATATCACAAGATTTTTTCTTAAAATGAATAAAAATATATTTTTAATTTAAATTATCTTAAAATGAATAAAAATATATTTTTAATTTAAATTATTTTTTAATATATATATATATATAACTAAAAATAATATTGGTTTTTCATTAAACTTTTACAATATATTGAAAAATATGTTTTCAAAACAATTTCATTATACACATATTATAACATTTAAGTTTTTGTTTTTTTTTTTGTTTTTTTTGTTTTTTTTAAGAATAATGATTTCAATTACTGCTAGGATGTGTTTTAAAAATTTGAAAACATAAACTCAATTTATCTTTTAAAGAAAATCTAAAACAGAAAATATTACCTAATTTTTAAGGTTTTTCTTTCTAGTGAGGCGATATTTGCACCCCTAAAAAATTGTATATGCACCCCTTTTGTATGTACACCCCATTAAATTTTTAAAAAAATATTATAGTTTGTAAACACACCCCACATATTACCAATATATCCTTTCTTTTGACTTTTGAATAAATACTATAAATTAATATTTTTCAAAATAATTAAAATAAATTAAAGGGAAAAGTTCATTTTTAACCATTTGAAACATTGAGTAATCGTTTATAACCTACTTTCAAATTTTAATTGTTTATAACCTAATTTTTGTGCTATTACCGTAATACCCCTATATAAAAGGGGCCATCTAAAAAAAAAACCCCTTCCCTTTACTCTCTTCTCTCCTCCATGACATCTCTTCTTCTCCTCTTTCCTTCTTTCTCTTCTTCTTCCATTTTCAATATCAAAAATTGTACAATTTTCCTATTATTTTTTATATTATAATTTTTTAATTTGAATAAAAGATTTTTTTTTTTTTTTTTTTTTTTTGAAACAGCAATCTTTATTAAGGAGGGACAAAAATCCCAAAAACAAGAAATTATAGGCCAGAGAGACCAAACACAAACAAAAAGCACACCCGCCCAGCAAAGAAAAAAGAAAAGCAAGAAACATAAAGCACCACAAAAAGCAAAACTGCACCATGATCAAAAACCAAAAATCTAGCACAACACAAGCATTTATCTAATAACTCATGATTTAGAATTAAAAAACTCATAATAACCGGATAAAATCTTAGTGATCAATTAATGTTTGCTGCGCTTTATTGTTTGTTCTTCAAACAAAAAAAAAATGTTTGGATCTATACAATCTCTGATACATGTTGGACGGTGATGATCACTGATTTCCAAATTTTGCTTTATTTTCGGTTAAAAATGATTGATAGAGTCTGAACATATATATAAATATATGTATATGTATATTTGAAATAGTCTAAATATTGTTTTTGAAATTTGGAATTTTTATAAAAAAAAATCTGAATTTTGTTGTTAATCTAGTTTTTTTTTTGTTTTTTGTTTTTTTGTTTTTTGTTTTCTTTTTAAATTTGGATTTTGATCGATTGTTATTTTTTTGAAATAAATTTTGATCAATTGTTTTTGTTTGAAGAGATTTGGAAATTTCCAGATCTCTTCAAAACTTGAAATAAAAAATTGAAATAAAAAAGGTAATGAATTAATTTTATATGAAAATACTTATGGGATTTTTAATTTTTGAAGAGATGAAGAGATGAAGAAGAAGAAGTCAAAGACTGGAAAAGAAGAAAAAAAAAAGAGCAGGAAAGAAGAAAGAAGAGAGGTCATGGAAGAGAAGAAGAGCAAAGGGAAAAAATTAAAAAATTAATTGGTTGGGGTATTTTTGTAATTTTGGCTAGGGATTGAAAGAATTTATTGCAAAATGGTTATAAACAATTAAAATATGAAACAAGGCTAAAAACAATCTTTCCATAATCTATTCGGCTAAATTTAGCAATTTTCTCTAAATTAAATTAAAAGTATGGAAGGAGATGTGGCACCTTCCAAACATGGAAGGAATAGCCACTCTTTTTGTTTTGTTCTGTTTTATTTAATTTTTATTCTAATTTTGTTTTTAAAATTAAATTCAACGGTTTTCAATTTTAAAAATTTTATAATAGATATTTAATATTCGTAATTTTATACAATAACTATTTAGTTTTTTTTTTTAATTAATAAATAATTAATATCTTGATCAAAGATATTATAAATCTTTGTTAATTTTTTCAAATTATTTAAATATTTTAATAACATATAAAAAGCTTTTACAATACTGTTGCCAAAGGAACAAGAAGACAAGGATGAAGGCAAATACTGTTGCCAGAACAGCAAGCTCTCTAATGCCCTCTTTGAATGGGATGAATAATGTCACACAAAAGATCACCATCAATATTGTAGCTAATAGTTATTGATACGAATGGAGGTTTTTTTTTTTTTTTTTTTTTTTTTTTTGAAAGAAATACAAATGGAGTTTTTTTTTTAAAGAAATACCAATGGAGTTGAGATTCGAAGAACCAATTTCATGGCCAACGGTAAGAGGAAATCTTTTACTGCATATTCAAAAGTGAGAATTGATACGAAGGTTATGAATTATGATTGAGCACGAGGAAGAATCCAGGGAGAATCTTATATGGAAAGTATTTTATTAAATATTTCAAAATATTAGATATTATATTGAAAGATTTAATTTTTTAAAATTCTTTTTACAATGTTACTTAAGGATAATGTTGAAATTTTGAAAAATACTAATTATGATGTGTACATACGGTTTTAGAAGGGTGTAAATATTGCCACTCTTCTTTCTATCGTTCAAGAAGGCCGCTTTGAAAGGGATTTAATATATAATTAATTGTCATGCACAACGTGGTATCAAAAAACAAAGAATACTTGTTAAAAAAAAAATTAATAATAATAATAATCATACTTAATACATGCATGATTATAAAGATAGGAAATTTTGATGTAAAAAGTAAAATGGTGGCTCAGAAGTCAGAAGAAAATGACTGGGACATAACATCATCATTATTTAATATTTGATCTTTTTTCACGCAGGAGCCGGGACAAAGTTGGACAGTTAATTTTTTTTTTTTTTTTGGTTATAGTACTTTCCACTTGTTATGCATCATATCGGTCAACAGAGGTGTAACTCAGTTAGTAAATGGACGACGCTTGGGGTTTAGGTAAAAGATTCACAGGTCAATGACTCGAGTCCTATCAATGACGAAAGGTTTAAAAAAAATATCTAGTTCCGAATTAATAGATATTATATAAAAAAAAAAAAATTATGCAGCATATCTCAGATATTATGGATATGGATTGTGTTGTGGACTTGTGGTCCTTGTGCATATCGCAAAGGGTATCCCTTTTTTTTTATTATTTAGAGCATCTTCAATGCTAATGTGGGTTGTAAAAAAATTAGATGACATATAAAATAAATAACCACTTTGTTAAAAAATTCATCTCCGATGCAACCTCTCTAATACAACTTCAAGCTGAGGTAGCAACTTTCTTTTTAAGAGGATGTCAACATGACTCTCTGATTTCAGAGGGTCTGCTGGACAACCATCTTGTTGGCCCAATGATATAGGAGATATATTGTTCATTTCGATTTGGGCTTATGTAGACATTATATTGGGCTTGAGATTGGGCTTGTGAGATGTCTATATATTATAGTCTATAGCCTTTGTAAATGGTTGTTGAATATTTGGTTATTTTCTGATATTGGAATTGAAGAGCAGAGCTCTCTTCTTCTTGTTACCATAGATTTGGCTTGAATATAAAGACTTCCTACGTCAAGTGGTATCAGAGCCACGGCGTTCCGATGGCTGTCACCGGCTACAGAGGAAGGCGAACACTCTTTGACGAAGATCAAGGGTGCTATCGGACAAGTAGTGGCAATCGTGAAAAGCGCTTCGGGAGGGGTTGTGTCCAGACCTCGGCGGCAGTTGATGGTGGCCGGAGTTTTCCTCCGACACCACTGTTTAGCGGCCCAAGCGACGGAGAACACGGATCTCGAAGGTGGAGTGCCCACCAACGGTCCCGTTCACAACCATCTATTCACAGGAGTCCCTTGGATACAATTGTTTGTGATAGTATGCATTTTCCGAGCCTGTGAATGATTATTGTGCTAAAAAAAATTACAAGACCATTCCCAAGCACAAGCCTACTTTGCCTAAAGGTCAATCCACAACCCTCGTTGATATGATGCAATTTGTGTCCGATTGGTTTGATTGTGAGGAAAATGAAAATACCTTTTGTGATGAATTAGGAGATAGAGTTGCTGATTGTGATAATAGTGTTCAAGAAAAGCTTGTGGATTGCTTTGATGTGGTTAAAAATGAGGAGGAAAATGATAAACTTGAGTTTTCAATTTCTGAAGTGTATCGGGTGAAGTGTATGGCCTTGCCTGTGAGTAAGAAAGAAGAGCAAGCGGAGGACTTGGGAGGATACTTGTCTTGCCTCTTTGTGTTGATTGAAGATATAGCTATTGTAAAAAGTGGACCACACATGGAGAAAAGGCAAGCTTATGCTATAACCAGGCATGTCAAGTTTGCCCATCAAAGAAAGGCGGTGCAAAGAAATTGAAGGCTCTTGGAGATGCAAGTTCTGTCATTCGTAAGTCTTCAACTTCGTCTCCAACAATTGACCCTAGCTTGGAAAATGAGGATCAAACATTTGGCCAAATTGTTGGTACATTATGCATGGGATTTGAGAATGTCAAGACCAAAGGGGCAAGGCGACGCCAATGGAAAATAGCTTGGGCATTTTTTGCACTCCGTTGGACGATCGTTTTGGCGCCACTTTGGATTTGGGACGAGCTACGAAGAAAATTTTCGGTTGGGGTCTACCACTCCCACAAGCCAAATATGGGACTTCGCTCCATTGTCGTTCAATTAGTTCATTTCCACGTGCTTCAACCGAACTCGAGATCGAGTTCTTTTCAAAGAAAGGGTGACTGATGTAAGAGATATATTGTTCATTTCGGTTTGGGCTTATGTAGACATTATATTGGGCTTGTGAGATGTCTAATATTATAGTCTATAGCCTTTGTAAATGGTTGTTGAATATTTGGTTATTTTTTTGATATTGGAATTGAAGAGCAGAGCTCTTTTCTTCTTGTTGCCATGGATTTGGTTTGAATCTAAAGACTTCCTACGCCACCCAGTCAGCAACCACTCTTGTTTTCTACTTTATTTTATTCAACGATTCTAAAGTATATTTAAGGAGACCAATAATAAATTGATATGTTATTAAAAACGTGTATTTTACAAGTGAAGCATTTGAGACCACTTTTTCATTTAAATGTCTATCAAGTTTAGTTACATGCCACATATGAAGCAATTAGCTTGATAATGTTGACATATTACCATTTTTTCCAAATGCAAGCCACATTATCATTGGAGATGTTATTATTTTGTAATTGCATAACGACTCTATAAATCCAGCTCGAGTGGTAGACAGTGAATCCAGCTCCATCTATAAGGAGGGACCACTTCAAAATTTTAATAGAAAAATGAAAATAACAAAAAAAATGTTGGGATAAATTTGGTTCCTATCTAATTGAGAAACATCAATTTTATACCCGTCAATTTATTTTTATCAAATTGATCTTTATATATATATATCAAATGACTCTTTGGGAATTTGAGAGAGTCTTTTAGAAGGGTTCTTCTTTTTTCACTCCTCAAATTGCCACGTAGTTAAGCAAATAGACATTTGAAGAGTGAAAATAGAAAAGTTTTTTTTTAGTGATACTCATAGTTTTTAACTATTATTTTTAAAAACAAATCCTGAGACAGGGGGCCATGTCTCCATAAGTTCTTGATAGAAGAGGAGAGAGCTCTATTTATAGAGACCGTTATCTACTTCAATTACAATCATCTATATCTTCCTCAACTAGAAATTTCAATATACAAATGGACACCAACAATTTTCAAGCTGCAGCAAAAGGCAATAATAATGCATGTCACATTATGGCAATGCCTTATCCTGCTAGAGGGCACATCAATCCCATGCTCAATCTCTGCAAACTCTTAGTTTCAAGAAATTCTGAGATTCTCATTACATTTGTTGTCACTGAAGAGTGGCTTGGCTTGATGGGTTCTGATGTATATACCAAAAACATAAGCTTTGCCACTATACCAGGCAATATTATTCCTTCAGAGAAAAATCAACTCGATGATGGAATTACCTTCGTTACAGCTGTTATGACCAAATTGGAAGCTCCGTTCGAGCGAATTCTTGATCGGCTTTGCCCACCTGTGACTTCCATCATAACTGATGCTTTACTTCTATGGGCTGTCGATACCGGAAATCGCAGAAATATTCCTGTTGCTGCACTTTGGATTTCTTCTGCATCGACATTTTCCATCTGCTATCATTGCCATCTCTTTAAAGAAAAACAGTTTCCACTTGATTTGGAAGGTGAGTATATACAGTCTTTTTATTTTTTCTTTTTAATCTTCTAATGTGTACTTATTATTATTATTTTTTATGGTGAATATGTAGAGCATGCAGATGATATTATAGATTTCATACCAGGAATTTCTTCGATACGTGTAGCTGATATTCCGAGTTTTTTTCATAACAAACAATACTCCCTAGATGGCCGAGGTTTTAAATTGCCAGTATCCAAAGCCCAATATTTCCTGTCTACTTCTGTCTATGAGCTAGAATCACAAGTCTTCAACGTTTTTAAATCAAAATTTAACATTCCTGTCTACTCAGTTGGTCCTTTAATACCTTATAAATCTGAACTTAATTGTGAATCCTCAACAATTAGTTGTCACGAAGATCCTCACTATATTAAATGGCTAAATTCTAAGCCTACAAGTTCTGTCTTGTATGTCTCCATGGGAAGTCTTTTTAAGGTTTCAAGTGCTCAATTGGACGAACTGGTAGCTGGAGTGAAAATGAGCGGTGTTCGATGCTTATGGGTGGGGCGTGACGAGACTTGTCGTCTTCAAGAGGGCTTCAGGAATGATCTGGGATTGGTGGTGCCTTGGTGTGACCAATTGAGAGTGTTGAGTCATTCTTCAGTTGGAGGATTTTTGACACATTGTGGGTGGGGTTCCGTTCTTGAAGCTGCCTTTGTAGGTGTTCCAATGCTTGCTCTTCCAATAATGGTGGACCACTTCACAATCAGTAAGCAGATTGTGGAAGATTGGAAGATTGGATGGAGATTAAACAAGGATATAAGAGGTGAACATTTGGTCACAGGAGAAGAAATTGCAAAGGCTATACACACATTTATGGATATTAACAGTAGTGAGAGGGAAGAGTTGATTAAAAGAGCAAAACAAGTTGAAGATATTTTTCAGGGTGCAACAGCAAAAGGTGGATCATCTGACACTAATATCGATGCTTTCGTCAAGGATATCACACAAGGCCAAGCTCATTGAGCATATTCAAGATATTTTGAAGGCTTTAATTTCTATGCTTTTATTTTGAATTTGGAACTTTAGAAATAAATTTATAAATAAAGAGATTGAGTTCAATGTTTGATCTCCTCACCTAATTACATTCACTACAAGAAAATTGACCTACTGTTAATATTGAATTTGTGACAATTTCTTCACTTCTGAGGTCTTAATTGTGAAATATTAAAAGCCAATGATCCACTGTTAGTTGTCAGGTAACTAAAGAATCTTTAGGTTTTGCAAGAAAAACCTATATACATGAAGACATGAAGAGAAAAAAAAAATAGTGAGAACAAATTAAAGTCACCAAAATAAAACCAAGGAAAAATGCAACAATATTAGCAAAACTTAGCACAAGTATAAAATAAATTCTATAAGTTTGATATCCAAGTATAAAACTTATTGGAATTGTTAATCTATACATCTTCATATAAAGTTCTTCATGATAATGTTTAATATATCCATCTTCATATAAAGTCCTTCATAATGTCAATCTATTCATCTAGCCAAATATCAAATGTCTTATTGAGTGTTTGAACTATTTTCTGTGAACTACTTGACAAATTATAGAATAACAGTTTGGTTGCATCAAACAATTGGCTGTTCTATAAGAATCATTTTATCAAATAGTTAGTATGCATATAAACTAATATTGACATATACTGTGAAAATTTAAGAACAAAAAACTATAAATCATAAAATAATAATAATGAGTTCCTTAAAAAATTTGAAAACAAATTAAAGTTAAAAAAACATCACTAAACAGATATATATAATTCTATGTAAAAAAAAAATACCTTAGTCGAAGACACTTT
The DNA here is from genome assembly GCA_008009225.1 of Acer yangbiense. Taxonomy (NCBI): domain Eukaryota; kingdom Viridiplantae; phylum Streptophyta; class Magnoliopsida; order Sapindales; family Sapindaceae; genus Acer; species Acer yangbiense. The sequence goes on from CM017763.1 coordinate 24,431,392, forward strand.
CAATAAATGAAACTCGAATTTGAGATTCTAACCCTGGTCCGAAAACGTTTTTGTACATAACCTAGCTTCGATAATTTTCTCCTCTATGCGGGAGCGTTTTTGGCTAGATATCAGCCCTTCTTGTTCTTCTTTTCCTCTGTAATGGTTTACTTCTCTATCAAAAAAAGATTCCGACCTTGAAAAATAAGTACCATAAAACAAACCCTAAAAAAATGAAATCAAGAGAAAGAGAAGCTTAAGAGTTTTCTTTCAACTTTGCATCAAACAATTGGTTGTTCCACAAGAATTATTTTATCAAACAGTTAGTGTGCACATAAAATAATGCCAACAGTGATACAATCAAAATTTGTGACAAAGAAATGTTTCACTATAGGTCACTTTTTTTTTTTAGTGATTTGAAAATTTATTTTATTTTGGTTGTAGCCATTTGACAATTACATTTTATAAAATTAGGAGTGGCTATTAGCACTCGTCATACTTGATTAGTATGACTTCGGCAGGTTGATCGATACCTAATTCTAGTTTAGATATGATCAATTTCGAAAAAGTATATAAACAATAATATTAGGTTGCATATTTGTATCATATGAAATGTATATGACATCAGGTAAAAAATAAGTTTATATGAATGGTATATAAGACGTATATAGATCAATCAAGCTCATATTAAACAAACAATTCATACAAATCACATTATTACCGAAGAAGTAATAAAGAAATATCATGCCTATCACTCATGTAATATGTCACACAAACAAATCCTAGTCTATAGAAATATAGTTATTCTAATGTTACATGTCATCTTCCTTAGCTTCAGTCTCGATGTGGACATGTATGACTTGATTATCTTCATGATCTTCAAAGTCTTTATATAACCAACAGTCAACGTAGAATCTGAACTAACATTTTGGAGACATGCATCAATATGTCTGGGTGTATACGTCTAACCCACTTATATTGTGTTATATGATGTACCTTTTTGAGTTAGGATTCTCTCCTTAACCTTGTCTTTCTACATTTTCTCATGTGATTAAATATTTATATCATATGGCATGATTTAATTGGGTTAAACATATAAATCAAATACACCGAAGATGTACATGTGTGGGGGCTAGGGTGGGCTCCTTAAAATAAATTAAAAAAATTAAAATCGTATAAAAAAAAAGTAATTAAAGAATTAATGTTATTTTCTATTTAAAGTAGAATAAATAATTTTTCTTTTCTTTTTCATCTTTTTATAATAACAATTCTTTCTCATCATTCTTCAAATTTACTCAAATTTGACTAAATCTCTTTATCAGCATCCAACAATTAATCTTCAAATTATATATGTTTGGGTGAATATTATAACTTTAAATGGGTTACTATAATTTTTAGTTAATGATATTTTAGAAGTAATCCAATTTTAAATTAATAAAGAATGATATTGTTATATGAATTTCATTAAATTCAGAACATTATATTAGTATATTTTGAATATAATAATATAAGAACATTGTACATTTAAATTATTATTTTTTTCAGCAATGAAAATTATTAGAACATCATTTCGCATTAAGATGGAAAATGAATTCTTAACAAACTTCATGCATGTCTACATTGAAAGAGAGATTATTGTTGTCATTAATAAAAAAAATAAAAAAATTCGTAGGATACAATTTAATTAGTGTTCATATTTGCATTTTTGTTTCTCTTATGATTTGTTTTGACTTTTTAAAAATAAAATAAAATCCGATTATGTATTTATTCAGAATGTGTATTTTACGGGAATGTTTAATTATATCCTTCTAACCAAGTGATGTTAATGTTCAGTAAAAAAAAAAAAATTCTAACCTACCCTGATTTTCAATCTTGGTTACGTCATTGAAACACACTTAAACATTTCTCAACATTTTAACACTTAAACTTCTCGAACATGTTTAGACGTGTATGACTTGATATCTTCATGATTTCATCTAACCAACATTCAACGTAGAATCTGAACTTACATTTTGGAGACACGCAATACGTCTAGGTATGGATGTCCAATGTATCCACTTATATTGTGTCATATGGTATATATACATTTTTCATATGATTGATTATTTATGCCACATTACATGATTTGATTGGGCTAAACATATAGATCACGAAACATTTCTCAACATTTTAATACTTAGGGGTCATTTGTTTTTTTCACTTAATTAATGGGTCTGAATTGAACTCATTAAGTTGTTTTTCTTTTATGTTTTTTTTAAAAAAAAAAAAAAAAGTGGTGAGACAACTTAAAAATATCAACAACAACAACAACATAATAATAATAATAATAATAATAATAATAATAATAAATCCTGATTTTTAACTTAATTCCAAATTACTGTATTACAATTAAAATATTATCTTCCAAGTCTATCCTCCCAAAGAAGATACATTCCAACGTTATCCTAATTTGATTTGGTGCATAATTCTTTATTTTAATATATTTTTTATTTTAAATGGGTTTTAGAAAGGAAAAAAAAAAAAAAAAAAAAACCAATCACTTCTCATAAAGATTGTGCATCCAATCACTTATCATAAAGACTGTGCATATAATTCAAGAATCCATTTCAAAAAAAAAAAAAAAAAAAAAACCAATAATCTTTTTTTTATTTGGTTTCCGGGGGCATATGTTCTAGGAAACGAAAAAAAAAAGGTTTCTTCAATTATATATAACTGAAACATGGTTCAAAACAACTTTTATTTTGACAATAAATTGAACTTGAACTTTGTTTGCAAAACATGTAAAATCTTATAAAGAATTGTGCATGTTAAATTACTTCATTTATTTTCAGACAATTTTATTTTTTAAGAACAAACATGTTGGCGGTACATTCAGATATGAGAAAATATATATAAATATATATATATATATATATACAATTTTTCTATTATCAGTTCGAACTGATAAAAGATATATCAGTTCCTTATATGTGGGTCATTGGATTTAAATACTTTGACTTGGTTGCATGCACTTGTCAAAGAATCTTTTAAATCCAATGGCCCACATGCAAGGAACTGATATATCTTTTTTCAGTTTGAACTGATAATAGAAAGACTATATATATGTATATATATAACATGTTCAGATTTCAGTCCTTATTCGGTTTTCAGGAAAAAAAAAAAAAATTACACTTAAAACTTATCTGGGAATTGACGAAAATCTTATATTCTTTTATAGGGAACCTATTTTTGTCGCCTCCCCTGCCCAGTTAAGCCCGAGAAAAAGAGCACTAAATAGAGAGGAGTGTCGGTGGACCCAAATTTGTATGATAACGTAAAGAAGAACAATGGTAGACATCCAACCATTTTTGTCTAACTTTTTGTCCAACCCCTGATGTGTCAGTTGGTGAGTGGATATATGGATAAATCATTATTAATGTGCATCCACTCACCAACTGACACATCAGGAGTTGGACAAAAAGGTTGAATGTGTAACATTATCCCGTAAAGAAGGGTGGACCCAAATCTGCAAAACGAGGTAATAAACATGTCCATATCACTATCAACATATATAAATAAATCCAGAACGAGACAGAAAAACATATATAATCCGCCTTTTGCGCTATTGCTCAGATTTCGGTCCTTATTCGGTTTTAAGGAAAAAAAAAAAAATCACACTTAAAACTTATCTGGGAATTGACGAAAATCTTACACTCTTTTATAGGGAACCTATTTTTGCCGCCTCCCCTGCCCAGTTAAGCCTGAGAAAAAGAGCAATAAATAGAGAGGAGGAGTGTCGGTGGACCCAAATTTGTATGATAACGTAAAGAAGGGTGGACCCAAATCTGCAAAACGAGGTAATAAACATGTCCATATCACTATCAGCATATATAAATAAATCCACAACGAGACAGAAAAACATATATAATCCGCCTTTTGCGCTATTGCTCACTGAAAAATATCTTCAATATATAATCCACCCTTTGCGCTATTGCTCAGAAAAATATTGACATTATATATATATATAAATATTCAAATTGATATTAAATGAAAATAAGCTAGGAAATTAGTTGTTAGATTGTATTATAAATAAAATAAAAAAAGTAGGCTATTTATAAAGGGACAACACTTGGGTGTTGATGGGTCAGTACCCAAGGTACTAACTAACCCAATGGTTGGTTGCCACGTAACCCAAAACAATGAGAAAAATGTAAAAAGTGAAAGAGTTTTGGCCACGTGGCAACACCCCATTGGGTGGTCAGTATACTTGGGTACTGACCAGTCAGTACCCAAGCATTTTCCTTTATAAAGATTAGATTTTTAATGTAAAACATTTATTGCTGTCCACATGTCAAACATAGAGTGTGTTGAGAGAGTAAATTTAACACTCCTTATATATATATACCTTTGATAAAATTGCATAGAATCTAAATAATTTTGATTTGATTTGATTTTTTGTATGCATCATAAGAAAATTAAAATACACATTTAGTAAAAATTTGGAAATTTTTTGGATTTGCGAACTATTTTTTCTTATATTTCCCTATTTTAAAATGTTTTATCTTCAAAAAAATCGAAAAAAATTAGTTTTTGCACCCGAGATTTTTTAATTTTTTTTCCATAAATGTATTTAAATATTTTCACCATCCATACAAAAAAATCAAATCAAGAGTCAATATATGTGGAATTGGTCCAAAATATCATCTTTTTAAAGTGAATTGGTGAGAATGTCACTGGTTTAATAAGTTAAGTTTAAAAGGCACCTATTATGGTGAACTACCAAAATTGCCCTTAGTTAAACATTTATGTTATTCTCTTTGAGTTGTTCTCTGCAACATAAACGAAGGCTTGAAATACTCAGTTACTCTCTCTCTACAAATAAAAGTTCAAGTTCTTGCCCCGACTTTCTTCTTAAGTAAAATAAGGTAATATTTCTTGAACTTGCTTCTTTTAAGTTGTTCACATTTTAGTATGTAAACTTGAAGCCATTTTGAAAATGATTTCGTGCCTTTTTGAAATATTTTCGTGCCTTTTTACAATGTCATCGTGCCTTTTGAAGTTGTTATCAAGCCTTTTTGAAAAACATTTCGTGCCTTTTTGAAATATTTTCGTGCCTTTTAACACTGTCATCGTGCCTTTAGACTTTTCCAAAAAGGCTCGATAACTTTTCCAAAAGGCTCGATAACTTTTAACACTGTCATCGTGCTTTTTGAAATTGTTATCGAGCCTTTTTGGAAAAGTCTCGATAACTTTTCCAAAAGGCTCGATAACCTTTGTAAAATGCTCGATAACTTTTCCAAAAGGCTCGATAACTTTTAACACTATCATCGTGCCTTTTGAAATTGTTATCGAGCCTTTTTGGAAAAGTCTCGATAACTTTTCCAAAAGGCTCGATAACTTTTCCAAAGGCTCGATAACCTTTCTAAAAGGCTCGATTGAGTTTCAAATTTATTCGTGCCTTTTAACAATGTCATCGTGCCTTTTGTAGTTATTATCGAGCCTTTTTGACAAAAATATTTCGAGCCTTTTTGAAAAAAGTTTCGAGCCTTTTGGTTGATTTCGAGCCTTCTTCAAAAAATATCCGTGCCTTTCTGAACAAAGTTTCGAGCCTTTTAACAAAATATTCGTGCCTTTTCGAAATTGATTTCGAGCCTTTTTGACAAAAATATTTCGAGCTTTTTTGAAAAAAAATTCGAGCCTTTTTCAAAAAATATTCGAGGCTTTTCATGTAATATTTGAAGACATTGTGTAATCATGGGTTTTTGTTAATGGTTTGTGATTATTAATTTGACAGCCTCATGAATCGGGTTAGAATAGTAATATCTTACAACGGTCGATGGGACCAGTTACCCGACGGAAGTCAGAGGTTTGTTGGATCCGATAACCGGGGAATGTACGTGTCAAACAATATGACTTACGAAGAATTGGTGACGATCGTGCATACTATTGTGAACTATGATGTAAACAAATACAATGTTGAGTTGTCATCAATATCACTCGTTCCTGGCAGTACGTGTCGCACATTGATAAGGAATGACGATGATGTCCAATTTATGCTAGGGGAAGATCGAGTGATCCCTCAAGTATGTGTCAGTCTAACTGAGCGGACAGCTGGAGATGTAGTAGGGAATGATATTCCTCCTCCTGAAAATACCCAACAGTTTGGATCCTTTAGCGGTAGCAACCAAGTGTTCACCCAAGGGGGTCCCAGCGAAGGTGTGGGAAACATGTGTGGTGTCCCACAAGTTGCGGTCGACCATGCACATGCAGCTGAAATTCAATTGGGTGATGTAGGTGATGTGTTTGGCAGTCGAATTGAGCAGTACAATGAGCAATACGATGTGCAGTACAATGAGCAGTACGATGTGCAGTATAATGAGCAGTACAATGAGCAGTACGATGCACAGGACAATGAACAGTACGATGCGCAGTACAATCAACAGAGCAATTACCCGAACCATGAACAGGTTGATACTAAGGCAAATAATGAACATGTTCATGATCTCCAAAATGTAGATGAAGAGCCTGCACAAATGCAAACAAGCGGTAGACGTGTACAAGGAGTTAGTTGCACTGCACCAAATATGCCTGGGACTTCCGAGGTCCGTTGTAATATGACATCATCTGAGTCTGTTAATGCGAGAACTTGGGTTATTCCAGAAGCAGATTCATACTTGTTTGGTATTGGTACAAGCAGCACCTTGGCAGCGCAAGAACAGAGAACCATGATTTATAAAGGTCAATTTTTTCCGAGTAAAAAGGATTTGAAGAGGCTAGTTGGCCATTTTGCGATACGGCAGAACTTTGAATGGAAGGTGAAAAGGTCTAATAAGACAACTTTACATTTGGTTTGCATCATTGACGACTGTACGTGGAAATTAAGAGCGGTGAGGAGAGAAGAAGGTACTTACTTTCAAGTCAGAAGTTTTGTCAACGAATACAGCTGTCCCTTGGAGGAGATTCACCGTCGCCACCGACAAGCTGGTGCAGTCATAATCGGAGAAGTCGTTGCCCCTAGACTTCAACAAACCGATGGTCGTCTCATGCGTCCGAAGGATATAATCGCCGATATGAAAATAATGTATGGCATCCAAATCATGTATAGTAAGGCACATGATGCCTTGCAATATGCATTGTCATTAACCTATGGAACGCATGAAGAAAGTTTCCAACTGCTCCCATCTTTTGCGTATGTTCTCGAACAGCAAAATCCGGGCACAATCACGGACTTACAGTGCGATGACCATGGTAAATTCCTCTACTTTTTCATGTCATTAGGGTCCTCAATTAGAGGTTTTCGGAGGTGTATGCGTCCTGTTATTGCAGTAGATGGTACCCATTTGAAGGGAAGATTCGGGGGTACAATGTTTGTGGCAACTGCACAAGATGGAAACGAACAGGTGTATCCAATTGCTTTTGGGTACGGTGACTCAGAGAACAACCTTTCATGGGAGTGGTTTTTAGAATGCTTGAGGGGTGCCCTTGGTCATATAGATGATCTGGTTTTCATTTCCGATCGCCATCCAAGCATTGAAGCAGGGATTTCTAAAGCGTTCCCTTATGCAACCCATACCGTTTGTGTCTGGCATTTTGGTGAAAATATGAAGAAGCGATTCCACAGAAAGGATGTTGCCCAGATAATGGATTACGCTGCTAGGTCGTACATTGAAATCCAGTATGATCGGCACATGGAGGAGTTACGTAAGCTGCACCAGGGTGCATACGATTATGCCATTGATGCCGGTCCACAGAAGTGGTCCCGCGTTCACTGTCCCCAAAGAAGGTACAGGTTGATGACCACAAATGTTGCAGAGTGCATAAACTCATGCCTAAAATTCGCTCGGCAACTGCCACTAATGACACTGGCAGAGTTCATTCGGAATATGCTACAGAAGTGGTTTCATGATCGTCATGCAAATGCACAGTCCATGCGTCATCGATTAACCGACGCAGCACATCTTTTGATCCTCAAATGTGTCAAGAAGTGCGGTTATATGATCGTAAATCCAGTTGACTGGAACATATTCTCCGTCAGACACAAGGGAAAACAGTGGACGGTTGACTTAGCCCGTAAGACATGCACATGCAACAAATTCCAAATGGACTTTTTACCATGTAAACACGCACTTGCAGCGGCAAGGTACATTACAATTTACAGTTAACGGTTTATATTATCCAAACGTGAGTCTCACCCTTTTCATTGTTGCAGGGAGCGAAATTTGGATTTTACATCTCTGTGTGCGGACTACTACAAGAGGGAGACACTTATTGATGCATACTCAGTTCCTATTATGCCTGTTGGCCATCCTGCTTCATGGGTTGTGCCATCCGACATCGCATCACGGGTGGTTTTAAATCCAAAGGCGAAGAGGCAATCAGGTCGACCGATGGAGGGTCGACATGCCTCGTCTTCGGAGAGGACAACCACACAGTCGTGTAGAAGGTGTGGACAACCAGGACATAACAGCAGGAGGTGTTCCAACCCACCTATGGTTAATGAAGGTCCCAGCACAATTGTCCCAGAGGAATACCGCCGCAAGTGCAGTATCTGTCATAAAATTGGACACAACAAACAAACATGCCCTGAGAAAGATTGTACCGTGGAATGAATGGAGCCTTACTTACAAGAGGAAGACGAATTGCCACCCTTCTACAGGTGAATCAAGTGAGGAACATACCGAATCGTCCAACTCCATGAAGTTGGTTTGAAACCGGTGGAACCAAGTCACATTGACACCAACTGGGTGGTGCAGATCCACATCACGTCTGCATAATTGGAAACAAATTTAACATAATACTTACTTGTACCTGTGGACGAAAAAACTATAAACAGATTGTAATTTTTTAGATTATACTTACAATTCCCCTGTCATGCTCCTCTTGTAGGCTAGGTACGCCTCCAACTGGTCAGGATCTACCAATTCGTGTGGCATCCATTCATGTGCTGGCTGCGGATGCGGCATCGTCCGTGGCCTCTTCGGTTCACAGGGGTTTGTGTATGGGCTCCGCTCCATCCAACCTCGACGTCGAATCCGGTCTCCACGCCTCAGGGGTGGTGGACTCCGGTCCAAATCAGGGTGATCGGTGTGGTGTGAGGAGGAACTCATTCCCTGTTGATCACCTGAAATCGACCGGTGGGGTGTCAAATGACAGACCGGAGGTCGGCTGGAGGGGTCGGTTGCACTCGGGTCGACCGAAGGTCTATGCTCGTAGGAGGAACCTCGTACGCTGGGATTGACTGGACGATCGCGCTGCGATGTGGCGTCAGGGGTGACCTCCTGGAAATGTATAGGTGTGAGCTCCTGAGAGTGAACAGGATCATCTAACAGCTGTGATGAGCGGGCTGTGGTGATGTCCTCAGGCAGTACCTGCTCCTGGGAGTGAACAGGATCATCCAGCAGCTGTGATGAGCGGACTGTGGTGATGTCCTCAGGCAGTACCTGCTCCAAGACTGCTAGCTCTATATCACTTGCTGTCTGTGTACCACCGCGCACCTCCTCTCGTGCTGTCACATCATGACCCTGCGGATCTGAGACTGTGTCTGTGGTATGTGGCTGCCCATGGCTGGTCCCTCGGTCTGTCCACCCTGTACCTGTGGGAGTAAATGCTCCGTCATGGTCATCAAATGGTTGGTCATCGAATGGTGGACCATCCATACGGTGCTGCGACGTCGGACCCTGTTGGGCCCAGATCAAATCCAGCAACTCCTGATGCTGCGTAGCTCTTTTCTCTTCAGTCGTACGGAAAGCCTCCATGACATCCTCCCGTAATTTTCGAACAGCATCCATCACCTCTGCCAATTTATGCTCCCAAGCCTGAAAGGAATTCGGACTCTGTCAGTACTAAAACTATTAAGTCAATTGAAATTAAATCATGTGGTCCTAAAAATGCTTACGTACCTGTGGACACTCTCCGACGCCTCCCCGTGAATGACCTTGAGGTCCAGGCTGTCTGTCCAAATTGAATCGTACTCGCCTACGCCTCACGGGAGTAGGACTGCCAGCCTCCGGTTCTGAATCACGTCTGGCTGTAGATTGTCTGGGCAAAGTCACGCGTACCCGCCTAGACCTCGTGGGACTCCCACGGCCATTGCCGACATCCGGGTCTAAGTCCTCCGTATGACTGGGTCTAGAGTACGAAGGATCCATATCACTAGGTCCGTAAGAATCCTCCGTATGACTGGGTTCGCCAGTCCTATGTAGTTCCGGATCCGGGAGGCCTCCAGATAAATCTACAGCATAGTGATCATACAGAGTGGGTCCCTGATCTATGCCTTCATAATACCGTTGACCCATCTCAACAGCTGTCGCCACCAATTTAGACCGCGCAGACATCTGCAATTGGAGTTACATCATTGTAATTATACACATACTAAAAATTATAAACATTAACAACAACAATATTTACAGTTTCAGAGAAAATCTCATCCAGCTTTTTCCCTCGCGGTCGCTTAGTCAACTTCCATTTCAGAATACGTGGAGGGGGTAGGTCGGGGTTAACCCTGCGGATCCCACATTTTTGAATGCCAAGGGAGGGGATAACCTCAAAAGCAAATACCTGCGTAATAGACAAGTACGATCACAAGTAAATACATCAGTCATATAAAAAATTCTCAATTAAAGTACAGATGCAAATTGTAAATGCTAACCAATAGTGCGTGCGCTAGACCGTATATGTTGTAGGACTCGATGGTGTCAACGCCCTGTCCTGCCTGTCGTGCTGCCTGCCGTGGACTATCCAAAGCATGCATGTAACCATAAATAGACCGCCTATACACGTATGCGCCCCACGGGAACGCATCAAAAGTGTCCAAGTCCTCGACTACTCGAAACTGCCATGCTGGAACTTTAAATCTCTCGTCCACCCCCATCAGTATCCAGTTCAGCAAAAACAATAATGACAGCTTCACTGCATCGTACTGCGAATGGAAAACACCAATCCGAAGCACCGCTCTCAGCTCTTGAAACTCGATGACTCGACGCTGGAAGTACCGGTCGTGTATGCCATTCTGTACCACCATATCATAACTCGCTGTGTCAGGAATCACTCCGAACTTCAATCCGGTGATTAGACAAAACTCAACCTTCGAGAACCGGACCGTATGGTTCCCTAACAGAAATCGCATCTCATCTCTCGGCCCGTTGTGATGCACCTCATGTAAAAGTAACCGATGGACAATGCCGCCAGAAAAATTAATCTCACGATGCATCCGGAGGAAATGACCGAAACATGACTCAGTAAACCGACGTCGGTCTTCGATCCTCAGATTTTCAGGTACTCTTTCAAGTGCATTGTCGATATCTCTAAGGGCATCAAAATGGTCATGCCGAATAATTTTTCCATTGAACCATTCTCCCACCGGGGTTTTAAGGAAATCATTCGGATTCGCCATCTGCATATTGACGGAAAAAAAGCAAATAAGTTACTGAAAAGGCTTGAAAACTGACGGTAAAATTCAAAATTGCACGATAACAGTGCAAAAAGGCACGATAAAATTCAAAAAGGCTCGATAACACTACAAAAAGGCACGATAACATAAAGGTTCAAAAAGGCTCGATAAAAGTATAAAAAGGCACGATAACATCAATGTTCAAAAAGGCTCAATAACATATCAAAAAGGCTCGATAACAGTTCAAAAAGGCTCGATAACAGTAACAAAAGGCATGATAACATATAGGTTCTAAAAGGCTCGACAAAAGTTTCTAAAAGGCTCGATAACTTTTCAAAAGGCTCGATAACAGTAACAAAAGGCACGATAACATATAGGTTCTAAAAGGCTCGATTTTGTTTCAAAAGGCTCGATAAAAGTTTCTTCTAAAAGGCTCGATAACTTTTCTAAAAGGCTCGATAACCTTTCTAAAAGGCTCGACAAAAGTTTCTTCTAAAAGGCTCGATAACTTTTCAAAAGGCTCGATAACCTTTCTAAAAGGCTCGACAAAAGTTTCTCTAAAAGGCTCGATAACTTTTCAAAAGGCTCGATAACTTTTCTAAAAGGCTCGATAACCTTTCTAAAAGGCTCGACAAAAGTTTCTTCTAAAAGGCTCGATAACTTTTCAAAAGGCTCGATAACTTTTCTAAAAAGGCTCGATAACCTTTCTAAAAGGTTCTAAAAGGCTCGATAACCTTTCTAAAAGGCTCGATAAGACTGCAAAAAGGCTCGATTCAGTTTCAAAAACTCTTGGAAACCCAGAACTTCATCGTTTTCACTACCAAAAGGCTCGAAATTTTTTCCTAAACTAAAACCCTAACCTAAACTCATCAAACAAACATAATGGACAACAAATGCGTGAGAGATAAAGACATACCGTGGTCGGTATTGACTTCGCCGGTAGGTCGGTACTGTAGCTCCGTCGACGGTGGTTGGTCGTCACAATTTGGTCGACTGTTGCGCCGTCGAGGTTTTCTCTCAGAGCTTTTCTTCCAAAGTTTCAAAACAAAGAAACAGACAACAAAGGGGTATTTTCGTCTGGTCCCATTAAATGGTGCCTTTTAAACTTAACTTATTAACTTAGTGCCTATTCCCCAAAAACCACCCCAAAAGGTGCTATTTAATTTTTGAACCCGTCAATATATTCCATACAATTTCATCAAAGATGCTTAAAGTGTGCATTGTAAAAAGTCCTCATTGGAGAATTAATATATATATATAGTCCTTCTACTGTCAGTTCCCTGATATAAAATATATTAAGGCGAATAATGTGGACCATAGATTATGGAGAAGTTTTGACAAATGCATACACTTTGAGTCAAAGTATGTAAATCTAACAGTCCACATTCTTCGTCCAAATATATTTTATATCAGGACGAACTGACAATAGAAAAATTGTATATATATATATATATATATGTTCTATTGGTTGTTGATATTAGTTATCATTAGTGATTATCCTATGCTAACTATGGCTAGGAAAATAAGCTAATTGGCTCTTGATGAAGTAATTAGCTACAAAAATATGCATCAAAAATTCAGCCAAAAGAGAGAATTTAGATTATAAAAAAGGCGGAAAAAAAAAAGAGAGAATACTGGAAGATTTTTTTTTATATATATATAATTTTTTGTTTTTTTAAAGTATGTAAGTTGTATCTAATATTCTAATTTTTATCTTATGAAGATTTTTTCTATCTTTAATTGTAACTTTTTCCGTTATAAAAAAATAAAAGAGAGTGGCATATGTGGAGAGATTTTTTCAATATTAATTGATTCTGTTAAGATAATCTCTTATTTACTGAAATGCCACTCATTTAACAGTAATATTAGAGAAAGTTAAAGAAGTGTGACGGAATGACCATTAGTGTCACAATATTCGTCTAAAATGATCATTTTGAAATGAATTCCCCATCTAATAGCCATTTTGATAAAGTCCAACCAAATGAGTGGTCATTGGAGTAATTATCCCTCAAAGATATCACACTAGGTCAAGTCCATTGAGTTTTAATATATCTTTATGTGAAATCGGATACAATTGTTTTAATTTCCATGCTTTTGTTTTGAGTTTAGAACTTTATATATATATATATATATAGTCAGAATCAGATCAGAAATTGGATAGATGGAAAGAGCTCTTTTTTTATATAGCACTGTTTTCAAGGCCATTTGTGGAAATGTCACCAAGTTATTAAGTCTTGTAAAAATAGCACCAATTATTGTGCTCTTCCAAATTTGCCCCTAATATACACCTAAGCTTTGAATTTGGGGGGATTTTTTTCAATTACTTTTCACTGCCTGAAGAGAGCCACCAGGCCTACCATCATCGTTGACAGCGATGACGAATCGGAGAAGCTGATGGCGACGACGAATCGGAGAAAGGACGGCGACGACGAATCGGAGAAGCTGATGAAGACGACGAATCGGAGAAGCTGATGAAGACGATAAACTTGAAATTCTTTGTGAAACAGAAGAAGTTGACGAGGAAGTGAAGGTATGTTGGTTGTTATTCTTCAAATTGTCTATTGGACATGTTTGGTCTAAGATTAAATGTTGATTTATGTTTGATTTGTGGTTGGAAGTGTTTGACTGTTGTTAGAGTTACAATTTTAGTTTATAAGGTTTGATATCTAGGTTAGGGTATTCTGCTGGTTTGGGATGAGTGTGGTGGAGAAGATGAAGATGACCCAGATTCAAAAAAGTTGTTTCCGAGACTTAGGGGGGTGTATTCAATTAGGATTTTGAAAGACTTTTAATGACTTTTTTTTAAGTGGATGACTTTTACAGATTTTATGGACTTTTATAGACTTTACAAGATTATGAAAAACTTTCATAGACTTTGATTTTAAAAGACTTTCGTAGAGTTTCATTTTAAAAGACTTTCATTGACTTCTAAATATAATGTATAATTTGGTTTAGCAAAATTATATATATATTTATCATTTCAATAAAAAATAATTTTTCAAATGAATAAAAGAAAACCATCGTTAATTAAACTTGACAAAAGCATTTATGTCTATATATGTGATTTTACTTTATTTTTTTATTTTAATTATATTTTGCATTATAAAGACATTATGCTCATTTTCTTTAAATAATTAATCAAAATTTTATTTGTTTTTTTATAATTAGTAAAAATATTATAAATTTTCTTTTAGAATAAATGTAGCAAACCGACAATAATATTAACGTTTACATGTCTCTACGAAAGTATAACAATGAGTATAAAAAATTAACCAAAAGTTCATTCAAGTTACTAAAGATAAAACATAAAAACCGCACCTAGTTGTTGAATAAGATCCATGCCTAAAAGTGGGTAGTTTGATATTGATAATAATTTCATGGAGTCACGCTCATACACGACTTTGATTATGGCATACTGGCATGGTTAAGTAGTAGTTTTTGTCTTTTATTATTTTTATTTTACATATTTGAAGTTTATTTAATTTGTTTTGGTGTTGTTTAGTTGTTTTAAAAAAATAGGTAAAAAAATATGAACTAATCCTTAATTGCATAGCCGATGAAGTGTTATTTTATATTATTTTTTAGTTTTTTTTTTTTTTTTTTTTTTTTAGTTTTTTTGTTATAGATCGTTAATGTTTGTATGTTTTTTTTTTTTTTTTTTATAATGTTTATTCATTTTAAAGTTATTAGTTTTATTTTATTTGTGAAATGTGTTAATAATGAGTGTGTTTTTATTTGAAAATAGAACATATATTTGGTTGTTAATGTTTTTTAAAGAGTTTTTTATATTTTTCTTTTAAAGTGAAATTCTTTCTATTCTTTTTTTTTTTCAAAAGTCATTCAAAGTCTTTGGTAGGAATGGAAGACAAATTGTGAGATTTGTTATAACTAAAAATCATTAAAAGTCATTAAAAGTCATTGATATTTTAAAGTCGTTAAAAGTCATTGAGATTTTGAATACCACATAACTTTCATAGACTGTTAAAAAGTCTTGCACTACAAAAAAAAAAGCCTATCAGTGACGAACTATTTCCGACGGCACTAATTGCCGTCGGAAAAGGCACCATTTCCGACGGCCATTTCAGTGCCGTCGGAAATGAGAAAAAAATATGATATCACATTTCCGACGGCCTAAAAGCCGTCGGAAATAGTCATTTTTCGGTCGGAAATAGTCTTTGTTCCATTGGAAATAGGAAAAAGTAATACATTTTTTCCGACGGCCTAAATGCCGTCGGAAATAGTCTACATTTCCGACGGTAAATGTTCTTTTCCGACGGCATTTAGCCGTCGGAAAAGACCAATTTTTTATTTTAGTGTTAAAACCGTATTTTTTATATAAAGTTTCTTCAAATAATTTGTACAAATAAAAATTTCATGATTTATTTTTTCTTGAAAAATAAAAAGTTAGATAAAATAATTATATAAACTCTATTTCATAGTATGCATTTAATACACCTGATTTTCCCTAAATTGCTATCCGGATAATGACATATATGTGCAAAAATCAAGAGTGAACACTTTGATACAATAGAAATACACAAAACATTTGTCAGGATTATGATGAAGGGATTTGTGAGATATTTACGTCATTCTTTAGGAACTCCCTCGTATTATAAGCATTTTTATCTTGAGAAATTGCCCGATGGTAAAATATCGCCATTCAACTGCCGGGAAAGTCACGTAGGGATGTCAAGGAACATTACAACGCCCTCGTACATGACATATGCAAGATTGATTCGGGTTGTGTCAAATTGTCGAGTTATGCCGATGACTTGTGGGACTTTTTGTGTCGTCGGGAAAAAAAAATACCACTTTTCCGATGACTTTTGGGCCATCCGAAAATAGTCAAATAAGCTGTCAATATTACCCACTTTTCTAACAACATAAAAAAGTGTCATCGGAAATGCTAAAATTTAATTTGAATTACTTTATGGACACATCTTACTAAATTAACTAAATATAAAATATAGCAAAATTATTAGCAATCACAAGAACATTTAGTTATTTTTAATTATATTTAGTGACACTACTATATCGGATTTTTTTAAAACAAACTCTAATAATTTTAATAAAATATTATTTTAAAAAACAATATCTCAATAGTTATATTTAAATAGTATACAAAAAAAAAATATTTAATTAGATATTATACAAACATATCAATAGCTTATATATAAATAGTATGCAAAACATATCAGATATAAAGTTATAGTAAAATGGTAAGGGTAACCCCTTACTGTCATCCAAGTCAAGGGTTTAAACCACATGAATTTCATGGAATTAAAGTTGTTGTGTGACGGATGACGTGGCGACTATCAAGTCGAGTCGCACCATTTTTTTAGAAAATTCGACTATTTCCGACGGCAATAAGCCGTCGGAAATAGTGGTAAAGCCGTCTGAAAAATAAGTAATTTTGACCACCTTGAATTACTATTACCGACGGTATTTTCATCTTTTCCGACGGCCATGGCCGTCGGAAATGGTAGTATTTCTGACGGCTTGTCAGTAATTAGTTATTTCTGACAATCGTATTTGCGACGGCCTCCGACGGCTTTTTCCCGTCGGAAAAGCGTATTTCCGACGGCATTTAGCCGTCGGAAAAGACCTTTTTTTTGTAGTGTTGATTGAATACCGTATGACTTTTAATGACTTTTTAAAAGTCTATAAAAGTCTGTATTGAATACCTCATGACTTTTATAGAGTCGTTAAAAATTTATATTCAATACACCTAAACTTTTTAATTCCATAAAAGTCATTAAAAATCTTTTAAAATCCTAATTGAATACACCCTCCTTAATTTGTGATAGCCGAGACTATTACCTAGCTATAACCATAAAAATTCTTCCCACCATGTTGATACACTTTCTGTATTTGACATTTGAAGAAATTAGAGACGCAGTAATGTAGAATTGTTTTTAAAAAAAAATTAATTGGAAGTTATACCCTGATAGCATATTTGATTTCTGTAATGAAAGATGGAATTTTTTCAATAACTTGTGCATAGGAGAGGTGCTTGAATGAACCACTAAAATCATTTTGTTCAATATCAAATATGTAAAGGACATTCTTGAAGTTCTCTTCACTTATCAAGTCTTTGTAACCTGAGAACTATACTGAGTAGAACAAGCAATGGTTTTTGTGAATAAGGGGTTTAACGTATCATCTTCACCAGCCAAGGATTGGTGATTAAACTGGTTGCTTGCCGGAATAGGAGTCCGATAGCTGATAATCATTGCTTGTTCTATTCAGCATAGTTCAGTGATCTGTGTTTCTTCTACTGCAATGTATTATATATAGCCAATGTCATTTTTCAGTGGCTTAGTTCTAGTTCTTTGTCCATAACAAAACTAGCGTAGGTCATAGGCTTCCCCATGAAACAAGGATCATCAATGTGTAGTGCTTTGGGTAGGAGTAATGTACTATTGAATCAAGTGATGAATTAATGATATACGCCTAGTGTCTCATTTTCCACCAGATTCTTAATTTCAGCATATGAAGAATTTACAGTTTAGCTGCACAGATCAATTGAATGCACAGATCAATTGATTTCTCATATTAAAATCTGTTTGCTGTGTATTACATCTCACAGTCATTGCAACTATTATTATCTGGACAAGCCTATTGTGAATAAAATGTGTTGCCACAAATGGGAAGAATTCCTACCCATAAGCAATGTCTAAAGCAATGCCACTATTGAACTGCAACTAGTATTATACTAGTCTTATATTTGATTGTTGAAGGTTGCGAGCCGTGTGTGTGTTTTGTGAATTATATGAACCAGTTAACCATTTAGTCATCAGGAATTCCAAAACTGTGAACTAATAAATAAACAAATTAAAATAGGTAACAGATTAAAAGTACAGATCAATACCCTTCCACCAACCATTTTAATCTTATGACATTGAAAAATGAAAACAAGCAGGTAGATTTTTACTGCACAGAGATCAGAAGACTAGGAGAGGGGTAAAATTCTTGAAAGAGAAATTACATGAATAAATTAATTAATTGTAGATAGAATTGCAGTTTGTATGTGTCTGTTTTGTCTTATGCCTTGGCGTTGTGTTGCTATTTTGTGTTTGTGGTATGTGGCTGTTTTCAAGTTTAGTTTTCTGCGTTGTGTGGGTTAAAGTTCGACTTTTGTTGTTTTGTGTTGTGGAATTCTGTGCTTTTTTTTTTCCTTAAGTTAGACATAATTATTGTGTATCTTCTGGTTTTTAATTTAGTTGTGAATTGCAGATGGTAAACCTGAAGTCGAGGTTGAAAACTCTCGTGAGTTCTTGGTACCCCACAACAATCACTCGCCACAACCACATTGAACTACTCAATGTAAATGAGGCTGCAATTAACGAACCAGTAATTAACAGAGTAGTAGATGGGGTTAACGAACAACAAAGGTTCCTTGAGTCATGTTTTGGTCATTTTCTATGCATGCATCGAGGGTTACAGTTTTCCGGTGGTATTGTGCATCGGTTGCTACTACATGAGCTACACCACGACAGACCAACTGATGAGATGCGATTCATGTTGGGTAGTCGTAGCGTCCGGTTTTCTAAGGTTGAATTTTGCTTGATAACGGGGTTGAAGTTCGGAGTTATCCCCGACATGACGCAAATTGAAGAGGTGGAGAATGGCTTACACCAAAGGTACTTCAGTTCTCATGATTCAATAACTTTGGAGAAACTTTAAGCAAGGATTCTACAGGGTGAATGGCAGTAGCAGTACGATTGAAAATGGCTGTTGAAGTTTTTTCTAATTCCACTGAAGTGGCTTCTTGACATACTTGTAAATTTAATAAGTCTCGGATTTGGATACGCAATGTTAAAATCTATTTAATATATTTGACAGTAGTTAATATATTTCCGTTCAAGTTAATTTTTCCTACTATATTTGATAGTAAACCTATTTAATATAAGTTGCGGCTATGGATATATATATATATTATAGTTAAAATAAGTTTAATCAAATAAAGAATAAATAGTCTATTTAATATGAGTGAAAAAAAAATTAAAAAACAAGTACCAGATAACATTACTCAAAAAGGTGTTTAGGATAGTTTGATTTTTTTTTTCCAAATTTCTCACAGTAAGTCTCGGCTAAAATATATAAGTCTCGGGTATCATCAAATAAGTCTCGGTAAATTACCTGAGATTTATTCCATCATAGTCGAGACTTAATAATAGTTTACCCGAGACTTATGTTCCCAAAAACTCACTCTCTAGTTTCTAAATTCTTGATTCCAGCAAGTTCCCAAACTTTCAATAAGTCTTGGCTAAAATATATAAGTCTCGGTTATCTTACAATAAGTCTCGGGTATCATCTAATAAGTCTCGGTTAATTATCCAAGATTTATCCCATCATAGCCGAGACTTACTGGTAGTTTACCCGAGATTTATGTTCCCAAAAACTCACTCTCTGGTTTCTAAATTCTTGATTCCAGCAAGTTCCCAAACTTCCAGTAAGTCTCGGCTAATAATGCCCTAAAACTTCTCAGCATAATTTAATTGTTCCACATAATAAACTCAAACTCAAATGTAGTCAAACATAACCATAACTCGAACTTAAGGAGTCAAACATAAAGTCAATAGTTCCATATAATAAACTCAAACTCAAATGTAGTCAAACATACAACCATAATTTGATATTACAGGCGTCAAACATAAAGTCAATAGTTCCACATTTTAAACTCAAACTCAAATGTCTTGCTCTTTATTTGGACAAGTTTGTTTCTTGTGGCCGACATTGTGACATACACTACATTTCCTCCGGTATTGGGTTGGGACAGGGTTGCTGGTACTTGCATCGTCGGCCCTCTGAATCATTGGTGGATTTGAACAATTTCTACTGTTGTGTCCTTGTGCCTCACATTGGGAACATTTCTGACTGTTTCGCCTTTCGGAAGCTGAGTGGTGTCGGCTGTTACCAGGCCTACCAGGTTGATTTCGAATATCCGGAGGTATGACAGGATTTCTGATGTCTTTAGGTACTACCCAACTACTAGGATACCCTACGGGCATGATAGGTATGGAATATGCATCAATGAGGACTTCCTTTTTATAGTAGTCCATGCATATGGAGATATAGTCCAAGTGTCGTTCCCTAATAAGTTGAAACGAAAGTGAACATACAAAATTAAAATATAACAAACAAAAGCCACATGTACATAACGAATAAATGTACCTACCTAGCCACTACAAGTGCATGAGCACAAGGTAGAAGATCAAGATCAAAAACCTTGCATGTGCATGTCTTTTGTTGCAAGTTTACTGTCCATTGTTCTCCTCTTAGCTTCACCTGAAAGATGTTCCAGTCAACAGGAGTCGCAGACATATAATTACACTCTCCTATTCACTTCGCAATCTGCTCATGTGCAGCATTAGTTAGTTGTGAACGCATGGATTGGCCAACACGATGACGATTGTAAAACCATTTCTGCATTAAGTTCCTAATGAACTTAGCTAAGGACATTACAGGCAATCGATGGGCAAATCTCATGCATGAGTTAAGACACTCACATACATTGGATGTTATCAAGTTAAACCGCATATATGGACAGTGGATCCAGGACCATTTAGGAGGCCTGACCTTAACAACATAATCGTATGCTTTCTTGTGCACCCTACGTAACTCTTCCATCTCGAAATCATATTCTTGTTGAGTGTATGCTCTGGCACAATGTTGGACCATTTCCGCCACATCCTTTCTATGAAAAGTTTTCTTAACATTCTCAGAAAGGTGCGAAATACAGAAAGCATGGGCTGCATATGGGAAGACCTTTTCTACACCGGTTTGTATGCTTTGATGTCGATCAGAAATGATTATCAAATCTTCAACATGTCCAATGGCACCCCTCAAACTCTCCAAAAACCATTCCCATGATTCATTATTTTCAGAATCCCCATAACCGACGGAAACCTCGAATTGAAGCACCGAGTGCCATGAAGAAGTATAGAAATTTATTGTCATCCGTGAACTGTACGTCCGTTATTGTGCCAGGATTTTGTTGTTCCAACACATAAGCGAACCGGGGGAGGTTTGGAAACGACTCCTCGTGCGTCCCATAAGTCAATGATAACGCATATTTCAAATATTCATAAGCCTTAGTGTACAACATTTGGATGCCATACATCTGCTTCATATCAGTGATGATATCACTCGGACGCATAATACGCCCATCTTCATTGTGGATCCTAGGAGCTACCACTTCCCCAATTACAGCTGCACTAGCCTGCCGGTGTTGACGGTGAACAACCTCCAATGGACAACTGTGCTCATTAACAAAACTTTTAACATGAAAGTATGTCCTTTCCTTTAACCACACCGCTCTTAATTTCCAAGAACAATTTTCTATTTTGCATACCATATGTATAACAGACTTGTTTGACCTCTTCACCTTCCATTCGAAATTCTGTCTCAAAGAATAAAGGCTTGCTAATCTTTTTAAATCCTTTTTCCTTAGAAAAAATTATCCCTTGAAAATCGGAGTGTTGGAAGAGGTCGATGCCATGGTGGTCGTCGCATCACCAAAAGAATATGACTCGGATCCTGGGATAGTTCACTATGTCATATCATTCACATTTTCCGTGTTCACATTTTTTTTGTTGACATTTTCCATGTTCACATTTTTCGTATCAGCTGAAGTCCCACACACATCTGGTGGTAGTGCGCTACCACGGGTAGGTTCTTCATGAATAGGTTCTTTGAATGTCTGATGTTCTTGAGGATGATTAACAACAATTACACGGTTGTCTCCATCATCGAAATTAGGTGCAGCATAACTTCTATCAAGGTTGACTGTTTTGTATGGTTCTAGGCAAACATTATTTGAACATTGGCGAATTCCGTCTGAAAATATCGAACTTCGTTGAGTGAATTAACACTTGGTTATTGCCCTGAATGATCCATAGTGCTTATCCCGTATTTGTTACGGATCTTCGAATCTTCTTTCGACCAAAGTGATACATACTTGCGGAACTGCCTTGTCTTCCCGAAGTACAAATTGAACATTGTCATTGTCGCTTATCACCGTGCGACATGTATTGCCTGGAGCAACAGCTATTGATTGCATCTCAATATCGTATTTATTTTGATCATGTTTCACAATAGACTGAACAACCCCCAAGAGTTCTTCGCAAGTCAAGTTCTTCTGCACCAAAATTCCTTTATTTACTGCACCAACATACCGTTGGTTTCCATACGGTAGTTCCTCCCACCGTCCATTATATGATATCAACATTCTAACCAAATCCATTGTCCTACCAAAACAAAACGTCAACATTTACAAAATACAGTTGAAAGTAAAACTGTCAGTATCATAAATTAAAGCTAAAACAACACCATTGGATAGTATCAAATACGTCTCGGGTACTATGAATTTAAGTCTCTGATAAAGTCCAAGATACTAAAATTTAATTTTTGGGAACACAAGTTTTTTCAGTTTTTGGGAACACAAGTCTAGCTAAACTATCAGTAAGTCTCGGCTATCTTTTATTAAGTCTCGGGTATTGTCAAATAAGTCTCGGGTACGATGGAATAAGTCTCGGGTATCTAACCGAGACTTATTTGCATATAGCCGAGACTTATTAGAAGATAGCCGAGACTTACTAGAAGTTTGGGAACTTATTGGAATCAAGAATTTGGAAACCAGAGAAACAACAATTTGCTTAACAACAACAGATTCCAAGTGCCAACACTAATCCAAAAAATAAATGAGCTTGAATGAACTTAAAAAAAAGGTTTATTCAAGAGATGAATTACCTTACAATGTGATGAGCTTGTACAATCCTTATTGAGGAGAGAAGTTGCCCTTCCAATGAGGTTGTAAGCTCCAGATCGACTATTTTCAGAGGTTTGTGAGGTCAACGAAAATCTGAAATAGATGGAGTGAGAGAGAAAGCTTCGTTTTTCTCCAACAAGAAGAAAGAAGAAAGAAGAAAGAAGATATCAAGGGCAACGAAAATCTGAAACAAGAAAGAAGAAAGCTTTGTTTAAGAAGAAAGAAGAAAGAAGAAATAAGGGAAAATCTGAAACAAGAAAGAAGAAAGAAGAAAGCTTCGTTTAAGAGAAGAGAGAAGACATAAGAAATAAGGGCATTTTTGTCCACCTCTATACTTTGGTGCTATAAAACATAGAATTATTAAGTTGGTGATATTACCACAAAGCCAATCAAATTTGGTGCTATTTTCCCCTATTTCCTCTAGATGGAAATTGTAAGGACCTTTATGAAATCCATCAATTTTAATGAATTTTGATATGATTTCTTTAGATGATAAATTTAATGAAATCTATTTTTAAACAAGATTTGAAATTTTTCAAGAACTATTGCTATTTTTCCCGATTTTATAAATATGAAATATCATAAAATATGCATTGCTTACTAGTGCACTTGACCACCGAAGATGTGATATGTTAAATTATCAATGTGACATGCATTTGTGCATTTTCTTACCCCATGTCTCATCTTCAGTGCTCGCATACATGTTAATTAACGACTTTGTGAATCCGAGTCATGTGTGTCTCTATCCCAATTTGTAAATTGTAAAAGTTTAAAATAAGATCTTAATATAAATATAGCTCATAATTATCCTTGTTTGTTATTGTTTTTAAAATACAAAAAAAAAAAAAAAAAAATGAAAAATTTATTTATAGGAATTTATCTCCAACCGTCCATCATTGTGATGGACAATTGGAGATCATTTTTTTTTCTAAAGAAAAAAAATAAAAAAATTCAATAAAAAAAATAAACTTAGTAAAAAAAAAAAAGAATTTAAAAAATGTAATTTTTTTTGAATTTTTTTTATTGAAATTTATATCACTGTGATGGATAGTTGGAGATAAGAATTTTTTTATTTATTTATTTATTTTTTTTTTTATGAAAATGAAAAGATTTTCAAAAAAATAATAATAATAACAAAACTTGTTGATCTAATTAGAGATTGGATCTCCACCGAGTTTTGTTTTTATGTTTTTATTTGTTTCTGGAAAAAAAAAATCTTATAAAAAAAGAAAACAGACAGTAGAGATTTGTTAAACATATTCATTATCAATAATGCTACTTTGTCCAAATTTGGTATCCAAATCTGGTGCCCAAATGATATGACAACACTATTTAAATTGTATTAGATTTGCATGATTTAAATGAATGGATTAGAGTATTGACACATCATTTGAGCACCTGATTTGTGCACCAAATTTGGGTAAAGTAGCATTACTCATTCATTTTATTTTTATTTATTTATTTATTATTATTATTTTTTTATGTTTCCTTCAAAGATTCAATGACACACATGTGTACCCCTTTATCAAAAAAATCTTTAATAATTTTATAAAAAATGTTAGAGGGAATAAAGGGAAATAGCACCAAATGAGTTTGGTTTTGTGGGAATATCACCAACTTATTAATTCAATGTTTTATAGCACCAAAATATGTGATGAGACTGAAATACCCTCACTTATTCTCTCTCTCTCTCTCTCTCTCTCTCTCTCTCTCTCTGTTGTTTTTTTCAAAGAACTCCATTGATCCATCAATGGAGGTCGTACAGACCTCCCATGGAGGTCAAAAAGACCTCCATTGGAGTCGAAATGACCTCAACCTCCATTGGTGGTCGATGAAGAAGAAGAATAAAAAAATTCTGGAAATAAGTCTCAGCAATAAGTCTCGGGTAGGTCACCCGAGACTTATTTCAAGCTATCCGAGACTTAATTTCAGATACCCAAGACTTATTTCCAGATACCTGAGACTTATTGCTAGCTACCCGAGACTTATTTCAACAAAAAAAAAAAAAAAAAAAATTATAACGAAAGTCGTTTCGATGATCTCTAATGGAGTCGACCGTTTCGACGACCTCTATTGGAAGTCCTTTTGACCTCCATTGGAGGTTTGTTTGATTTCCATTGATGGATCAATGGAGGTTTTTGAAAAAAAAAAAAAAAAGTAGAGAGGAAGGAAGAGGGAGAGGAAGAAAGAGAGAGAGAGGAAGAGAGATTATGGGCAATTTTGGCAGATTCCATTAATTGGTGCTATTTCAATAAAACTTATTAAGTAGTTGACTTTTCCATAAATGGCTTTAGAATGAGTGCCAAAAAAAAAAAAAAAATTAAAATTAAAATAAAAATAAAAACCCAAAATATTTGTCATTATAATTTAATATGTTTTCATTTTGGGCCTTTTGGCACCAAGTCCAACTCCTCATCTACAATTGCATACAATTACATAACTCTTGGTTCAAATTTATCCTTACCTAGAAATCGTATATGGATAAGCTAACTATGAATTGGTTTTGTTTTACATAGAACTATAGAAGTGATCGGATCATTTTTTATTTTATTTTATTATTATTTAAAAAAAAAAAAAAAAAAAAAAAAAGAAACATATAAGTCGTAATTATAGTTATTATTAATGTTTTTTTCAAGTGCCCCACTTGTATAAATTTTTGGGTCCCCATCCGGTTACGTAACTTCCATTCTGAAATTTTTGTTCCAGGGTTGACCTAACTAAAAAATTATTATATAAATAAATCCATAACAACTCATCAAGACAGAAAGTCAAACATATTCATTATTAGTTCATTGACACACATACTATATCTGTATGTCTGTATATATAAACACATGAAGCTCTAGCTTTAGAAACCACTTCATTGTTTGAAACCAAGTCCTCAACTACAATCACATAGCTAGAAAAATCGTATATGGCTACCCACAATTTGCAGGCAGCAGCCAAAGGCAATAATAATGTATGTCACATAGTGGCAATGCCTTATCCTGCTAGAGGGCACATCAATCCCATGCTCAATATCTGCAACCTCTTAGCTTCAAGAAAACCTGAGATTCTCATTACATTTGTTGTCACTGAAGAGTGGCTTGGCTTGATAGATTCTGATTCATATGCCAAAAACATAAGCTTTGCCACTATACCAGACAATATTATTCCTTCAGAGAAAAATCAACTAGATGATGGAATTACCTTCGTTACAGCTGTTATGACCAAATTGGAAGCTCGATCCGTTCGAGCGAATTCTTGATCAGCTTCACCCACCTGTCACTACCATCATAACTGATGCTTTACTTCTATGGGCTGTCGAGACCGGAAATCGCAGGAATATTTCGGTTGCTGTGCTTAGGACTTCATCGGCATCCGTATTTTCCATCAGCTATCATTCTGATCTCTTTAAAGAAAAACAGTTTCCACTTGATTTGGAAGGTGAGTATATACCTGCATTGCATTGCAATATTGCATGGTACTATTGATCATTTTGATCTGAAAATTGCTTTTGACCCTGAATATGCAGAGCATGCAGACGATGTTATAGACTTCATCCCGGGAATTTCTTCGATAAGTGTAGCTGATATTCCAAGTTTTTTCTTCAACAAAAAATACTTCCCGGATGCCCGAAATTTCAAATTGCCGATATCCAAAGCACAATATTTCTTATCTGCTTCTGTTCATGAGCTAGAATCACAAGTCTTTGACGTTTTAAAAGCAAAATTTAGCATTCCTGTCTATTCAATTGGTCCTTTAATACCCTATTATAAATCTCAACGTAATAGCGAATCCGACCCTCACTATATAGAATGGCTAAATTGTCAACCTACAAACTCTGTCATGTGCGTCTCTATGGGAAGTCTTTTTAAAGTTTCGAGTGCTCAATTGGACGAAATGGTTGCTGGAGTGAAACTGAGCGGAGTTCGATGCTTGTGGGTGGGGCGTGATGATACTTGTCGTCTTCAAGTGGGGCTTGAATGATTTGGGATTGGTGGTGCCTTGGTGTGACCAATTGAGAGTGTTGAGTGTGGGTGGGGTTCCACTCTTGAAGCTGCCTTTGTTGGTATTCCAATGCTTACATTACCTATATATGGGGACCAATTCACAATAAGTAAGCAGATTGTGGAAGATTGGAAGATTGGATGGAGATTAAAGAAGAATACAAGAGGTGAACAATTGGTGATTACAAGAGAAGAAATTGCCAAGACTATACACAAATTTATGGATACTAACAGTAGAGAGAGGGAAGAGTTGCTCAAAAAAGCAAAACAAGTCCAAGATATTTTTCAGAGTGCAATAGCAATAGGTAGATCATCTTATACTAGTCTTGATGCTTTCATCAAGGATATCGGACAATCTCATTGAGCAGGTTCAATATATTTGTATGTGAAGCTTGAAACTGTGATTTTAATTTTCGTGCTTTGATTTTGAATTTGGAACTTAGAAATAAATTTATGAATAAAGAGACCGAGTTTGATTGTTTGATCTCCTCATGCAATTATATTTATATTTGAATTTGTACTTCTATTTTTATTTCGGTTATGGCCCTTTTACAATTTAACTGATACCTTATAAAAGGATCTGGATCCTCTCCTCACTTTAATTGTCCTCACCTCTATAATCTATTGCCACGTGTTTAATATAATACATCAATTGTCTAGATTATTTCTATTAATTTTTATGTTTTTACTTTACCAAAAATAGAATTAATTAAGACCATTGATTTAGGTGAGGAAAAGATGAGATAAGAGCATTTCCAATGCAATGCTAAATCACTGTGCCAATGCTATAATTTAGTACAAAGTAAAAAAAGCATGCTCCAATGCAATGTTAAAAGCTGTGCCAAATTTGGCATATGCTATATAAACTGTGCCAAATTTGGCACAGTTTATAGCATATGCCAAATTTGGCATAGCAATAAATACAACCTTGTTTGTTGACTTTTTAATTTTTAATAATAAAAATTTAACAAACTTTGTAGGGAAAATTGAGATTAAAACAATTCTAAAAAAATATTTAATGCATTCATTGAATGCATTGGTTGTATTTGTTGACTTTTATATTTTTAAATAATTAAAAAATAAAAAATAGCATATTAAATAAAATTTTGCATTGGAGTACAATACTAAAATGATATGCCAAATATAACATTTTACTATATTTCATGTCAAATTTGACATTGCATTGGCATATGTATTGGAGATGGTCTAAGGAGGGGATCCAAATCCCTTATAAAAATAGCTTAGTCAACTTTGAGCTTAATCCCTAATAAATATATATACATAGAGTAGTTATCAAGTGAGATATACCTTATTTTAATTTCGGTAAGGACTTTGATGAAATCACATTTATTTTTATAAATTTTGATCTGAATTTTTTTGTGGATGATAAGTTCATTGAAATCTACCTATGAATAAAATTTGAGAAATTTTTAAGTACTATGAAATCTACCCATAATTTTCTATTTATTCCAAAACGACATAGTTTCACTTGGGCTCTATAAATACATCATTTTCTCATCTTCCACATCAACCCAACCAAGAACACAAACACTAGAGAGAGAGAGAGAGAGATCATAGAGAGAGAAAGCTTCATCCAAGCTTGTTTAACTCTCCAAACCCAAAACCCATGCATCCATTGTATCAATCTTCCATGGGTTTTCATCATTCTTGTCTTGAACACAAACCCTAGAGAGAGACAGATCCTAGAGAGAGAAAGCTTTATTCAAGCTTGTTTAACTCTCTAAACTCAAAACCCATGCATCGATTGCATCCCTTGCATCAATCTTCCATGGGTCTTCATCATTCTTTACGTGGTAAGTAAGAACAAACATCCCATCTTTATTTATTGTTCTTTTTGTCCAAGAATTTGT